>KK351150.1:411154-565815 GCA_000671755.1 Glossina brevipalpis
ATATATATATATATATATATATATATATATGTACAAATAGATTTCTATTAAAACACAAATCATCTATAAAATAAATCGTGAAAAAAAATTATTTAATCATATGTAAACTCTTAACTAAAAAGTATCCGAAGAAAAAAATAATTACAAACAACCAAGAACTGACTGAACTTGAAATTGCTTAAGTTTTGTTTTACAGAACAAAACATCCAAGGGAGTGAAGAAATAAAAGTAAAAAAAAAGTCGAAAAATATAACAAAAGCATTCAATATAATCGAACGAATTTTTGAATAGGTTTACTAGATCTAAACAAATTACATTTAACGTGACATAATGCACAAACACACAAAGACACACACACACACACAAAAACACAGATAAAAATTACTCCTAAACTATATATGTATCCATTAATACCCAAAAGTTTTATGTGGCAATCACTAATTATTACGACAAAGACTTGCGTTTTCAGGTAAACGAAAAACCAAACTTAAAAATAATAAGTAAATTACAAAAAGAAAACAAAAAACAATTCTAAGTTAATAAAGCTGAATTTACAATTTATGTACATTTATAGACACACACAAGCATACTAAAATTTAAACAAAACTAAGTGAATTAACATAAAGTCAATGAGAGACTAATTCAAAGATTTTAGGGTTCTATTAAAAGACTTAGTATTTCGATATGGAATTTGTCGATGTCAGACGATATAAAATATGGCAGTAAAAAAGTTGCAATTCATGCACGGATGTCATCGTTGACCTTTCCTATTAAAGTTAATATAAATACAATATCACTATAGAAAGTTATTTTTTTAGTGCAGTTTGTTAAAGCCCAACACAGATCAATAAGAAACTAGCTCTTGCCAACTTCCTTCGGTAGATGTCAACAATAACTTCAACGATGTATAAGAATTGTCCGCTTCGTTTGATTACCATGTGCACCGTTTCCGAGATAAACTTTTGTATGAAGATTCAATTGCAAGGAAACAAAAGTCTGTTGTAAGAAAGCATATAATTCTTAGAAAAGAAACCCTTTATATAGTATTCTAGTGTAATTCGTGGGCATTTGTCTTTAAAATATTTGGCAAAATAGTATAACAATATTCCATTTGAATAAAAGATGATTTAATATTTGTGATAATTTGCATAAGAGTTTCACATAAAGATTTGTTTTCTTTTAAAAAATGTTCTTGAAAAATTTTTTAGTTTTTAAAATTTCCAATTTTTTTTTCCTACATTTTGGAACATCGAAAAATTTTACTAAGTTTTGAACATTGAAAATTTTTTCTAAATTTTAATTATTGAAAAATTTTTCTAAATTTTAATCATTGAAAATTTTTTCTAAATTTTAATTATTGAAAAATTTTTCTAAGTATTATATAGTATATTGTTTCTAATTTATTATATTGTATGGTAAAGATGGGTCTTTATGTCAAAATAAAAAGAATTTGTCCTACCATCAAAAGTCCAAGGTATTGAAAGTGATAACAATCAAGTAATAAAGCATATAAGGAGGCTATATCAAAGTCTAATTTGCTCACTTTTCGATCTTTTCTTCCAAGCATGTTTTTGCCAAGATTTGATAGTGAATCGAATTTTTAAACAAATCACATCGATCACGAAAAGAGCTAGAGTCTGCCAATCCTGCTAACCATCAAACTGAATCGGATTTCAATTAAAATATGTATAACAGTTTATAGAACCTTTTTAAGAGTTCCTTCTTGCTTTAAGAAATTATAGCATAAGTAGGATAGTTAGTTTAGGGACGCAAGTGTTGCAACTCTTATAATACTATTACTATGACTTGAAATGTGACTTATAATTTTAATAAACAAAATATCTTTTAATAAGATGTTTCTCCCTGTCTTTAAGAGATTTTTTCATCAAATGTCAAAGGCTAAATAATATGTTCCATGATCACTCAAGGATATTACATATGTTTTATGTTCAGTGTATTCAGGGAACTGCAGACGATGTCAATCGTAATCACGAAACCGACACTAACGAAGTGATAACAAGGCATGGAAAAATCATGTCAGAGTATAAGGTTTTCGCTCTTGCTCTCCCAACTTGGTGTAAATTTTATGTAGCTTTATCTATGATAATAGCGCTATATGTTCTAGGTTTTCATATAACGCTATACGCTCTATGAGTTCTAGGTTGAATCTTCAATTACAACATAAATACGTTTTTCACAAAAAATTCAAAAAAAGTATGTCAATTGCTATATTTTAGTATCGGAAATACTCTGCGCAACAATTGAAATTAGATGCTATTTAGATTTATTTAAATTTAAATTCATCTTCACACGAATGCTGGACCTACACCACTTTAGTAAGACATTTTTGTTATTCCTGAGTGTGACGACTAATCGATATGGGTTATATTCCGATTCAAAGATGGACGGTCTTAATATTCAGGTTTTAATTTAGCTACGGTAGCTGAGAAAATAAATATATATTTCAAACTTTTGCAAGAGGAATAACAAATATGCCCATCCTATCGACAACCCTTCCGTGACTGGTGGAAAAAAATTTTTTCTGAAAGTTTTCGAGCTTCCAGTTGAAAAAAATGTTTTTTTTAAATATAATTTTAGGTTAATAATTTAAACAACATTTCAAACATTGCAACTACTAAAGAACAATTTTTTTCTTTTTAAAAAATTCTATTCTCATTCTTTGCAGTTTCATATTGTCAAATTGTCTGTCCCTTCGTCTTCTTTTGGAAATGAATGAATTTAAGATGGAAAGCCGGAATTCTTAGTAAACTTACTTTTGTGCAGTTTATAAAATTTAATTTTGGAAATGAATTTATTATTTCACTTAAGGGACGAAAAGCTTGAAATACGAATTTATTGACGTCTTCCTTCAACAGCATCAAAAGCTTACCTTAGATGGAACGGTTGGGGGTTTAAGTTTAGGCAAAAATGTTTTTAAGAATTAATTGAAAACTTTGCTAGAAATTTATTCAAGCACTTGCGATTCAAGATGAATGTTTTTTTTCAATTAACGATTTTATGAATAAATATCCTGAATAGGCCAACAGACGGTATTCGAAAGATTAGCATTTTACCTGATTAACATAAAATTTGCAATAAAAGCCACAACGATAGCTACCCATAATTACAATTAAACGACAGTTAAAATATTTCTTACATTTCTTGCAATTAGATATTTTCTTTCTTAACAGTGTTTTCAAAGTCTTATGATGATAATCTTATATAAAAACCAAAGGAAAGAAACAAAAATAAATAAAACAAAATTATATAAAATGTAAAAAAAACAACCAACACAATTGTGCTTTAATGTGTATATTAAAAAAAAGAAAACAATCATAATCTTTGCTTATCATGAATTCAATAGTTCCATTGTCGATTTGTTGTTTTTAAAAATGTGAAAATAAACGTTTATTCAAAAGCATTTGCCCTAAGATCCATATGGCTCACCGAAAGGATAGTGTTTATCTAATAAATAATCATGGAGAACAAAAAAAAAAAAAACAAGCAAAAAGAAATGTTAAAAAACGCTTAAACAAACTTCATATGGAGACCTACTAAATATAAAAAAATTATAGTTCATTTACTTGTAACCCAAATCCAAAGCTTAATTATTTTCATAGAGCACATTATATCGCTTAATTTATATCTTTTACTCTCACTTTCGCACCCCTTTTCATAAATACCAAATTCCAAATGAAATGCAAAAAACTTTTCTTCTTTCTTTACTTAACAAACACGTCGTTTATCTTTCTCTCACATCTCTTTTCATTTTCACTTTCTCTAAATCCTTTTCACAATCACACTACGACCAATATATTCTATTACAAAATTTTTCTACTACATATTTGTTATATAATATGTACACAGCCTATATAAATATACATTTATGTATACATTTATCTACACCTCTATATATATACATACATATTCAAATAATTTGTATGAAATTTACAACTAGATATGTATATGTCTACACAGTCTTGTAATTAACTGAACCCTCATATATATTTGCTGAAATTTGTATTTATGCTTCTACAACTTTTTTTAGATACATTTTTACTTGAACTCTATTCTATAGTATGTATATTAAAAGTGTACATACCTTTGTAGATCACAATCATTACGACATTCTCATAGATCGCAAAAATATCTATATCAATAAAACACATCCTTTTAATGAGTTAAGTATTAAACACATAATTAAACACGATGCACTGCATTCGGTATTGACGTTTAGCAATATTGCTCACATTTCATTACTGCAACCATGCAATCATGTACTACACCATTTATCATTCTACTAGGTAGTATGTATAAACATATATGATCATTTCATATTCAGAAATTTGAATGCATTATGCATGATGTACGAAGCATATGCATGCATTGTAACAAAAATAGATTATATTCAGCTTGGACGTAGTGCCCTTCAATAGACTACAAGATTTTAATTCAATCTGCAGCTGTTTAAAGTTTATTCTCGGTCATCATAAAAATCTTAACTAGTTTAGTTTGTCCATACCTTTGATTGTCTTTTAAAGTCATAAGAATTGGAATGGAAAGTTGAATGTGAAATCTACCAAGACAACTGAAAAAACTATTATCCTCGATTAGCTTAGAAATAAAAAAAATATGTTGTTAGGAAGAAATTCATCTTCTACATCAACTAGTATAGAATAAATAATTCCAAGCAGAGACAATCTCTCTGCTACGTTTTAATGGATTATGGATGCATGATCCAATCACTCTACTAGGTAGTATGGCTATCGCAAACAAACAAAGCTGGTCTTTCGTAAGGTAGCAGTTCTTTCACAACGCAACTGCTCTCTCGTAACGCATCTGCTCTTTCGTAACGTAGCTGAGGATAGTTATTGGTAAAAATAGCTTAAGGCTTATGCATCATTCACAACACGCGACAACCAGAAGCTTAGCACTCACCGTAATAGAAAATGAGATTTATCTCAGAATGGAGAAAATTTAACATAGAAACGACTACGACAGCACGCTCGTTTTTAACCAAAGCCAATTCAATGTTCATCTTTGTTGTCGCTAGTCATCGATAGTTAAACCAGTAACTGTTTCGCAAGATCTCACCATTCCGTAGAAATATAAATCCTCCTCCTCTTACATTTTGAAGTCTTTGGCAGTCTATTTTATACAAAGAAAATAAAAAAATAGACTACAGGGAAAAAATTTTTATTAATTGGATTAAAGGTAAAGGTTTTCTTTAATCAGGAGATTATCGATATCCTGATCCATTCTCTAGAATTTATATCGACTTTCGCTAGGTGTCTGGTGTTTTGTTGTTACTTTAATTGCTTCTATTTAATCTCATATAGATAAATACTACTACCGCAAAGTCTTTTCATGGTGACGATAATGGAGGCAAATGATCGGAAAACTTTTAAGGGTCGAAGTCAGAAGAAGTTGCCAAATGATTTCGTGACTTTCTTGAAATTGCATCCTTTCAGTTTGGCTTTCTATCTGGGAGACGTCAGCTGAATGTAATCTTTCTCCTAATTAACCTTTTTTTCTTTTTTTCTTTCCGCAAGCATATATACTGAAACCTAGTAAAACTTATGTAAATACAAGGCCGTAATTATATTATAAATCATATTAAATCTCTGCCGTAACACAAAACTAGCGCAATTATTAAAAGCCAAAAAATTATACTTAATATATATAAATAAAATATAACTTGAAAGTATTTCGACAAAACATTTTTTACAGTTACACAGTATTATTATTAATCTTATATTATCAGATCATACTGGATACCCATTAAAATATTCTAATTAAATTGAGTTCAATCGAAAGACCAAAGATTACTACAAAATTAATTATTGTTATTATTATTATTATTATTTATTTTTTCTATTATTAATGTGTATGACTACCGTGATTTTAGCTAGTGAGAATTATAAATATGTATAGTAGTGTACACATCACAATCTATTGCAATGCACACTAAATTAAATTGTTTTAAAAATTTTATTCTAGTAAAAATTTGCAACAAGAAAAATTGTTACATTTTTAAATTTGTTTTTTAAATAAACTAAAAGGAATGGAAATACTAAAAAGAAAAGGAAGGAAATAAGTAAAATATCCAACGTAACGATTTTAACTATTTTAATTATTTAATTGTAAAGAAGTATTTTTGTTAGATTAAATGTTTAAATTATTAATTTTAATTCTTGTCAATTTTGTGAATGGAATGAAATTATTGCCACCCGAAAAATGAACTTTAAACCATAAAAAAGGAAGGAAACAAGAAAGGAAGAAGAAATTAACATAACTAAGAATTGTTTTAACATTCACTTAATTATAACAAGGATTCATATTTTAATTCATCAACAAACCGTTTCAGATGAGCAATATATTCTATCCCAATATGAGAATCTAAACATTTTTTTAAAGCTATTTCAGCAACATGTTCCAATGCAAATTGATACATTTTTTAAAATATTTTTTGAAATCGGAATAATCCCGTACATCTACGTATTTGTCATATACATTTACCAGCAAATTTATTTATTTGTTTATTGATTTAAACCTTTAGACTCGACGTTTTTCCATCATACGTACAGTAGCTTGAAGCAATTCCATCGCAAAAATAATGTTTCTGCTTGGAATTTTTCTATTAAAGTCTTCTACGATTTGTCTTTGTCCTTATGTTTTGAACTGAAAATTATATATATTGCCTTCATGGCGGAGCCATAGAATTTGAAGACAAATTTTAAATAGTTCCGCTCTTGAGCCCTCGAGTGCAAAGAGCCAATAGATAAATAAGTGGAATTGAATTTTATTAATAGAAGGTTTTTTTTTGCTATTCGAGCTGGAGGCAAGAATCTACGATTGGTCATCCATGACATCTACCTCCTAAATCTGCCACCTACACACACAGCAAAGATTCTCTTAAATGTGTACGCATTGTGAACCCTATAAAAAGTAAAAAGCATAAGATATTTTGTCACCATTGCTTCAAGGTTTTGCTGAATCGTCACAATTAATCCCACACATATTAACAAGTTCAAACTTGAACTGTTTAGTTGGCAAAAAAGTTTGCAAAAAAATGACCATCAGATAAGGAGGTTAATATCGTACGCCTGATTTGTAGGTAATTCGTGATTACCTTGATTACGTATTCGCATCAAAGCAGAGAAAAGAGAAGTTGTTTTTTAAAAAAGCGTCTCGGTTTTGATAAACACATCATTCTTAGTTATGTTGTGTGTCTTACAATGTTGTTTTCTTTCCTTGCTATGTGTAGAAAAATTACTACTTGAGTTGCCTTCGATTTTATATAGAAAAGTAAACATATTTTACTTTGTTAAAGCTTTAATCGTTGAACGATCACATTTATCAAAAGAAAAGAAAAAAAAGAAATATCTTTACTTATATATTATATGAATCAAACGACAAGAGATTGTATTTTCAAAAATTGAAAATTTTTTTATCCCGTTACTATGTTTGTGCCATTTCTAAGCGATTAAAACTGTATTTGCGTTTCCTTTTTTTGTTTGATTAATCGATGTAAAGAATTTAATAATAAATGGCATATTAAGTCAAAAACTCGAAAAAAAATTACTAGGAATTTTAACGATACGTATGTTCTGGGCTTTGATTATAATTCTTCATATACACACGTATAAATAATCTATAAATAAATCTAAAGACAGAGAGAGGAAAAAGTAACATATACAAATAAAACTAAGAAAACAAGTGAAACGATGTACTATTAATTCTCAATATCAATATATAGAAATTTAAACAAAATTACGAAAAAAAAAAAAGAAAAAGGAAATGAGAAAGGAAAAGGAAAAGGAAACAAAACAAAATTAACAAAAAAAAAAACAAAAAAATATCATTGTGTCATCATATCCTATCAGTCATAACTATAAATAATGATAATAATAGAGATATTAAAAATGAAATTCATTTGGAAAATAATAGAAAGATAATGTAAACGGAATTTTTGCAAATATTATATTCACCGGAACTTTATTCTATCAATAATAAGGTGTGTATGTATGTGTGATGCTTTTATTACACGACTTACAATGAATTGATTAGTGTTTGTATTTTATTTTACTATTCATTTTCACTTTACTATATATATTTAGCGAAAATTGAAAAAAAAACTATTACTGTAAAAGCGTGGACTCCACACACACATACATTCATATTCATATTTAAAAGAAACCAAAAACAAAGAAAAAAAACAAAAAAATTTCTATTAGAGATTTATGATTATTAAATGGGAAAATAGAAAACATTTTTTTTTTTTTTAAACAACAAACTAAAACTAGACGAAATAAATTCCATTTAGCGAAATGTATGCACAATTAATACTAATTATCTAAGAAAACAAAAACAAAACAATTTATATTAAAAAAAAAAAAAATAAGAAAATAAATCGAGGAAAACGTAGCAATATCTTTTCGACAACACAATAAGAAAAAATGAAGACAAAGAAGAATATAAGAAGAAGAATATAAAAATTAATATAAAAATATTCAACAGTTGTTCAAATCCAAAATTCAATAAAAATTAAGGCCAAAAAAATTATTATCTAATTTAAGTTAGGTCTAGAATGAATTTTTCCTAAAATTTATGACCTTTGTGTAGACTCTTGGCTATATTTTGGATGCAACATAAAACTTTCGAATTCCATGGCAACACAAGCCAACAAACCCAAACCACAAATTTCTTGAAGGTTCAAAAAAATAAATTAATAAATACATAAAACTATATTTGATAAAAGGGGGACTTATTCAAAGAGGGACTTTCGATGAATTTAACCTTGATATGGATTTATCCGTTCTTAAATATACTGCATATATATATATACATACTTGAGAAAAGATTCCATTTAGCCGTTTCCGTTCTTCCAACTTCTATATGTATGTATATATATGATAAAAGAGGGCCTTAGGTGCCGTGTCCGTCCTTGCAGCACCTGTTTACATATAATATTTCACAAAAGGGGGAATTTGGGTGCTTTTAGCCACGCTCGACCTTCAGTCTTTTGTGTATACACTCAGTGACGGAGGAGCCTGAGGTGCGTTTAACTGTGTCCTTTTCTCTATCTTCTGCTTAATTGTTAAAAGATTCCATTTAGCCGCGTCAAACTTTCCATCTCATGTGTCTTAAGTGCATTTAACGGTGTCGGTTCTTCCATCTTCTATGTATATATATATATATATATATATACATGTACATTTTTGATAAAAAATAGTCTTTAATCATGTTCGTTCTCCAATCTTCTCTCTTTGAATACATATTTGATAAAAGAGGGACCTTAGGTGCATTTAATCGCATCCGTCTTTTCATCTCCTTTGTATATGCATTTGGTAAAGGAGGGAATTTAGGTGCATTTAACCATGTCTCTCATTGCATCTATTTCATTCAAATATATATTCAATAAAAAAAGAGACTATATCTGGATTTGGGCATGTCCATTTTTCTATTGTGGCCATTAACAAAGAAGAAAAAAAGTGGAATTTCAATATACTCTTCCGTCAACACATGATGTGAATGTGTGTGTGGATATCGTTCAGGAAACTCATCCACTGATAGGTCTATAAGTAAAGACAACAATTTTTTTTAAGATGATTTCTACTTGAGATTCATCGCAAGACGATTATGATTATTGTCTTGATTTCAGCCAAATAACATTCAGGCTTGAAGTATTCACAAGCATTTCAAACAACTGTTGAAAATTTTTATTTTTTTAAAATTTATTTAATTCGTTGCTTGATTTCATTGTGAATATTTTTTTAATTTGCGAACATCTGTATCGAATTCTCTTGAATATAGTTTAAAAAATAAAACGAAAAGCGAATTAATTTTACTCACCTTTAAATACGTTGCCTGTGCCTAATCTATGAATATATAACAAAATGTTATTATTCTACGTTTTCTAATAAATATAATTTGCTTCAAATTATTTCATAGAAAAATTTATAAGAAAATGAATTATTTGAAAACTTGTAAATTTAATTATATTTTCGTCCAACTCCCTTAAGATTATATTTGGAGACCAAATGCTCTCAGGGCTTTTATTGTCATTTCTAGCGTTTTATTGACAAGTAAACAAAACGAAAAAACAAAACCAAAAAAAACAAAAAAATTAAAAACGTATCTATTGATCGTTTATCACATCATTTAAATAGAGCATGCTCCATAATATTTCACTTGCATTAATTAAATCGAATGGAATTCATAACGGATCATTGCATTTATTGCAAGAAGTTGACTTCTGGTGAATTTATTTTAAAAATTTCACTTTGAATAACAAACAAGAGTTGAAAAATATTGAAGAATTTTATGTGTTGCAAAAGTTGAATCTTAAGTACTCACCCAAGATCCCACCAAAAGCTTACATTTTATCATTTTCAATCATAGCATTGCTTCGACGCAATTCAAAGTTAATCACAAATTACTTAATTTCTATTAAAAAGACGAAACGAAGTCCTATTCCTGAAATGATGTCCTTTAAGACGTTTGCTTGACTTAATAGTTAATTAAAATTTTAATTGATCTTTATAAACTATTTTGTATAAGAAAATCAAAAGTTCAAAAAAGTTTTTAAAAGGAATATTTCAAAGAGAGAGAGAGAGGTATTTAAATATCATTCTAAAAATAATCCAAATATCAACATAAAACGAAAGAAAAATGCAACAGTAAGCAGGAAACAAGTCTATTATTCCATTGAAATCTTAAAGTTCTTTGCCACCTAATTGGCGTCGGTTCGATTTTAGTTTTCAAAACTAATATTTAAAATAAATATCAACCGATAGAATAAGTGTGAATTCGATGCGGATGGGTAGATTATCATTTAAATTTTTATGCAACAGTTTTAAAAATTAGGTCAAGATTAGACTCAACCCCAAATTCGGTCTTTGGCCATCAATTAAGGATATATGTGTAGGCTAGTATCTCAATTTTTTCTCTCAAACACGATATTCGCGACTAGACAATTTTCAAGTGTAAGTTCATATTTGTCTTAAGTAGTTTAAGAAATGCGTATAATATACGTCCTCTATGCATGCGGTTTTGTCATCATTCCATGAAACGGAATCTCACGCTTACATTAGAAATAAACAAAAGCCCCTTTTGGGATGGTGTGAAGTCATTTTTGTAAAACTTAATGTATCTTTTGATAATAAATAACAGTTTGTTTTACGAGATTTTGAAAAATTTATGAAGAGGAGCATTGAAAACTCTCTGCAATCCACAATTCACTTCTCATCTTATATTTCCAGTGCACCCTTCGCTTATAATGAGTACTTAAGAAATCAATTTTGAAATATCTTAAGTTTAGTTGGCGATGCTCAATTTTACTGGCCGCGCACATATTTTAAGAGACAAAAAAAAAAAATTTAAAAAAATTAGATTTTAAAGTTGCCCTGGGCCAGAAGTGACTTGAATATCGCTGGCGTAAACTTCAGTTTGACCTAATAAAACTGGTCGGTTATCTCAGACTTATGAACTGATTTCTTATTAAATCTGCATTTCATTTTAGAAGGCTTATAAGTTTTTCATTAAATTTTTGTTTGATCAGCAAAACACTCACACTCATACACACTCACTCACGTACACTAACAAATAAATGAACATACATACCGATAAAATCTCATTTATAATCAATGACCGTAACAACAGCAGCAGCAACAAAAAGCCACAAATATACATGAACGATGAAAAGATAAATACTCTAAAAATTAAACCACTGCCACAAATTATATAGAAAAACGAAAAATGCAAAAGTATTATAAGGAACAAAAAAAAAAAGAAAAATTATAATATTACAAAATATTATTTATATCATTAAAGAAAGCTAAAATCTTTAATTGTTGTTTCGATTTAACAACCATAAGATTATTTACGAAGTTACCCGGCATATTCATAAACACTCATTCATGCATCAGAATCAGAATCGTGAAGAATTTGATAAACAGATACTTTGTACTTTCTATCATACGGCTCAGCATCTCAGGATATGCTGCAACGCAGCAGCGAACGGAAGGTTTGTCATTTTAGATAGGTAGGCCCGCCACATGGACCTGATTGTCTTCTGAGAAACATAATTGAAACTCTCATATATATATATATATATATATATATATGTATGTATGTATGTATGTATGTATGTATGTATCTATGGGTATATGTGCAAACACTTTACAAAAAGTTATGTACGTAATGAATGAATCTCAACTGAAACAAAAAAAAAAGAAAGTTTTTATTTATTTTTTTAAATTTGTTTAATAAGCAATAATTTAAAAATTAATTTATGAAAAAAGTTAAAATAAAAACAAACTAGTATCAATTCATTAAACATTATGTCACATTACATCACATAATTTCAGTCATTATTGATGATTATAACTGAAAACGTTCGTTATTATTTAATTAGCAAAATACATAGACAAACGAGCCATACAAAACCGAGAAATCAACTAATCAATTAACTAAATATAATTAAAATTAATAATCAACATCTCTCTAATCAAACTACATCTCACTACACTAACCTCTCCTAATATATTTATGATTTATTATATAATATAAAAGAAAAACAAAAAATAAAATATTAAAATATATTTAAAAAAAAAGTAAAACAGAAGTAACAAAGTAAACCCAATATACATATATACTCAACAACAATAATATTTATTATTAATTATTAATAATAATGCTAAAGAAAATTATTAAAATAATATAACAACAATAATAGCAAAGCGAACAAAAGTCTCATTAGTTTGGCGTGAAAATGAAAAAAAAAAAAAAAAAATTAAACACAGATAACATGTTACATTATTTACCGATAAAAAAAACAAACGTATAATAAATAAATTAATGAGAGTATGAAAAATACAACAATTTGTTCTTTATTTACATTCTAGTCCTTCGTAAAAATCTTTTTAATATGAAAACAAAAACTTGAAAGCTCTCTGCTAAGAAACTGCAAAAATAAAGAAAAAACAAACATGTATTCTTCGTTTTGTATCTGTGTAATTATGTAATAAAATTGGTGTTGTTTTGCCATCTAACTCGTATTGAGAGGGCCGTCCGTTTACAAACAAGCAAACGTTCTCCTTAAATTAATGCCTTAAAGCAGTTGTTTTTCATGCATGCACAGTTCCCGGTAAAACGATGACGAATAAGTAAGTAATTAAGAAATTTGTTTTAAACTTTAGAAAGGACTCATTCTTCCCATCGTCCCTTTTGGATGAATTCAATTTGAAAACTTCTGAACAAATACGAGGAACAGCAAGCAGCCGATGTGTATTCGGAAGGCTACGTTCAATTTACCGGTTTATAAGCGAGTCTTATTGAATTCACAAACGGAAGCTAGACCTTTAAATGATTATTCCCCCCATACTATAGCGCCATATTTATTCGCGGATTTGCTGCAGATCAAAACGGTCGTAAAATCACTAAATTTTTGGGAAATGTTATATCTCCAAAAGACATGACAGCCAAGTATGAAGTAGATTCTTTGCGGTATGTTAAGCATTTCGAATTTAATGAAATTTAACAACAAAGTACGTCTCGTATTCCGAAGCACATGCGACTATAAATTAAAAATGTAAGATATATAAATCTCTTAGGGACCAATATATTTAAGACCTCTTAATATTTCATATATTCCAGACCGTGGGTAGCTGCCTATGAAACTCAACATATCGCAATCAATGTAAGCAGATAGGTGGTACAACAATCTGCCGAAAGTCTAAGGAAGTTAAAACAATTTTGTGTTTTCTTAACAACAAGAGCCAAGTCATATCTAAATCGTTGTTTGTTAAGCAGAGCTCTTGGTTTCGAAAAAGAGGTAAAGAAAGCTTACGATTCGTTACAACAGTGCCTTGATTGAGTATTAATTCATTATAGTCGTTCTCCTTGCATGATTGTTATGATTACAATCGACTAACAACTTGCATACAAAATAACAATCAAATCTCAGCGAAATATATTCACGTTACTAAGGACAGGTTTTATCAAAGAAATTGCAAACATACTTTTTACCTTAAGGCAGTTTTATATCATTTTATGTAAGCCCACTATTGATTGAGGAAAGCTAGAGCTGTTTTCGCAAGTATTATTTATAATGTCGGCGCACGTAGAAAAGACAAGCGAAGTTTTTGAAATTATATAACTTTTCTCTAAACTTCCAGATGAAACAACAAATTTCCGCGAATATCTCTGTCAAGCATATCCTACTTGGAAGGAAGAATCGGTACTATGATCCTCGATCTGATTGCAGCAATCAAGTTTATTCGCACATGTATTTTTGGAATTAAAAAAAAAACGAAATACGAAAAAATCTGAAATAAACTGTAAAATTTTTCAACACTCAAGAGTTTGATATTTCTTCACGTATCTTAAACATAAGATAACTTCTTAAGAGAAAGAAAGGCCTTGTATTAATCATGGCGCTTGAGCTTTTGATTAACATGTTTCATATTTTCAATTCTATATGGAGTAGTTTCAAATTTTTGCTTCATAAATAAAAGCATTCATCCTAATAGTAAAAAGAATTGCGTTTGTATCGCGACCTGTCTATAAGCAATGCGAAGAAAACAACACTATTGTACTGAACTGATGCAATTTCTTTGGGTACATCGCATGGAAAAACCTATAAAAAGATGTGGTTTCTTCTTTTATACACTTATGATAAAGAGATACAGGCAATCACCGCAAATATGATCGATGAATGGATATTTTCTAAGTGAAAAAATTCGAAATATTTAAAAAAGAAAGCTAAAATAAGGAAACCAAACAACAAGTAAGACAAACCTATGTGCAAAATGTGTAAATGCACCTGTATACTGCCTCCATCCCAAAGTACATAATATTATCTATTTATGTGAACAATTTTTTTTCTTTTCGTCGTTTCCTTTCGCTCATATCCATCACTGAGAGTTCATTTAATTGAAACGTTTGCGACACCTAGAAGGTAGGGTCTGAAACTCTATAAAATATTTACGTTCTTCATCAGCATCAAATTCTGAAACGATGTAATTACGTACATCTATACTTCTGTTCATCTGTCTGTGGTCAATGTTTGTCTAATAGCAAATATTCAGATATCGGGTTGAAGTATGATTGCTTGAATATTATATCTTCTGTATTGGCCTCAGACTCGTACTATGCCTTTTGCTCGGATTCACTTTCGAATTTCTGTAGATATTCCGAAGACAAAAATTGAATAATCCTGTCATAGTGTTGCGTAATAACTAAACTATAAACAATTCGTTTATTCGAGATTGAATTTAGTTGAGATTATTATTGCAAGTGTTTCGACATACCTACCTCTTTTTATCCTTGAAACGGTTTAACGTTTAAGATAAAATGCATTTCATAGATTTTATTGATTTTTTGTTTGTTTCTTTTAAACACATTTAATATGTTTATCTGTTTTATTTTTATTACTTTTAAGAATAGTTGTTTAAAAAATACAAGTTTGCAGAATAATAATAATAATATATTTATCTTTAAGTTAAAAATGTTAAGTTGATTTCTTTTGTTCTTCGTCTTCGTCTTCTTCTTGTTCTTGATTATTTGCGATAAAATACACGCATCTAAAATTAAAACATTCAAGTATTAAAGGATCTGTACCTGTGTACTTCTTCGTATGTGTTGTATATACGTATATATATGCACATATATATATAGCACATATATATATATATATATATGCACATATATATATATGCACATATATATATATGCACATATATATATACATATATATAGATGTGTGTGTGTGTGTGTTGGAGGGAGGGGGAGGGGGGATTGTAAGTATGAGTGTGTACGTAAGGAGCAGTTAGGCTGGTAAATCGAATTTATTTATTTATTTATTTTCCTTTTTTTTAAGAAGATATTAATGAACTTTATAAACGTATTAGGGTTCCTCTGCTTTCAGAGTAATATTGTTTATAATAAAATTTTTTAATTACATTTAAAAAAGCTAATTAAATTAGGATTAATAATTGAAGTAAAAACAAAAATGTTAAAAATTTTTTTAAGTTCGAGTAGACTCGGTTTACTATTATTTTTTTTGTTTTTTTATTTTATGACCCAAGATGGATAAATGGTAACTTTTTTTTAAATTTATAAATCGTAACGTTTCCTGATAAGCGTTTCGTTTATTATTCGCTTTTGCAAATATTTCTTTTAGCAAACGTAACGTTTATAAAATAACTTTCTCTCTACAAATGATAATGATAATAAGTTGTGATGGTTCAATTAATAAAAAGAAAACTTGCGAGAAAATTTTATTCGCTTTAAGACGAATTTTGGATACCCACCACCACCACCAATACTAAATTATAAACTTATTAATAATGGACGCGCAGAACATTCGATGCTTACATCTAATAAAATAGCAGATAGACAGACCGACGAAAAATTGCAAAGAGATCTATACACTTAGGCGTATTTCCAATAATTTTAAGGCAAATGGCAAATTTTACTTTGATAAAAAAATATCGTACACATGACCTTATTATAAACTCCTTAGTGAATATATCGAACAATAGACAGACAGACAGACAGACAGACAGACATTGACAAATTAACTAAAAACTTTATGCTGATTTAGAATACTTGAAAAAATGCAAGAAATGCCCCTTGTTCGGCATACGATTATATTTCTTTTTTTATTGGGCACGAAATAACGAAACTATTGCTTCCTCATCATTTGGTAGCGGGTATGAAAAACAAATCGAACAACTCATCTTTTGCCTTAAAACACAAATGCTTACAACAATACATAAATATAATCAACAAAGCTACTGCACTCTTTCCGGGCTTGCGGTTTCTATAATTAACTATTTTTCTTTTTTTTGTGTTATTCAAAAAAAAAAAAAAGGGATGATTCTTAAGACAGTGTCTTTTCGATTAGCAATTGTATCGATTGTTTGGGTCTAATGTAACTATGTTTGTCATTTAATAACCTTACATTAGTTGTTTATCATCGTCCTTTCAATAAAACGCAATAATTTTCGTTCAATATTTTCTTGTGTTTATATATAATAATTTTCTTTTCTTTTTAAACATAACAAATATATTTTTTTTTTAGTTTCCTCTCTTCTTTATCGTCGCCTAATTGCTGTTGCTTTCAAGCTCAAATCTTGCTGAACGCTTTTTAAATTATTAATTATAGCATTCTTGGCTTTAATCTTCGGTTGAGATGATGACTGCTCGTAAATTAAGCATTATTTACAGTTTTCTTACGTTTTCGTATCTTCAGAACAAGGTGGGATAGCAAAAAAGAGGCGGAGAGAAAGATAGATAGATAGATTGATAGATAGAGAGATTAGGGGAGATACTTATAAAGATGGATAAGTTGATAAACAGATATATATATATATATATATATATAGAGAGAGAGAGAGAGAGACAGAGAGACTATAGAAACTATTTTACTTTAAATTTACAATAACTAGTTTTTCCTTTTCTTTTTTTGTTCTTCAAATATGATTAGAATGCGGTCACACTCTTGATTACTGTATGTTAAACTTTCTTTTCTGTGTTTATATTGATTGAAGAAATCTTATAGAAGCATTATTGCAATGAAGTTTTCCTTTAATTAATAGCATTTAGAAAGATCCTTATTTAAGCTGCTGCAGTAGCCAAAGGGAAGCATTCGAATATTTTCACTTTTCGTATAGCAATGTTTTTAAAATGATTTTTTCTTCTTGTTGTTGCTTTTTTAAATAAAACACGTTTGCCACCACTGTCTTCATAACAGTGTGTAGATTATAATTTTGGACCCGAGTTCAATGTTTTATGATTTTCATGATAATATTTGTTTTGTGTTTTCTTGTTTATTATTATTATTATTTTATTTGTTTGTTGATGAAAAAAAAAGACAAAATTTGAACCTTAAAGAAAAATGTAGAAAAAATTATTCTTTCAAAGATTTCAAACCAATATCGCTTATAATATTGCAAGCGATGTTATAGACGAAAAGTCATTCATTTTTATAGTCAAGTTTTCTTAAGAGTGATGCAACCAGGCCGCAAATCCCTTATGTAAAAAATTTGGAATTATCTAAGTGTTATTATCATCAATTCAAACGGTTGGATTCGTAGCTTTCCAGGGAAAAAACTTTGGAAAAGGGTGTTTGCAATATCGCGTAGGAGGCTTGAGCGAAACAATATATATAACACATATCCCATAAGGTGTAACCAAACCAAGGCATGAACCACAAAATATTAGCATATCCAAGATTGTGTTCCAAGCAATCAATTACCCGTAGGTCCGATATACTATTACCAGTTGAAGCCTGCCCCATAACATTTCCCGTAGACGGAACAAAACACAAACAAGTAGGAAAATTAGATTCGGCTTTGTTGAATCTTCTATGCCGACCACGTTTATCTTAAAAAAAAAAGAGAAAAAAAACTACATTTTAATAGGTGGGCGCGGCAGATTCCTTGGAAACTTTTGTTTTATAATCTAAGAGCGGTGAGTAAAATAGCCAGAAAACAGACGTGCTTCCACCTTATTTAATACTGTAGGCGTGGCTTTTGATACACTTGGACCATAGCGTAATAGCAACATATGTGAATAAACTTTCAATATTTCTCTCAAATTTGAAGCTGATATCCTTATTTCGCGGCCAGGAACAGGTTTACCACAAGCATGCTTAAGTCGAGTCTAAAATTGATGCTGATCAAGAACGCATCAAGAAGCTTCCTTCTGGCCAATACTAACAAAATGAAAAAACGGATATACCCCTCACCTTTGGTGGAGGATATAAAAATGGCCAACGAGGTCTAAACAAATTTTGTTTAATAATATCATTGTCCCAATTTTAATGCATTTCGCTCTTAAATTATTTTTCAATTACCGGCGATGTTATTGGATCGATCTCCCGTATTAAGGTTTTGACTTTGTTTCAAAAACTTCTACGTGCGCTCCACCTATTTCAATCATCTACTTTAGCGGTGCAAAAGTTATATTTCATGCAAAGATCGATCTTTTTGAAAAGTTAGTTGCATCAGGAATTTTTACAAATTCAAGGATATTGGTTAGCTATACTTTGTACGCAAGGAGAGAATAAGAAAGAAAAAAGAAATTATTTCATCAGAATAGGAACTTTTCATATCAACGTAACTGATTGTGTATTGTTCGTGTGTATGTACGTACATGTCTGTATTTGTTACTTCATGTTAATCTAATGTTAAGAAATATTTTGCATTTTTCCCGGTTTGAAAGCAAAACTATTTTATTTTTAGTCAATTGCTACATAAAAAAAATGAATTTTTTCATTATAAGCTCTAGTGAGTGAATGGAAAGGAAGATTAACTCTAACTATAACCGATCGGTTCTACTTCTTCTTTTGTCAAAAATCTACACTCTATCACGAAACAAAATATTTTTTATATTTTTTCTTCTTCTACATTTAACTAAGATTTTAAGGAGAAAAGAATATGTTGTTAAAATTAATTTTCCTAAAAACAACAAAACAACTAAATTTTATATAATTTTTTTTGTGTTAAATTAATTTTAAAACTTCAGTAAAACACACACCTGTTGAAATTTCCCTTTTTTCATTATCTAATTTTCGTTTAACACTTTTTTGTTTTGTATTCATTCAAAGGATATTGCAATTGACTTAAAATATATTAAAAAAAGTTATTATTTGCCTTCTTGTAAGAGTGTGTGTGTTTGTTTGTTTTTTTTTTTCATTATCTAATATTATTCTCATATACATATTTTTAATGCTTAATTTCTTTTCTTTCGTTATATTTTTTATTATTATTATTATTATTGTTGTTGTTGTTGTTTGACACGCACATGCAGTTGTTTTATTCGTTTAATTTTTTTTTCAACTTTTTCAAATTTTTTTTACTTTCAGGGGGATTTCTTACTTAAAATAAATGTAGATGTTACTGGTTATATATGTGTATGTGTGTTTCTAGATGTACCCATGGACATATATACTCACAGACATATATATTTTATACACAAGTTTTTCTTTTTAATAATTTCTTGTATATCTTTCATTTGCGTTTTGTTCGTTTTTCATTTTTTTACCACTAAATAATCATTCGGTTGGATTTTTATTTTTTTTTCTTTCTTTTATATTTATGCATTTTTAAATAATTTTATGTACCTATTTTGTTATCAATTCTTTACGTTACATCACTAATAACTAAATGTATTTACTTTGTGTAGGGGATGTATATATTTATATACATATATATATATATACATATAGATATACATATACATATACATATATTTGTTATTTCATATTTTTTTTTAGTAATTTGTAATATTTTTTATTTATTTCTTTCTTCCTGTTATTAAATTAATTTAAAATGATTTGTTTTTTAACGATTGTTTTTTGTTTTAATTTTAATTTTGTAACAACCCTGTGTGTTTAAATATATATTTTTCTTTAAATATTTTCAATTTGTCTTTTACACTGTGATTTTGTAGAGTTTTTTCTTCTTTGCAAATTTTTTTTTAATATTTAAAAAATTTACTTAAACACATTTCAACATATAGACAAAGAGATATAAAATAAATAATGAACAGATCACTATAAATGCAGATACTACGAATTTAAGCAGAAAAAATTAAAAGAAAAAAAGTTTAAAAAAATTTTGCTAAAAATCTTTCTATTCTTCCTCTAAAGTGATATGTTCTTAATTTTTTTTTTTCGTTAATAAGAAACCTCAGTGGGACTAAAAACAAGAGTGGCCAATATGTATTGCCAGTGACCTAATCGAACTTTTTGAGAAGCGACGGAACACACGAAATAAGTAAATGAAATCTGAAAACTTTCGAACACAAAACCGAGAGAGAGATAGAGAGAGAGAGAAAGAGGTATTAAAATCCAAGAAAACAAAACGCGATGAAAACGAACGAAAAGCATAAACCTTTCCGATAATCCTCTCAAATGCTCTTAAAAGCTCTATAAGTAACGAGGACAGAAAATGTTAGGTAGAGGTAGACAATTTTTTTTTTGCCTTTGTCAAGTTGTTGATACTCTACTCTGGCTCGTATCGATGCTATTAGACGCGACGTGAACAGTGATAAGCATTTTTACGAACGTTTTGCGCGTTAATTCAACGTTACGTCATCTACCTTTGTAAGCCCATTTATAAGAATAGATCTATATGAAATCAAAGCATAATCTAAAAGCGTCTCCTGATTGACTTATGTGAGAGCTATTATAGCATTCAGCTTTTTTTATCAAACAATTTCACTGAAGTATCAGAATGCATCACTTGTGATGGCGAGCGGCTGAGCGCCAACACATGCTCTACGCCGTTACCATTTGGATTGATCGATTATAAGCAATTTATAAAGAACTAAGAGGAATGTTCTATACTTTTGAAGAAGAACGACTAATGAGCCTCCCAGCTGCACCTGCACTGAAGCTTTATAGATTCATTTTCAGAGAAAGATCAGATATTCTTCAAAACCGTGATCGTCTTCTTGGCCATTTCTATTTTAGACGCCACTTTTTTAGGGAAGAATCAGACTGAAATTATCTCCTATTACACAATGAACCATCATGCAGTCACTCCTCTCCTAAAAAGATTAACCAGCAAATTTAGAGTACCCTACTCTCGTATTCACTGTGTAGTTGCCATGCAGTCCAAAGAGTTGAAACAACAAAGATACCAAAGTCAGTTTTATGAATACGTACACACTGCTACGGTCAAATATAATAACAGAGCTGATGATGTTTCTAGTAGTAAATGTATCGAAAGGATAATACCAATAATAATAGTTACATCTCCTAAGAAAGCTATATATATATATACATATATACATGTTCGCCTTCAACTTCTTGCAACAATAAATGTGAAAATCTTACTTAATGAAATTTTTATTTCCAAACATTTCTTTTCTAAATAAAAACAAGGGAAATAAATAAAAACATTATAATATAATTAGCAAGAAAAAGCCATCAACCCCTGAAGTGGGCACAGAAAAATAGCTTTTTTTTCTTACAGTGAAGACCATACTTTTATAGTATGCTCATACGAACCTCATCTTTTGGAGACTTCGATTTGATGTTTGTAAACTTATTTTGCCTTATCCATCTAAGGCTATAAGGGGGTAACGGCTTCTAGATGTGTTCCCGATCCTGGCGATTAATTAAACAGTTGGACGATTAGATCTGATCTCATGAATCTTACAAATATAGTTTTTACAAGACTTTCAACGCATAATTTTTTTTGACTGCTTCTAAAGACAGCATGAAAGTGGCTATCAAAAAACTGGAAGCGAATATATATATGCGCTACATTTTTTACTGAAAGACCTTTTAGTAGACAGACGTACATTATTAAATCAATTTAAATTGTAGTGCTGTGTCGAACACGAGGTCTCTATGCGTATTTTGCATGGGGAAAGAGGCACACGGAGAGTGTAGACAGTGGAATACAAAATTAATTTTGGTGAGCGGATATATCTTATTGTGAATTTTTTGATGAAAATTTAATTTTTTGTTTACATCTCTTCTATTTTATTTTAGAACTTATTTATTTAAACTTCTCTTGATTTATTAGTTTTATAATATTTTATCATCACTGCGTTTTGAGTTTTCTTTTTATTTATTTATTTATTTTTAATTTAAAAAATAATTTTTATCTTTTTTTTATGTTGATATCGTTGGGATTTACATTTACTGCTCCTTTCTAACTGTAATATTTTATATATTTAGTATATATTTTGTTGTTGTTGCTGTTTGTTGGTTAAAACGGAAAAAGAAGAAAAAATTACATATACACGCATTTTATTTTAAATTTTTTTCGTTTTATTACTATTTTCATATATAACAAAAAGTGCAACGTTTTCCCAAAAAATCCTAACAAAAGATTTTTAGGTTTAAACGACGAGTTGTTCTTCGTTTTAAGAAAACTATATAAATAGTACTCTTGTTCTGAACTTATTCAAGTTTTTTTAATTCCTTCCTTTTGTTGTTTTATTTTTTTTTTTCATTATTTTTTATTTACTTTGTGTATTTATTAATATTAATAATAATAATAATAATAATAAAGGTAAATATTTTTATATATAACTATTTTTTTCATCTTTTTGTTTTCTTGTTTTGATTTGTCTTTAGTTGTATCTTCAAAATTCCTCAATATTTCTATATATATTTATATGACTTGAATGTGTGATATATATATGCATGCATGTAAGTCATGTATGTTGAACAAGCTCATGTTTGATTTTTTTTTTTAATCTTAAAAAGAGAAGCCAGAAAGTTACGTTCGTCTCTTATATATTGGGGACGAATCGTGGGTACCCACCACCATCGTCTCAATAGTCGTTTAGCAGTATAAGTTTGTATTTTTTTTTACTCTCAGTGATTTTCTTATCGCAAGGAACTTCTGGAATTTTAGAATTAAAAAGTTGCTATCAGTACCATCACCAAATTCCCTTGATACCTCCCTTGTCCAACTTTGTGACGAATTGTAAAGAATTTTAGATTATTATCATTTCTCAAATTGTAATTATAGTTGTTCTTGTGAGCAGAGTCCCACTTTTAATTCCGACACTTAACCGAAATGTGGAAAATTTTGTACTCCTATTAATAATTTTGCTTTAGAATGTTCCGATAACAGACGATCGTGCGAACAAATAAGTCATTACATATAAATGTACTCTAGGTTTTTATAATAAAAATATAAATAATTGAATCTTAGAAACTTTATCCACAGCTGACAGTTAAGAAATAAATTATTTTCGATTTCGTCTAGCACTACTTTTCTTGGCTGTAATTAAAAAATAAATATTGATCGTCGAGCACTGTCGGACGGATGGATAAACATTGTGAAACGAAACCTAAACCTTATGCTGATGATGCATGTGGTTTCTGGAGGGTGTTAAGTGCATACCTAACGAGCTTTGCTTTGTCTTGCGTCTATTTCTTTAGCAACCAATACTTGAAGGATTGCAGATATAATGACACGCGGGTGAATGAAAACAATGACCTAATTTTACGGACAAACAGCACTTATGTCGGCTAAAGAAAATATATATTAATTCAAAAAATGTAGACTACCATGGTATGTAAGCGTAGTTATTATGCGGTGTAATTATGCAACAAGTTGCTGCCATCGCATTACATGTTCAAATGTAATATGGCTGCGCTTCTCAAAAACATCTAATACCATTGAAAAGATAGTTATTTCTAATTATGAAAAGAAAGGTTACGCCCCGCATTCCAGGTTGAAACGGTGTAAAGAAAGAATGAAAGAATGAAATATTGCTCCGGCCGTACAATGCCACTTTTCGGATAAAAAAAGTTAGAATTTTCGAATCAAATTCAAACTGCACTTGAGATAAAGTTCTGAAATTCTAATCACTCAAATTAAATATCGCCTTTAGCAGCGCCAGCGTGAATCTTGCAAAGCGTAAGATTTTTCCTTATTGTAGTACAATATTTACCTGCATTATAAAGATTATTAAAAAAGCGAAGAATTGATTTAATTGCGGAGCAGCCACATTAAGAGAAGACGGACGGTAGGGCAAACGGCAGTTCAAGCTGTGTCCATACTTATCAATATTCTAAATGTATATTTCAGCTCATTTGCCGCCTGTGGTGGGTATAAAAAAATTAAGCAAAGAAACAAAAAAATGCGAATCACACAATAAAAAGTATCAATCATACCGCGTTATAGTTGCTGTCTAAATATCAAATAATTTTTTAACACTTGAAAGTTCTGCTATTAATCTATACGAAATGAACGAAGAGCGTTTTTGTATATAACGATTTTAACTAACATTTTATTTTTTCTACACAAAAAATTGTCACTACATTTTTTTTAAAAATTTTTGTTTTTTTTACTTTCCTTTTTCTGTTTTTATTACTAATGATTGATTGATTAATGAAAATGCATTTACATGCATATAAATATATATGTCGTATATACATACATATTTATATATATGTAGTAGTACTTAGGTTCGTACACTCAATTCAACTGTGGCTTCAATTTTCAGCTCAGTTTAAAAAAAAAAAATTTTCCGTTCGACGACTTTCGTTTATATCTTTTTTCTCATTTATTTTCACATTAATATACTTAGTGTTTAATTGTTTCTTTAAGTCATTTGAAATCACTCACACATACATACAGGCGTATGCATTCCTTTGTAAATCATATTTTTTGTTATAATCAATTTATTTTTTTTTCAAATTATTTTCTTGTTTTTTGAATTTTATATAATTTTTTTTGTTTCTTTTTTTTTCGTTACCATATACTTAAATACTCGTATATATAATATATAAGTAGGTGTAGATTCCCTCTTTTCTTTTGCAGAATGTCTGATGCTTAGATTGGTTTTATTGTAATTGGTTGTTTTTTTTTTTTTGTTTAGGCCTTGTGTGCTACACATAAGATGACAGTTTATATGTTATGAGCATCACGTCGTAGAAGAATAAACAAATATACATACGTTTGTACGTACATGTGTGTGTAAGCTGTGTGGCTGTGTGGGTGTTTGTGTGCATTCGCGGCAAAGTTCTGTTTTTTTTTATATTTAAAATTTGTATTATTACTCTGAAAAAATTAAAAGCAAAACAGTTAAAAACGAAATTATAAGAAAAATAAAAATTAATGGGGAAAATTTGAAATTCAGTCAAGTTCGCATTATGACGAATTTTGTATACCTATACCATTATATACCATTAAGAAGTTTGATACCAAACATTTTAGATCGCGGGCGTATGCCAATTTATACGAATTTTTTTTTTTACGGCAGCACATTCAACCCTATTATGGCATTATTGACCAATTACTCTCAATGACAGACAGCTTTAGATTCTTTAACGTTTCCCATCTTACTGCTACCATTAGCATAGGAACAGACGGACAAATGGAGGTAAATCTATATATAAATATTCCCCCCGGACGGTGCACTGATCTAATAATAATTAGTAGAATTAAAGAGGATCCTGTTTAGAAAACTGGGCCAAAAAATAAGTTTTTTTCTAATGTTTTTCAATATTTGCGATCACATATTTGCAGATGAATCGCGTTCATTTTTTAATCTGTATGACTGATGCACGTTTGTATTTACCAAATTTGAAACGTTTTGCTCGAAGGTAAGCGGAATATTCCAGTTATTGGGGAATTTATGAACTCTACGAAATGTTGGTACGACTTATAAAAAAAATTTGTTTTATCACCCGAGACACAGGATATGTCCTTTATACATGTTTACATATGGTGATGGTCTGGGAAGAAGAAGTGTGGTAAGAAAGTGGACGCAGCCTGGGAGATGTAGTTTGATATTAAAATCTATTACAAACATTAGGTGGCAGCTCAGCTCTGTGCTTATTATGGTAGACCGCACTTATTTCCAGACAGAACATGACATTTTCGCACAATAAATGTAGATGGCTGTCGATCGTTTGGCCGGAGGTTACTCTATTTTTTACTAAATTATTAAAACCTAAAATATGGAACTCAGTAAGATTATAGTTTTGCTCAGCATTTATCGGTTGTTTGATCGGAACTAAAGCAGCATTTCTTTTAGGTTACGAGATATTCACAACATATTGAATTTTCCTTAAGAATTTCCTGTTAATGGAACATCAAAAGTCTTTTTTCACATTTCTTCAATCATCTTCAAAGATAAATGAATATGAACGGATGACTCACGCTTAATAGCATAAAAATGTTTCAAATTATACAGCCTCCTGCAAAGATTTCAAGTCAAAACACACATGCAAAAGGTATGGATTTCTTCGGTAACATTTCTTTGTAAGCAATTATAGTCGAATTAGAAACAATTGTTGATTTCTATACCCATTTGTTATTCCATACGAACGTAGTTGCACTAATATTGAATTACCTTAGGAGACAGAAAGTTATTCTCAGAAGTATACAACTTGTCAGATATTGAGTTTCCTTTTTCTTTTACAATCTGCAAGGTTCAATATCAACCTACGGTCTTAAACCTTAGTTCGAAGGCGTTGTGAGAAGTCAATCGCACTCTTGTTGTGTAATTTTTAACCGGTTGCGGCGTTCCATAGAGTTTCTTATAATGATTATATTACGAATGTTGCTCCGTTTATTACTTCTGCTGAATATTAGGTGCACGACGCAAGTTTCGTTCGATTCGGGGCAATTTTAATATGAGTTTACGAAAGGCATTGAAACCATCTGAAAATCCATTTTAATGAGAAACCATTCATTCGCTCTCAATATGAGACTTGCTAAAAGTACGTTAAAACTAACCATGAACGAGAGGGTCTAATCGAAATGTTTGCAAGAATCGCAATTGCTGAGTGCTGTCTTATTCGGCTAATTATCTTGTTTTAATGCAAGTTAAGTACAAGCCTCAAGAACTGAAAGGGAGCAAGTTAAAGTGTAGATTACATCAATAATTGCAAGTGAAAGGCTTGCAGCATCCAATCGATATGGGCGCGATCGGGTGCCATACATGATAGTACAAATTCTGAGCACTTCTCTGATGGTCACAATAAAGAAATTCAAATAGATACGAGTAAACGACGCCTCTCTCCTACTTGACATACGTACATATGTACTACAAGTACATTATGCTAAAAATGTGAAAGCAGAAATGAAGCGACAATTCCATGTTTTGCATAGAAAAACTCCAAAACTACTACTTGGAAACTTTTACATTATTAGTAACGTCCCACACACATTTTCCTGGGTAAGCGATAAACTCGTTCGTTTCAGATGTATTCTGGAAAGACGCGTCTTCTCGTCCCTTCTTTCACTTGCGCACCCGCTAGTATTCAATGAAAAATAAAAACACCAACAATTTTTTTCCTTTTAATAAAATTTCACATATTCTTAAGATTTCTTGTGGGTGTTGTTGTTGTTGTTGTTATTAATTAATTGATTGTGGCTGGGTGGTAGCGTTTCGGTAACATACAGATGATAAAATATACACGTAAGCATTTTTAAAAAGTTAAGGGAGAAAAAATGGAACAAAAAAATAATGAATTATCGCTAATGTATAAAAAAATAGGAATTAAAGTAAAGAAAAATAAAAAACTATATAAAAAAAGAGAAGTAGCTCATAGTATAATGGATACATTAATATATAAATTTTGTTGAAAATAATTGTGGTATTCGTGGATTACATTTTAGAATGAATAATAATACTCTGCTTAAACGTAAGTATATATTATTATGCATGCGTACGTGGGTAGGGTATATTTAAATGTTTATAATAATCAGTTTATTTGTTTGTTGTTTCTTTGTTATCGTTTAGGAATTTCAGCTATAACTACTAACAAAAATTCGGATATATTCGGTTTGTGTGTGTGTGGGTGTGTGAAACAAATTTTGTGTTTGAATTTTTTTTTGTTCTATTTATTTCATTTTATTTTATTGTTTTTTTTTTTTTAATTTTTAATTTTTAATTTTTAAATGTTTTGTGTAATCTGTCGAGTAGTTAAAGGTGGACTAAAAAAATTGAAATCTTTTGTTGTAGACGCTGACGCTGATGTTGCTGTTGTTGTTGTTGTCATTTATATTACGGTTGGTTGTTCTTGTTGCGATTGTAAGTTTAACAAAAGTATTTCTCTCTTGTTTCATTATTAAATAATTATATATATAACTTAAAATTTAAAATAATAGTAAAATAATTAATTAATTAAAATTAATTAATATATAGAAATGTAACGGGAAATTTTTACTTAAATCGTTACTGTTGCTTAATTTCTCCATTTATTGTTATTATTGTTGTTGGTATTGTTGTTGCCGATGCTGTCATTAATTGTTCCTGTGTTTTGCTGCTATTGTAGTTACTACAGTTTCATAGTTATTTTCTGTGTCCGTTTCATGGTTTTTTTTTCTTTTTTTTACTTTTTTACTTTTGTGTTTTGTTGTTGTTGATGTTGTTTAGTATTTAATACTATACTTTGCTGCCTTATATGCGTTTGTTTAAGTTCTAGATATTTTTTGTTTTGTTTTTTTTTTTTGCTGTTTTAGTCAACTTAAATCTCATAGATTTTCACTTATACGTAAACTTTATGTTTAGTTGTGGCTATGGATGTTGCTGCTGCTGTTGCTGTTGCTGTTGTATTTGTAATTACTGTTGTTGCTGCTATTGTTGTTGTAGTAATAGTAGTAGTATTAGCAGTAGTTGCGATAGCAATTGGAGTAGTAGTAGTAGTAGTAGTAGTAGTAGTAGTACTGGTAATAAAGGGTGTTGTTGCTGCTGCTGCTGCCGCTACGGTTGCTGTCATTATTGTTGTTGCTACTGATGATGATGTTGAGTTATTTCAGATATTTGATTTCGAGAAACTGACGCGTAAATGATTCGATTCCGACAACTGATGATTGTGCATTTTAATTAAAGCCAAGACTGCTTCTTCCACGGACGAAAGCTGCAGCAAAGCCATTTTGCGATCCTTACTGATATATTTAAGGGTAAAAAAAAAAAAATAATAAAAACTCAGACTCACTCTTAATCGAATATATGATAAAGAATATTTATCAATTAAGTACTTACGGGAAAAATTTAAAAGCTTTAACTTCAAAATTATTTGAAGTGAAGGCTTCTTTAATATCCTCTTCAGTACAAGATGATCTATAAATAGATATAACAAAAATATATAAAAAACAAGAATGAATTTTTTACTTCATCTAATCATTTAAATTATTTGCAATTTTCTTTTTATTGCAAAATGAAAGAAACGAAACAAAAAAATAAGTGCAAAATTATAATAAAAATAAATGACGTGGTGTGTCTGGCTTTCATTTATATCGTGCTGAGCCTTGAAAATTTAATAATCATGCCTGCAGGCGTTTTTCTTCAATACTACTATCCACACGTCCACACACACACACACACACACACACATATATATATATATATATATATATATAGCTCCACCACAACTGGCATCCGCTTTAACAGGTTTTCCGATTGGATGATACGCGTTTCACGTTTAAATGGCGGATATACTACTCCCTACCACTAGTAGCTTCTATAATAGCGTTGCTTGCTCTGCTCCGTCGGTCTGTCCCTGTTTGTGTGGCTGCTTCGGTTGGTAAAGTTAAAAGAAAAATGCATTTGGCAGCGGGATACCGCATGCAAATTTATTATAATTGTATCATAGTTGACAATGTGCCAAAGACACACACGCACATATATATTCGAGCACGCGTTTATGTTTATAAATTAAAGGAAAAAGATAAAAAAAAATCTATTAAAAATTTTAAATTGCTGTTGTTTGTGTTCACCGCACGATGTCAAAATGATACCAAACACTATGCTAGATTTATCGTTATATACAATCGATAACTTTGTGGATGAGGATAAATGGGTAGAAGCTGTCGACACTACTATATAGCGCATATGACTTTATTTATGAAATAATATCATGTGGATCGAGATTATTATCTGGATCAACAGTTTGCCAGTTTACAGGCATCATAGAGAGAATGGAATGGAGTTGTTTGCGAAAGATCATGCGTCGGGGTTAGTGCCTCATATTTCATAGACAATTATTTAACATGACGGGCAATAAGGCTGTAACTAGTGAAAAAAAATCTTTTAATGAAGGCGTAATTGACAGAGTTTAAATGAGAAATAACTTTTTGGGTGGTTGGACGAACTCAAGCGGCAGTTTCCGGAATCATTTCCTTTACTTCTCAAAATTAATATGAAGTCTGAAAACAGAAATATTGTGTGATGTACTTTCTCTATTTGCGAAAATCGCTAACACGTAGCAAGTAAAGGTAGCGTAATCGCTTTCAAATTTGGTACTTGGAATTGGCTTAAAAAAATACGTGAATTTTTATGGGTTTGGATGTTTTAGCTGAAGGCAAAGGCGCAAGTGATAAAAATATTTGCGCAATTCGTAATGCGTTTGATGTAATCTAACGCTAAGTGGCTTTAAATGCAAACAAAAAATTGCATCCATATTTCAGAAACGTTTCTGAAAGTTAGAAATATACCGCGCCATTCTTTAATATTTTCCAAGATTATCCTTTTTACTACTTCTGAAGTTTTCCAAAAAAAAATTTTTTTTTTTTGGCTTAACGAATTTTCTGAATCTTCTAGGCTACATTTGAATAAATTCATTATTCATAAACAACTTTTTCTAATATTTTACTTTAAAAGCAAAACTTCAATATATCACTTTTATGAGCCCAGCCAGCTATTTATGCTTATACTTATAAATATTCACTTATGCGTATTACTTATAAATATTCACTTTAAAAGTAGCCGTGAAATACTGTTCCATAGCGAATAAATTGTGTAGCATAACATATTTTCGAACGAGGAACACGTTATCCTAGGAGTAAGGGAAACCTATTTAAGATTCATTCTGATGTTGTCTTTTGTTTTTATTGGGCCATTTTAATACGGGTGGATATTCCAAAACTAGTCACTCTCTCTCTCGCTTTCTCAATTCTCGTAGGAAACTGTGCTTCCCAAGTCCATTCCTTAGTCTCTACTAATCTATCATGAGACGCGAAAATTTTTGCTTAATTAGTATAAGTTTGCAAAAATAAGTTACACTGTTTTCCCAAAAATGTACAGAAAAGACTCTTACGTTTAGCTATTCGGATTGGATTCTTTTTGTTATTTACGGATACATCTTGTCTAGGCGAAACCCCTCTTGCAAAAATAGATTACAGTGTTTGGTAACATTGTACGCTGTAGCTATTCGGATCGGGTTCCTTTAGCTTTTATCTATTGAAGACTTGAATCTTCCTATTGAACACTTAGACGAAACCACTATGTTAATGCAATAATTAGCATCGTCTAGTGGGTAAGACAATCCTACATCTATAAGCCGGTACGCCTACAGCAGAGCAGCGAAAGTTATTTTTCTTCTAAAGATATTGGGTCTTGTGCTATTGAAACCTTACGGGTCATGAACAATGAATACGTTACTATATCCAAAAGCCAAGTATTCACAACAAATTATCCATGGCTTCTCCTATTGAGGAAGTCGGTTAGGGTTGGTATTATAGTTCGTTCCATTCTGTTGAACCCGTCGTTAGAGAAAGTTATCAACAACTGATGCGGCTGGAGCGAAAGAATGGCGCAATATGCCAAAAGGTATTTTATCAGCCCTAACCTGCAATGCTCTACCCACCATGCCTTTATCAGCAGGCGCTACTCCAGGTGATTGATTGTCTCTACTCGAGCATTCATTTCATTTCATTTTTATAAGAACATAAACAAAAATTTGTGTCTCTTTATTCACAGTTTCAAAAATCCAGGTGCCTTCCTTGGCGTATTCTGTCTATAAGATGAGAGAAGCAGTGGATCTTGAATTAACCATTTCTTGTATTTTTCTTGACATTTTCAATTTTTAATTGATCGAAAAGTGCCGAAATAATATAAATACATACAAGCGCTCACACAGAACGATTTAAGGGAACAGATTTCCGAATTTGCAACATCGTACTGATTTTGATGAGATTAAAAAACAAAACAACTTCAATGGTTGTTCGTAAGGCGTAATTTCAAAAATGGACTATTTCCACCAGAGACCACACATTTTCAGAATTTAATAATAAAATAAAATAAAGAAAAATTGGAAAAAATTTCTTCTACTTACGGAATGTTACTTAAATGCAGTGTTGCCGATGGCGGATAAATATTTTGATAATTTTTGCTGCCTGGTTTCTTGAATCTATGCAACGGATTTTGAGAATAGTCACGAGTAAGGCCGGCATCCGGTTGTCCTTCCTTTGGCAGTTGTACGGCCTGATGTTTGCTGGCCATAACACGTATCGCCTTACCCCACAAGCGCAATTTGTCGAGGTGATTCATAGCTAAAAACAAATAAGTATAGAGAAAGCATGGAATAGTCATAAAAATTTGTATCTATTTTTACCCATAAAAAGCAAAGAAATAAATAAGACTAAAAGACGATTCCAGCACAACTACTGAAAATCGATCGATACCAATAAAAATTAATCACCTAAGATGCATTGCAAGAGGGAGCGTAAGGTATGTGTTTCAAATTTAAAGGTTTGCTCCGGTCTACAGGTGAATTATAGATGAATGTAGGCAACAATTTAAGAAGAGGCTGTAGCATCATTCTTTTTGTTTTTGTTGTTTTCTTTTGGTTTTATGCTTATTTTGAAAACGTGAAAAAAACTTTATATGCTTCAGTTAGTTGAAAAATGGTTGAATGCAAATAAATGTGAGTACATATACATATAACCTCAGTGTACACATATATTTATTTGTTTATGTGTCTTAACTTGAAGTTGATTGAAAAGAGTAGAGAAGCAGGAGCTGCTACGGAGTATAAATATTTGCTTTAGAAATTGCAAGAAGATGTGTTTACATAAAATATGCAGAAATAGACAAAAAAAAAAAGAAGAAAAAAGTAAAAAGTAAAACCAAGAAACAAAAAAGAATAGAACAGAAAAGTAAGTAAACATCTTTTTGTGTAACTTTAATAAGGTAAAGTAGATTAGCAGTAGTCTGTCTGTCTGTACGCACGCATCAGTTCTAGGAATTCATTTAAATTTATTGAAAAATTTTGGCAAATTGAAACAACCTCCCACACGCCCTATATACATAAAATTTATAACATTTTTCCATTAAAACGTTCACATAACTTTCATAGAGTGAAAGCTCTGTACAACAAATACACACATTATACGATAACCTTGTATACGCTGTCCATCGATATATTAATGACAGACTTGCGTCCTGAGTTTTAGTATGTGGGTATGCATACGTCCGTATATGTGTAAATTTCTAATGTGCCTCAAGGGTATATAGACAAATAATTTCAGGTGAGACGGCCAAAGGTAAAAGTAGGGGAAAGGAAGAGGGGACGAAAGAGCAAACGGGCTGGAAGCACTAGAAGCACCAATTGAATATTGAATTTAGTCGAAAATACTTTGTTGGGGGATTTCGTGCAGTTATTTATATGCACACACATGCACACACATGCACACACACACACACACACACAAAACTTGCTTACAGGCAGACTTGCAGAAAGGTACACAACGAGCTACGGAGAAGCAATACAAATATGTTTCGCTTTTATTGCATACATTTATAAATTATTAACAACAAATTTATTTGTGTGAAGCACTCTTGCAATACAATACAGCATAAATTCGCGTTGAAAAAAAATTTAGGCTTACATATACCTACACGCGACTGCTTTTAGCTGTGAAACACTGAAGTGTCCATAAGTACACAAATTCATAGTCGTTCATAGTCATTGTTTAAGCCGGCGAAATTGAACAAATGGAATAAGTATTCATGTTTTAATTTCTAGAGATATACGCCGTAAAGGGTATTCCAAAATGCTCAGATTATTTTTTGGTTTAAATAAATATATCAAAGTAATAAAGCTATGTTTGCTTTCTTTGGGACCCAAGGCTCCGCATATTAATTTATAAAAAATAATCTTATTTGAATGCGTTCACAATAAGAAGAATTCTACTCTGAGTTGAATTGAAGTATGTTTGAAGTCTTGGTGTCTGATGTGCGTTGTAAACTACCGTAGGTCTTTGCTTAATGCAGGCATTGTTGCGAGCAGGTCCCAACTTGATTTATAATATAACATAGCTACAGAATTATAACTCCAGTTCAAGATTTCTTTCGAAATATTTATGATATGTGGGTGTATCAACAGCGGAAAATAAACGGGCTAAAAGGACTTTATCGAGTTTGCGTCTTGTGCGCCCTAAATATATTTGTAAATCTAAATTTTTGTGATCCATGCACAGACCAGCAAAAGAAGATGTGTGGATTGACATACTTTCCTTCTTTCAGATTTCACTTTTTGTGATCTTACTGCAGCCGCATTGACATGACTCTACTGAGTTTGAGATTTGCGCTTGTCAAAAATATCTGCAGACTTCAATAATTGTGAGTAGCTAGCATGTATCAGCAACAAAGACAGACGGACTGACTATATCAAATGTGAAACTTGCGCTTATCAGACATATCCAAATTTTCGTTAGCTATTAGCGTATCAACAACAGAAGACAGAAGGAATGACAGTATTACTTCGAGTCCTGCGATCATTACATATCTGTATATCTACGTATTTCTAGAAATATCAGGAAAGCATTTTTGAATCGAAAATGATGGATATCGGGCAACTTCTTCTTTATTCACACCTTATTATCGCCATTCACTGTATTGAATATAAACTCCTTCTATATGTCGTTATGCACTTTCAAACTTAATTTTGAAATCTCAGTATGGATCATCCTTTCTTTGTGCACATGTTTAACACATACATATTTAGCCTCCTGTCTTTGTTGCTATTATGTACATACATATATGCAGATGACTCGTGGTACTTACCATATTTAAAGCATTGGTTTTAATACAAATGTGTTATTAGTTAGAGAAGCTCACCGCACTACTATGTACCGTCGGACTTTCTCTCTTAGCTATTGATTATGTTTACATTGATGGTCAGATGGTATAAAAATTTGGTGCTTTGTTGTGTCATTGTATCCACATGTGATGTTTGAATTATCCTGAGAATATTGCCCTAAATTTTAGTCCAACATCGCTGTCGTTATCGTCGTCGCTGTATTTCTGTTTCCATCACATGGGAAAAAGAGTTTAGATGATAATCATGACCCTGACGACGCACATAAGCGACGTATGTTTTATGTATATGCTAGGGATGTATTCAAGTTTATGAATTTCAAAAAGATATTAGAGGGCAGCCGTAGTAATATCGACTAAGAAGTTTCTTTCTTCCTGCTGCTCACTTTATGTTCAGAAAAGAGAGAGCAGCCGTAGTAAAGTTGACTAAGAAGATGCCTTTTCCTGCCTCTGACTTTATGTTCAGAAGAGAGAGGTATTTCAAAACTTTTCTTCGACAAACTAATATTTTCTATAAAAAAATTTTGAAACCATATTTTGGTGTAAAAATTGACATTTCAATGATAAAATCAAAAAAAATGTTGTGAACGGAAATATTGAGAATAGAATCAATGAAAATTATGCATTTCGTAAGTATATAAAATTTTGAATCGGTTTAGACCTGTCTGTTGGTCCTTATATGATAAACGCTCCCTTCGTATCAGAAATTAAGAAATTGACAGAAACTTGGACAAAAACATTGCATTTCACGCCAGTTAGTGTCGAAAAGAGGTCAAATCGTTCAAAAGACGCGCCTGTAATAAATAAGTTTTAGTCTAATTATTCTATTCATTGCTCGTTGGATAGAAATTGTAGCAGATAAAATAATAAAAATCTTCACTCATATTCTATGCGGAAAAATTGGCCACGCCTAACGATATTGTTTCCAGGATATCGGTGTTTTTACATTGGCCTCTTTTTCAATATAAAAGTTATGGACATAAATAATTTTCTTACTAATATATTTATTTGAATCTCTCCGTACGATCTCTTTTAATGTATTCAGTGCTGATTTGCTTAATTTGAATACATAAAAAGAAGTCTTTAGCATATGTTGATAACATGGGTCGAGGCAGTTGAAAATGCACCAGGTCGGTGTATTCTTATGACCTCCTTTACGCTTTAGTTTCGAAAGTCAGTTGTATTTTCTCTCATAAATCAAAAAAAAAAATATATTTTCGCAATATCGAAAATAAGAATCGAACCGAATTATTTTTTAAATCCCTTATAACCTATCTTAACATTCTTAAAAATAAATAAAAATAAGCAAAAACTAACTCCAACTTTTTGTATTTTATGATGAATATTCCGTCCACGTGGAAAGAAATCTTTTATAAGCTATAACAAGAACTAATTTTTGATGACTTTAACATGAAAACGGGTGAGGAGCAGTATCAGCTATAGTAGTGTGTGTACGACGTTTAATAGTTATTTTTGTTGAAATATTTTACATAAATAGACGCATATAACCGCGCGCTAACTCTGCTAGTTAATTAGTTTAAAAACTTAGCTAGCTCCACCCCTACACTGCCGTTACTTTTACTTCATTACTAATCTTCATTACTAATCTTTTGTCTAAATAAAGATAATAAATAGCAACAGGTCGGAGTCTGGATAACGCCAACGGGAAATCGTGTTTTAAGTGGAATCCTTTTTGTTCGGGTATTAGGCATAAAACTATTTGATCCAGTATTTGAGATTTCCGTCCTTTTATTCTACTGGAACTATTTGCGGTGCTAGAAAAGAAGTTCGGAAAAGAATTATATTTTTTTTCAACATTTTATATCCTGTAACCGCTATATCGATTCAAATTGTGGCTGCTTTTTTTCTTATTTAAAAAAATAACTAAAGATTAATGAAGTCGGGTCCAGAGAAGTCGGTTCTAAAAAGAAATTGTTATAACTTTTCCCCCATTCATCATATGTCCCTTTTTATTGCTTTGCATTGAAAATAACGAAAATATTTTTTCATACATGTGTGTTCACGTCTGTTCGTTAGGAAAACTTTAATCACCCTTTGGCAAAATTCTAAAGTGAAATGGTCCACAAACCAACGTGCTCCTCCTGCCAATGCTGTTATTATAATTTATTTAATATAAGGAAACTTCTATACACAAGCTATTTAATAATATACTTATTTTGGTATATTTATAATATAAAGGGACAACACCTACGTAAGCACACGTGCGTTCTGTTTTATAATTGAAAGGACACAGATGTTCTAAAAACTTATCGAAGACATTGTTAAAAAGTATGGTAAGGAACAGAAAATAAACTTTAATAGCACCAAATGGACTTACAAGCCTTATATATGTGAAAACATGTATTAATGAATCCAAGTACACATAGATATACATATTTGTGTATGAATACAATATAAGCTCGAATATATATTTTTGTGTGTAGGTAAGTGCGTATTACAGCAGAGAAATGTTTTGATATAGAAACCTCTTCATCTATTATCTATACACGTGTGTATGTTTACGATATGTATATACCACAAGTTTTAGTATCATATAAAATACTTCGGCATCACAAAACTTAATAATTTAGTCTTATTTGCACTGTTTGTATATATGTAATATATATTATGTACGGCAACGGCAGGGATCTGCACCGTTATGGTCTGTGTTTTCACTGTGTACACGTATAAGTTATTAATTGAAAACTTTAAAGTTCGTGTACATAACAAATGTATATGTATGTGTGTGTATGTGTAATAAGCAAAGTTGGGATATATGTAAATCATGACTAATGCATTTTTGCCGAATATAATTAAATATTTTTCAAAAGTTTTTCCGTTCCTTTAATTAGAACCTACGTAACTTGATGAAGGGTTCTCTTGAATATAAGCGTATGTGTGCGGCGTTATTTTCAAATAAGTTAAATGTATTAGAATTTCTTTGAAATGGTTTTTCATTTTTTTCTTTCTTTCTGCCATCTACGGTATGGAAAATGATTTGAACACAACTGCAATTATTCCCAAAGTATTTTTATTAGTATTGTTATGCGTTATATCTCCTGTACACATTGCAGTGACGACACACAAGTCTGTTAATTATTAATAAACTTTTAATTACAATTAAAAAAACACGTATGCATATATATGTGCGTGCTACCACTACACCATGAATATTTTTATCCTCTGCCACATCACGTTTTCATTTATTTTGTTGGGTGTCTCGTTTGTTGTCATTTGCACAGTGATCGAAAATGACAGTTGAGTTTTTAATTATGTTGCGCTTTATAAAACAAAAAAAAAATCGTTTGAAGGAAGCTATTTCACTATTAAAATGCATTTACTACACGAACCCAACAACTGCAACATATCAATGCATATGTGTGTTAAAATTATTTAAAAGTATTTCATACGCTCCATATATAATAATCATTTGTTTGTTTATTTCCTTTTCCGATTTTCTTAGTGGTATAAAGAAAAAATTCTTTCAAGTTGTATACAGTCAGTTTAGATTGATAGATATTTGTTGTTAATCCCATTTCAGAATATAACGTATACGCCAGCGTTTTCCGCTTGTTCTTCTGCTGTATATTTAATGATTTCTATGGTTTCTTCACATTGGAACGATTATACTTCATAAATAAAAGTTGTTTTTCCTTTTACGCGAATCAATAATATTTGTGGTTTCCAGATCCCGTAAATTACGTATACGAGACTACAAACCAGGTTGAACGAGAAATGCCAGTATAGAAATACTTTTTATATCTACCGCCGGAGAAAGCTTTAGGGACCCCAGGAAATGTATGTATTCGTGATAAGCATAAAATTTGAGCATGTCCGTCTGCGGTAAACATTGTCTTGGTCGCATAAAATGGGCCATATTGATCAAAAGGCAGGCCCACATTTTCTCGGTCGCAAAAATTAAAATCTCTGGTTTAATTTTGGCGAAAACATTGAACGTTCTTACACGTACTTTGGTATTGCAAACGGGCTCTAATCGGTCAAAGCACAGGCCTGTTATATAATATAAGCTTTAAACACCTCTGCTCTCTGGATGCTTTGCTCCGTAATCGTGGGCAAACAAATTTAAGTTTTTTTACGCAAACGTTTGTGAAATTTAAAATGTAAATGAGCCAAAATATTCAGGTGACACGCCTACAGTATACAAAAGGCTGAAAACATTTTCCAGGTGTTCTCCTCGATATTCATATAATACACAATAAAAATTTCTGAAGCATTTCATAGCAATAGAAAAAACCTGCCACACCCACCTATTAAAATCTAATTTTGTTACCTTTTTTGAAGATAATCTTCTTTCTTGTTCGGATTGTTTTTATATAAAAATTAATTATGTAAATAAATTTTTAAGACACGATTGTATCTTTTTTCAAGAACAAACATTTCGGTATGCTCGACTTCCGCCTACAGCTGTCCAGGAATGTCAGCCTTCCAATAGCCGAATTTAAGACTCATAATAAACCTAAGCATTATCGGTAGCTAGAAGTGACAACAGCCGAGACGGCAGCCGAGACGGCTGTTGTAACTTATTAATTTATTTATTTGCAAAGAATTTTCTTTCGACTATAGATATTAAGCTGCAATCATAATGAAGCTATAAGCCAAGCGTTGTAATTTCTACGCGAACAATGGGAATTTATGGAGTAAGATAATAAATCCGTAATTCGCGCTTCGGAATTACATGAAATATCCAAAGTGCAGTTATATAAGGCTTACGATACAATTGAAAGGTACTACGAAGAGGAGGAGATGTTTTTCTTTTCATAGCTAAGAACTCTAAAAGCACAAAGGCCATCCTTGTCCCAGAGCCGACGCAATATTTCAGACCTATTACGTCGTCTTCACCCATCAGTATTTGTAGTGACGGTGAGATCAACACCTTCCCTAAGCAACAGATTTAACTTTCTTCTCTCGTTGTCGTCGGAGCTACACAATTACTTCTAGGACTGTTTTGTCCACTATCAGGTGCAACCGGCCGCATAGTTTTCTTAGAAGAAAATCAAAAATTCCGAATGTTATTTCCCACGTAACTTAAATTAAAAATTAAACATCGATTTATAAGTTATGCATCCTGGACTTTTCACACGGCTGTTGCCCTATACTGTAATACCTTTGGATTTCCGTAAGTCATCATTTGCATGAAATGATTGAATTGGAGCGAGATTGACTGAGAAAATGGTAATGTTTTTAATTATTTAGTTTAATTATGTTAATTATCAACTTATGCCACGTAAGCCAAAAAGCCCATGTATGTGCATTGAAGCTAAATTCCTAATAACGTAAGCGAGGGTCTTTACATTTAACAACATTTGCTTTACTTACATTAAAGGCACCTTGTTTATACCCACGCACACACATGCATAGTAAGTATGGTAAAGTTTATAAACTAAACTATTAAACGTAAAACATGTTATGTAGAATATTTCTCAGTGTTGTGGAGAAACCACGGTGTAGGTGCTACGTATACTATGTATATGAGAAATACACTTAACATAAACACACACACACACACACACACATACACGAATTCCATCATCATTTTAATTGTAGTGTTTACATATATTTATATATATGTAATACATTTAACACACAGAAGACCAGTGGTTTACTTATCGCATATGCATGTGCTCTCGTAAGTAATTTCTGTTGTTTAAATATTTTTATTATTTATATTTCATGCATTTTTCACTGTATGCGCAGCTCATAAATTTATCAGTGCAAGCACGATATGATATGAGACAATGACAATAACATATATTATAAATATACAATTATGGGTGATTTCGTGTGAATTCGGAAAAGAGCGTACTTAATACAGACAGACATCAGTAAATTTGAAAGAGGTTTTTTTTGTATATGAAAGAAAAAAGTTTAGCTGTAAGAGCGCGGCTGAGTTCCTTGGTAGAAAGTGACGTCTAACAAGGGATCAAATTTCCATTGATGCAGAATTGGGAATCAGATCGCAATCTGCTTTTTTCTTCGTCATATACATTCATATCTCTATTGCCTTCAAAACTCCAAGCAGATAAGATGTATGCCGGCTAAACAGTTCCTGTACGCGTTTGCATTTGAGAAACAAAAGACAAATGTTAATGAAATTATTAAATCATAACACCCATAATTTCAAGATTTTTAGTTTCGCACGATTTTCAAGTAAAGATATTTTTTTAATTCGTTTCTGAAAGTCTGCAAAGCAACATTTTTTTACGTCTTAGGAAACGTGGATAAATTAATAGTAATGCACGGCACATTATTGTTACAGCATTTTCTTTACTTATAAAATTACTTTTAAAATTTTTAGAAAAACATGCTGTTCACCCAAAAACAATCTAAAATTTACTTGAGGCATGACTTTTTCAAAACGCACAAGAAAAGTCAGGGCAACTAAAATCACATAAAAAAACTTCATACGAGAAAACATAGTAAATTGCGGTAAAAAAGGCTCCGCGTCAAAGAAAAAGGATTTTGACGACTTTCTGCTTACTATAAAGCCTGGATAAGGTAGATAATGAGGGAGCACGCACATCAATTCAAATATTGTAGTCACTGAAAAAAACGTAAGGGCGATGTAAAGTATCAGTCAGTCACATTGGTATAAGTTCGCATTCTATTTTGTTAATGAAAAATTAACAGGAGAAAACTAGCTTTTCGACTGATGCGCCCTATACATTCTTTACACCGTTTATATATATATATATATATATATATATATATAAAATAAAATTAAACAAAATAAATCAAGAAAACCAACATTGAAATTGACAAGAGAAACGATTAATAATCGGGCCGGTTCTTTATGATGACAGCTTTTCATATTTGCGCTGACAAAGGAGGAAAAGCAAACAGAAGAAAAATGTTAAAGCCAAGAAAGAGGAATGAAAAATAACCTTTTTTTCGTAGATTCTTAAGGTGCACGCAGCACGACATTATTGTGTTTAATAATATATACGAAAATATATTATAAATGTATAAAATAAATTTCATTTTTACAAATCTTCACACAGCTAAGCACAGCTGGACGAGTGTATTTTATATTAGAATCCCTACGAGCACTTATTGCATGTAAAGATTAATTTATTTTAATCAAATTTATAAACAATTTGATATTTTTAATAATAATTAAAGATTTTATTAAAGGTAGATATACGATGCTTTCTATTATACTCCATGGGGCTATCGCCAGAGGTGACAGCGAATAAAAAAAAAGGAAAATAACTTCTAAAAAACCGATTGACGCATATGCTGTGTGCTTTGTGCAGCTTTATGTAGGCATGAGCCGTAAATGAGTTAAATAACCATGAAGTGAAGAAAGTGAAATGAAATCATATATCGCTTCATGCATATTTACTTGCATGCGTAAATAAGAAAATAATCTTTATTGAGTGACCAAAATATGCTCCGAGCACAACTTTTTCCGAATGCATATAAGATAATCTAGGATATTTTCTTTTTATGTGTTCTCTCTGCAGGATATTTTCTTTATGTTGTATCTTTTATATGCATTGCATTGTGTTTTTAATTTTTATTTTACTTACCCAAATAAGCTTGCTGTGGTTCGGCCATTTGTATAAGAGCAGAATCCTTTTTATTGTATAAAATCTTTACACGTTGCACATCGCCATAAACACCTGCATGAGAAAGAGAAATAAATAAGTGAAAGGAGTGAGGCGAAATAATTAATATTTATTAATTAAACGCGATTAATGCATTCTCTCAACGTATGTACTACGCGTGTGGTAGTGTACGAATATACGTAAATATCAGTTATATTCGCTTTGAAACGAATAATAAATAATTTCTATTTAAAGTAAACCAAACTTTTATTATTAATTATGGAAGGTACGTTCTTACGAAAACGTTTTAAAAATGTGAAGGCTGTTTCAGCCTTTTTGTTATTGTGATTATGACCCGGGTTCGAAGATCCTTCAAGGGAAATGCCACTGAATTTTTATTTTGGGATTTTGTAATTGGTTTTAATCGGTAACCGTTTTTAAAATCATCCTATGCAAATTAAAAATTCACGTGAATTTCGTATCTTTCATCTCCCGGTCCAGGGCATGGCATTTCTGCAAAGTCGACGGTCGCACGGACTGAGCTGTGACAAAGCTCTTAGTGGTTATACTCACAGACAGACATGGGTAAACAATTAGCCCTATTTAAAAATCTCTTGTACAGACGAACTACATACATGGGCACGTATGTTAGTTAAATTGACTCAAAATGCCGATCGACATATATTTATCTTTATCTGCCTTATGAGCCCTGTTGATCGATCTTTACATACTACAAAGAGATTAAGAAATGTTAGTAAACTTAACAGCACCTGCTTGTAGCGCTTATAAAAGCATTAATTAAAGAATCATTGCATACGACTTAAGCCAGATTATCTTGAAAACTGAGCAGTAAGTAAAATAAAAAAAAAAGAAATAAATAAAAAAAGGCCAACAATACATGAAGGTCAAGGAAAGATATTCTAGGAAATTGCTTTCAAAGGTTTTCCAATTTATTTTGACCATTTACATAACTCTTCTATGAAAAAGCAAGGAAAATTCGGTTCTTGGATATCCAGCAAATGCCTCTGCTCTGTTTAACGAGCTATTTGCCCCTCTTTTTCTTAAGTTAACTTAACAGAAGAAAACCTTTAAAGGATTTCTTATTTTATCGTACTAGGAATGATTGGATCACATAGTATGTCCTTAAAAAAGGGAATATGTTATTCTTATTAACTTTTTGCGGTAAATTTTTATTTATTTCCCGAAAAACATTAAAGCAACCCAATCATAAGTAACTCATTCCTTTTTCTCTTTTTTACAGAGTAAGCCGCTAAAGTAGATTCATTTCCTTAAAAAGGTACATTTTTTAGATTCGTCATAAGATATAACCGATACTACTTCAAATATATATATACGTGTGTTTATATATAAATATATATAAAAACTTATATATAAATATATATATATAAACTTATATATAAATATATATATATATATATATATAAGTTTATATATGTTTCTTTGTATATAGTTTTTAAAAAGAAAATATTAAAACAAAGTCATAAATCGTGGCTTGGCGTAACTTTTCTTAAGAGATTATATGTTATGGAACGAACGAAGAATGCGACGGGGGAAAAGAAGACTGGAATCTCTGAAATTCACATAAAACCTCAACAGCGTGTACGTATGCATATAAAAGCCGCGGTTGCTTGGAAAAGTTTTCGTAGTAAATAAATAAGAAAAAATTAATGTTCATATAAATATAAAACGAAGAAGAAAAAGAAGATGGAGAATAAAAAAAAAAAGACTTAGAAACTACAATACTTTAAATAAACTTCAAAGTAAAAGTTGGACTATATTAAGGTTTGCGAGGATGATGACAAAACACACGACGTTATTACTTTATTATTGCTGCGTAGAAGGTTTACCATCATTGCTGATAACAACGTAAAGTAACCGCAACACAAGATCAGCTGAGGAAATTATTAACAATTGTTGCTTGCTCTGTTGTAAAGCACACGAACAAAACGAAATAAATTTTTTTTATTATTTAACGTTGGTCGTTATTAATAATAACTGGTATGCAAAACTTTCAACTTCTTACCCGGAGAACAACATTCAGTTTGGACTGACGGTAGATTTGGCCTATTTATGAAATGGTAAGACCAAATATTAACGTATCAAAAACGACAGGCAACAGGTAACATGCATTGGGCATTTGTGTTAGATACAGAAATTGATTATTCTTTCACGCAGCGCGTGTAAGTACATTAAAGCGATTAGAACACTTTCGCTACCATAGGGTAATATTGCTTAGTTGCACAAACGGTCGATTGCTATTCCGATTTCGAGATATTTAATCAGTAAATCATCAAATTGCATCAGTAGGAATTTTAAATTTCATTAGATGGGAGTACATACACTAAACTACTTAATTTTGACAGACCAGCAGAAATTCAAAAGAATTTAATATTACATCGTATGGACATTTTCGCATATATTTCTCTTGAATCCGCAAAAAGAAATTATGCTTATGTGCACAAAATATGAAAAACATGAATTCGAAATTTAACTACGTTAGTTAGCAAGAACGGAATATAAATACCAAATAAATTACAGAAAATAGATAAAACTTATGAGTAGCAGCTATCAAAAAACTACAGCTAGAAAGGTTGGGAATTTTATGATGATTATCAAAAGAGAACTATTTGATTTGAATATTTATTGCCAGCGACTTTTACACCTTATGGGATATTCGCCTTTATATTTACTAATTGTATATTCTGGTAAGAGAACAGTCGCCAACCTATCTACAGTTTACATTTGATTTTTCTTTTTAAAAGTAATTGTTTCTGTCAATTTGTTTCTTATAATCAAATCAATATCCTAATGGAGACTGAAATCTCTGTTCACAAACTTCATTTAGGATCTAAGACTAGAAGAAAGACTAATAGAAAAAATTCCAAGCTCTACTAGAGGTTAAGTCAGATAGCTAATGGACAATAATGCTAACGAAGACTCTTTGATATGCAATACATGATTAAGCTTTATAATCGATTAAACCCTTGGAGGATTTCATTTCAAAATCAAAGAGGAAAAAATTAATAGTTGAACAAGTTTCTACCGCCTGCGATGCTCGATCGAAACCTGCAGATACGGCTGGGTTCATAACAGTCATCTTTATTTTGGTCATTCAGTTTATGGAGTAAAAAAAAAAATAGTTGTCCTCATTATCAATCAAAAAGGAATAATCGGATTAACTATTCTTGACATCTGTTTGTATTGCAGAAAAGAAGGAAAGAGAAAAGTTGGAATAGAGGACCTCCTTTTGCAAAAAGGAAAAAAATTGAACAAAACCTAGAAGCTGGCGGAGTCGTCTTTAATATCCTACCGCGGAAGAAAAGGACAGGAGAAATAGTTGTTCCCTACCTTCTTCAGATCTGTTCTGCCACAGAAGAAGAGTGGAAAATCCAAGAGAATAGATTCACGACTCGATCTATTCCTATTAATCCATAAGTTTTTGATAACAAAAACTATCCTTTCCAAGTATTGAGTGATATGTCCCCGCGGTTTTGATACATTTTTAAGCTTGTTTTTGTATCCTGCTTTTTCCAATTGATTCCAAACTCTCATGTGATTGATGTTTAGCGCCTCCATTGTTTCCTGAACGCTTGCGCGTCCAGGTCTTGCTTCACCAGCTGCAAATCTTTACGACTTTTTCAGTGACTGGCCGACCGGAGCGAGGTGCATCTTCGAAATCAAAATTTCTAGAACGGAATCGAACACACTACTTCTAGGGTCCCTCTTTTACTCATAGGATCCTCACGGTATACTTCACAAAGTTTTCACAAGTTTAGGAAACGTTTTTACTTTTTTATCGTAAAGAAGTACTACTTAAGCGTACTTTTTCAAATATTTCACTCAATTTCAAATGAATATAACTTTTTACACGAGCAAAGAGTTAGAAAACGATCTTCACAAAAAATGTAAGCTGAAATGTCGGCTTTAAGCACATGTTCATTTCAGACTATCAGGTTACTGCTGCCAGATGCATAGGCATCAACATCATTTTGTGGCAGAAAACCGCGGAAACATAACACATCACCCAATATTTTGAGTTTATTAAATTTACAGCAGCGACTTCTTAATAATTTATTAAAGAATTTATTATATAGAGGTATGACAAGAAAAGAAAAAAGATTGCATTCTTTGAAATTCTTTGCAAGAGTTATTCGATATGTTGCGAACATACCGTACCTACTTGCCAAAAATCGACAATAGAAGCTACGCATTCAAGCAGAAAAACAAGCACATAAACATTATTGGAGTATATGTTGGTTCGATTCGTTTGTTCATTCGAATTGAATACACAAATTGGCCCCCAAGCTGATTGGTGGAAAAGATGTTTTACTTAAAAGTGCAAATGGTTGTTTTGGCCCGGATATTCTATAGAGTATTGCTGGAGCAGAAAATGGAGAAAATACAAGAAATCAGATACACAAATACTGCAGCAGCAATTCAGGTACAGATATACGCGGAAGCAATAGAAAGCAAAAACGTAAACGAAGAAGGGGTAATATGCTACCATCAAGTAAGTACGTAGAGAAGAAAACAAAAACTAAAAATAAACAATAAAAAAAAGACCTCAAAACTATGCAACACACATTAACTGGATGCCGACCTTCCGGTAGCTTTGGTTATATCGTAGTGGAGAAATTTTCTCTAAAATGCACTAATAAATACTCTACATATTCTCTACATATATGTATACATATATACACATTTAATTTCATAAGAAAAAATTGCTTTAAAAAAGGCAAAAAAAAAAGAACAAATGCTAAATTCCTTTGGGTAATTTGCCTATTAGTGGCTATTGACTGACAATTGATACATTTTTGGATCAATTAGTGATACAACATTAACAAACATGTTTATCAAATTTTAAATGGATATCTGCTGTAGTTCAGCAATTAACGAAGAACAAGTAAATTAAAATTATTGATTTGTTAGGAGATATTTTTCTTTTCAAGCTACTCTGATACTAATCTTTGAAAGCAGAAAATAGAAGAAGACGAAGCAGTACATTCGCTGTCACTGCTAGAGCTGAAAAGCAGAACAGAAATAATGTTAAAATGTTTAAATTTCTACACCGGTGAATCAAACTGTAATTTTTTTAATTAATATAACTTCCCAACCTAAAGAAAAAACGACATGAAACACGATCTGAAATAAATGGACAGACTGACTTGACTAAATGAATCCAGATTATAAAATTTTTATTATAAAATTTTCAACAAAATTTATTAAGTAGTGAGAAGCAATTTTTCCAATTAACGTAATAACATTCGTCCCTAATTTTTTAAAAAACTTTGCAAAAAAGCACCTGACATGATTTGAAGGAGCACATCAATATTTTCATTGGGCAGAGATATCTATAGAACTTCTACAACTTAAACGCAATTAAAAGCATTCAAGAAATTTTGGTTATTCTAAAAGTTTTTGATAAGTAATTACTTAAAAAAGGAAAATATGGTCGGAAATCTAAAATTTTAATTTTTCAATATTGGAATAAACAGAGATCATTTCTTCTTAAATTGATAAAATTTAAACCATTCAAAGCGTCTAATATGTAAGCATAAAATAGAGTTATGCTGGTAGTAGTATAATGATATAGAGAAAGGAAGCAGCAAAAATCTACGAACAAAAAATTGAATTTTTTAAAACTGAGTTTTTTTTTGCAGCAATAATTTATTATTATTTTGTAAGGTACTGTTTGCAATATCTCACTCTATGGCTCCTCCATGGTGTTGCTGGTTTAGTAACAATTTGAGAAAGCTTTAGTAAATATATTCTCTGGGGTAACATTAGTTTAACTTCGTTAAAGACACCACCATGTGTGTTTATGGTTGATGAAGATATATTTAGTGATAATTTGTTATTTTTGGTTTTTGTTTTCAGAATAACATTTTTTTCTTATTTCTTTTTTGAAATAAAATATGCAAAAATATTTTTCTAGTATTTTCCCTTCTTTGAGATCTATTATTAAATCCTTTTATACGGCCATTGCAAAAAGTATTATTTTCTTTGGATCGAATGGAAAATTGATTTAGCAATAAACCAATTGAATATCAAGAAAGGCAACCCCTCGGGAGGGAGAGGGAGAGAAAATAAATAAAACGGCGTCAGTAGTAATATTTTATTTTTACAATTTCGTTGTAAAATTTGTTTATTTAAATTGTAGCCAATCTTTAACATAAATTAAAAAAATATCTATTTTATAAGCTTTTATTTAAATTCAACTTAAAATTGTCCCTTTTCAGTCAATTGATTGATAAGATTTAGGAGCTTTTTTAAATGAATTTCTTCTTGAATTGATTTATTTTAATGCGGATTAAGTGTTGTTTTCTAAAGAAATCGCATTTTCTCAAAATTATTCATAAAAAGACTAATAAATGTTTTAGACAACATTTTCTAGTTAATCTCATCAAATTTGTTGGGATATTTATAAAAATTTAATATTTGAAAACAAAATTCTGATGCAAAAAAAACCATGTTGTCCTTAATCAACCTAGAAATATATCTTGTATCGTGAACTTGCCTGTAAGGCATGGTCAAAACAGTGCAAATGCCTGGACGACTTGAATTCAATCAGCAACAAAATAATATAATAAAACTGCAACTTTCAACCTTAGAGTTAGTTTGGAAGGAGAGACCAGCGATCAACGCTACAATCATTTCTGTAAAGTCTTCCAACAATTTTTTTTCAAGAGAGCAAATAAATCATTTTTGTAAAATCTTCTTTATAAAAAAAAAAAAAAATTTCAATTATAATGGAAATAATATAATGAATTTATTTTACAGTTAACTTTTGTGAGCATTAAAAATTTTTTCAAAAAAAGAATTCTGCAGATAAACAAAATGTTTTGAAGAAATCTGCAATCATTTCAAGCGAATATATTTTTTTTAGTTGTTTTTAAAGTGTCAACAAATTAAGCAATAAAAGTAACAATTGTTTTATTCTTTTATAAAATAAAATAAGTTTTGTTTAATTGCAAATAAACAAGCAAGCAAAAACGTAAAGAATATTTTTAAAAACCTTATTATTTGCTTACTCTCTTCTCTGGTTTACATTTTCTTCACACAATTATCCCATGCAACCCACATGCATATAAAGTGTAAAGTTTATAACTTAGGGAAGGAGAAAATTTTCGGCCATTATCCAGACCAATAAAAGTACAACTTACATATATATTTATGTATTTTGTTTAAATAACAAGAAGGTTTTCTTTAATCGAATGAAATCACTTTTTAAATGGCACAATAAGAAGGAGAGGAACACAACATAAAAAGCATATATTGAATTGAATTAAATAAACCATAATGCAGATGCACAAAACCACCACAATCCCTTTGGCTTAAATGTTGATTACATAAGTATACGTATATATGTTTGTTTTGAATAAAAACACATACAGACAAAGGAAACTTGTTGAATTAAATGCAAATAAAAAAAACGAATCTCAACTCTCAACTTGTTTAAAATGATTTTATTGCTGATTTTGCATTCGATTAAGGACGATAGCAGAAGCAGCAACAACAACAATAACAAAGCAATAGCAATAATAAGAGAATGACAGCAACAGTTATAAACTCCAAGTTGATAACAAAATAAACAAAAACAAGTAAACAAACAATTATATATAGTTGTGTTGTGCGCCTTTGCTTTACTTGCTCTGTGTGCCAGCGCTGCGCTGCCTTGCCTGCTTGTGTGTGTGCAAATAAACTTCATTAATGTCACAAAGTTGTTTAAATACAATTTAACAATTGCATTAGCTAAAAAAGTTTATTTATCGTATGAATAAACACACGCACACGTAAGTATACGATAGAGCAGACACACGCACACAAACACGTATACAGATAGACATGGAATGCTTAAAACCTTAAGCCAGATAGATGCGGACGGTTATAGACGAAGAAAGAAAGAGAGAAAGAGCGAGCGAGCGAGAGAGAGAGAGAGGGAGAGAGAGAGAGAGAGAGAGAGAGAGAGAGAGAGAACGAAATGAAACAAACGAACGAACCAGCAAAAACCAAAAAGTAAACTTTACTTTTTTTCTCTCCTTCTTTTATTATATTTTCAAGTACTAATACTACACACTACAATACATATATAATACTTGCATACATCTATGTGTATAATTGTACAATTCGGATCCTAAGCCAACAGCAATAACTACAACGTTAAATTTTTAGGTATTATGCACCCATACCCACACATGCACATACACCTCACATACATACATACAAAACCTGAGAAAAAACATTTTAAAACTAAATAAAAACTATTAAGGACACATCATACATGCATGCATATATACATGCATACATACATACAGAGACACTCATTTAATGCTTGCCTGCATGCAACAAAGGTAATGTATGCATCATATATGTACATACATAACTACTACCACCTAGTTGAACTAAAGAACGTAAAGAGAAATAAAGAACTTTTTTCCACATATTTTTATTGCATTAGTTTGTTAACGTTTTTATTGTTATTTTATTTTCTTTTTATTTTTCATTTTGTTTTCTTTTTTTTTTTTCATGCATATGAAAAATAAAGCACTGAACAACGGGAAGAAAAACTACGGTTGCTGCTTATGGGACGAATGTTGGAGACCCTGTATGTCAAAAACAGGTTTTTGTTAATTGTGGATGTTATTAGGCTGGCTCAACTCATTCCAAAAATTAGCAATATCTAATAGATTTTTACTTAATATGATGATTATCCGAGTATCAGTATTGCAAGCATGTTGTTGCAGTCAAGCTTATTTTCGATTATGATTCTTAGATTCGTGATTGCATTTCAATTTTTACTGCATTGAGTGTTGGAGTAAGTTCTATTCCATTGGCATCGAACCTTCTAAAAGAATATGTAGAAAAAAGTTCGGCACTTTAAAGAAATTCTTTTCTTGAAATTTAAGATACGATCCGTGTGATTTCAAAAGTTTCGACTTTGAATTGCGTCAGCAAATCCGCAAAAAGTATATTCTTCAGAATGTATCGGATGCAGTACGGCACATGCTAAGCGATAAAATACCTCTAAACACGCTTTAAGATCGAAGTTTTGGCATATCTCTTCATAAGTGCGGCTCACTAAGGCCACGACTAACAGCAATTTTATGCGTACGAAAGCTACACCTACAAGAAAGCGATACGCGACAGCTACGATTAAAAGTGTGTGTGTGCGTATATGTATGTAAGTCATCGATGAATTGTTTGTTAATTTATACACAAATTTAGAAGCTATCATAAGAATATAGTAAGGCGACCCTACATTTTCTAGTTGTAAGCAGAACAGAAAGAAAGCAACAAGAATTGACTTTGACGTAGCAAACGTTTCTGCATTTGTGGCAAGTTTTCTAGCATTGTTTCTCATGAACTTGCAGTCTTTGCCCATATGGTGGATGTTCTGATCCGGATTTCTGAATGCTACAAACAGAGTACTGAACTTAATACGCTACCTGACTTCGTTGGCAGTTCTGAAAGTACGGATAACTATGCATGCTTACATGTAATACACATATACATACATACGGTTGTGTGTCTATATAGATAACAGAGAGTTCTATGATAGAAACGCACGCAGGCATGCATGCATACATATATGTGAATGGTGTTCTGTATGCATATGTGTATAACTAGTATTGTTATCGGTTTAAGTGAAAAACAACGGGCATAGCGGGTTAAAGTGCCTCGGTAAAGCATCCATTGCAGGCACTTAATCTAGTACAAATGTAAATACATGTGAGTTAGTGGTCTGGAATGTTAAAGTAAATATGTTTAAATATACCGACAGACTCTGAACACATAATGTGACTAACTCTTAATTCGCATTATTCAAAATATATATTTATTTGTGCACACATACACACACACACACACACACACACACACACTCAACTCATTCTTATTTAATAGACAGACTTAATAAAATGCAATTCATTAAGTACCGTAAACATTAGTATGCTTAATTTTGCACATTTTTTTTTGTTATTGTTGTGATTTCCTTTTCACTTTTGTAATTTACTTTAATTTCAGCTGAAAAGCTAATATTTACTACAGAAATAGTTGAGTTATAGTAGAATTGCAGAGATTTCTTATTACTTTGGCTTACACACTTAAGTTGTTTTTTGTTTTTTTTTTTCTTTTTCTATTTTATACAACTGCAGCAAAATTAATTCCTTGAAATAGTTATAACAAATGTTACCTAGTTTTCGCTAGCAAACGTAATAACTTACTAAATTCTCCGATTAGCTGCATTCGTTCAAATAGCCTCATTCCTTTCCCTGGAGGTCGAATAAAAAATAATAAAATATCTAAAGCAAGGTTGTCATTGCGAAGGAGTAGAAATGGTTCTTTCGATCTATCTGAAGAAACGGTGTAAAGTTCATTCTTTGCGCCTTTTAAAAATCAATATCTGGTATTGTCTGTAATTTAATCAGACAAATTGTGAAAATTTCTATAATAAAACAATGCATTCATCTCAGAATACATCTCGTAGATCCACCACTCCGCCGAAAACTTACAAGGGCGCCAATAGGTACTCCAAGGTAAAGATTCATAGCAGCGAATACATTTTTGCAAAATATTCAGTATTGTTTCAAGGCTTCTCGTAGAAACTTCACTAGTGATACGTAAAATTGCACTTTTGATTTCAACGTTCAAAAAGCTGTGTTACTATATTCTAAGAATATATAGATTAGAGGCACAACTAGGTCTTCAACATAGATGGACATACATACAGGTGTCACATAGTTTTTTTTTTATATGCTGGATCAGTCGTAATTTAAACAAATATTGTAAAGCAAAAATAATTCTTCTAATTAGGGAATTCTTCTAAATAGGGGAATTTAAAATCGAATTATGCATTAATAGGGATCGCCTATTGTGGGATTGAATGTTATTCATTATTTCTTCGAACTACTTGGTGTAGCAACATTTTTTTTTGGTTTGCCTATTTTCAGGGGAATGTTTTAAACATATTTTTTATTACAGTTTTTCGTTTCAATCTTCATCAGTTAATTGGGCCACAAGTCGCAGAAAAGATTGCATCCTGTTTGTAATAATAAATATCAGGCTGAAGCTACTGACGAAGCCTAATGAAATATTTTTAACACGACTTTGAAGTTCTTTCATTTTCCAACTTAATTCGTGTAGAAGTGAATCGAAGAAATTATGTAATAAGTTGGGGAAAAAGAAATCCACTGCTTTTTTCGATAGACGGCTGTGGTGATCGGTTTCTCGTAAAGTATCGATAACACAATTACAAAATTGCGATCGCTGGAAAGGTGACATTTCGCTGTTTTTTATTTGGTCCATTCAGTTCAATGTCTTACAAGGCTTTTAAAAGTTCATGTAAAAATAATGGATTTCCTAGAAGAAAAACGGGTTGGTTAATAACATTTGCCTTTTCGGATATTGGGGCATCGTTTGGCTAAAAAATAATATAAAATTTAAAATAAATGCTTCGATTTTTTCCAGGAGCTTTTTTTCAATGAAAGAGAATCAATCTTTTTTGCATAACAACAATATTGTATATGATGGCATCTTTTAATATCGTATATGACTTAATAAAAATATTTAATTAATTAAACAGAAAAAGGCCAAATGCAGGTATTTCATGCTAATTAACATTAAAAGATAGCATCACTGCGTTTATTGAAATTTCTTTAAAGAAGAAAACTGCAAATATTTTTAAACCATTTATATATTAACAAGAAAAAATGAGGTTTGAATAAATGACCTACGAAACCCTTTTTGCAGCCATTTAAACGTAATAACTTTTGCTTCTTTCAGGGAAAAATATTCAAAATTTCCACTTTTAATTCTTTTAAATATTAGAAGAGTAGGTGCATTCGATAAAATTGGCTCCGATTGCTTTACAAAATGCGAGCGGGATTCAATTATTTACCATAGTCATCATAAGGTATTTTACACGTTAGTGTGGATATTTAAAATTCGTCCTAAGACGGATATAAATATTTTTTGTGTTAGAATTTTTTCAGGTATTTCATGTACAAATAAACTAGGTACCCTTAAAAAAGTTTCGAAAACAAAAAAAAAAAAAAAAGGAGAGTACGGAAGGTAATAAATAAAAACAACGTCAGCGCGAGAGGCATTTCGAATTTACTAAAATTGCAATTCTTTTGGTGTGTTGTGTATATTGAGAGAATACCATGAAAAAAATAAATATTTTTACAAAAAACGCAGTCGTTTATTGAACTTCTGGTTTCTCTACATAACATTTATTTCAATATCCATTATTCTCCCTCCTCGAAAACATTTTTTTTTGTTTTGTTTTTAAAAGCAATTATTTGTGAATATTGTTTTATTGCATTTTCATTTGCTTTACTTGACGTTCAAGTCTTTCAGAAAATATTTAGAAATACCTAGAGAAGTATATATGCGCGCGATGGCTTAGAATAACCGTATGAGCAACAAAAGAGTTCAAAAACAACTCAATATATCCGCAGCCAGACAGACGATTGGCAACGTTTTGTTGTATTTTTTTTCTAATTTGTTTTCAAAAAATACTATTTCTTTTGAAACGTGCAAATTGCATTTCAATTAGAGTTTATGTGTGATCATATTTTTCCTCGAGCACACCACCACACAAGCCACGCACGCTCAATGCACAACACAAAGAACGTTTTCGATTTTTGTTTCTTTTTGAACATTTCTTGTTTCTCGCTAAATAATTTATTTGCTTGAAATTGATTTAGTTACCACTTAAGGCAACAGTGACCTGGACATCCAATTCGATATTCAATAATAATACAACAACAATACAATAGTAAAATAAAGCTTTCTTTTTTCATTATACATTTTTTGTTCTCTGCTATTGTTACTGTGTGTGTTGTCGTTGTTTACTGCTTGTACCGTTTTTTTTGTCTTACTTGCATTTTAAATGAGTATTAGAGTTTGAGAATAAGAAATTATTGATCATTAGAGAGGAAAAATATTAAAAATTCTTCTTGAATAAGGAAATTTAAAGAACGTAAGCAGCTTATGTTATAGAAAAAGGTTATAGATAAAATTCTTTATATTACTTTTCCTCAGTATCAAAGGGATTAGGTATAGATGTAATTTTTCTAAGAGGAGAATATACATATTTTGTGCACTTAATAATTGTCAACATGCACTGGGCATTCGCAAAAACGGTTGTAGTATTGACGCAAAAAATAATTTCACTTGAAATCGCTACTCGTTCAATTGCATTACTTTGAACTCACCTATGTTGACTTGCTAGAGGCACTTTTTAAGAACTCAACTTCCCTTGCAGACAAAGAAAATTGTTTACATATAAAAATATTTTATACGAATTTTCTAATGCCTCACATGAGACAGTGAGACTCTTTTTGATTGTAGACGTGTTGAAGAACGCAAAAAATAAGATTTGGAAGCTGTTACTTGGCCCTATGCGATCGTTATCTTCCGCAGTAGAATATTGAATATGTCTTTTAAAAAATGGGCGTCTATCCACACGTTACTGAAGTGCAGTTCATTTTATTAAATTGAAATGTTAGAGCGGTCTACAATATGTTTATTAATTAAACATATTTTTAGCTGACCTTCTTATCTAGAAATTAAATTATTTGCTTTTTAATAACATATTGTTTGGTAATTTATTAGTTAGATTATTGTGACGCAATTGGTTTCTTATAGTTTTTCTTGTTTCATTTCATAAATATTATATATGATATGATATATGATATCATTATCAGCTACGGATAACCATAGACGGTAAAATCACGTGTCGAAATTCAGAACGTGACTTGTAGAAATATTTTCTATTTTCGAGTTTTTTATAATGGAGTGGATTTGCGTAGTTGAAAAAAAAAAATACTTTTATTGTGTCTATGCCAGATTTTTGGGAAAGACTCTATGTCTACCACATACGACCTTTTCCAAAATAAATGGTCAATATTATTACCCGAATTTTTTTATTTCTTTTTTACCTGCTCTATGGCTACGTTCCTATCAAAAACGGCTATTTAAAATTCAAAATAAAAAATCATTCACTTAAAGTTAGGTATCCATACAACTCTGAACGTTGTGAAATAGTTTTGGTGTTAATTGAAATTATCTAATTTTCAGTTCAATTTTTATTGAAAACGGCCTTTAAAAAAATTCATGCAATTATAAATCGAGATTTTAATATCAATCTCCTGTATTACTACCCTTACAGAGCACGATGACTGCGTTAAAAATTATCACAATCGTCAAGCATTTACTTCGTACTGTACTGTGATAGTAAAACATTGGCTTTATCCCATAGGAGTATAAAAGATTAAGCGGCAAAAGACGTATGCCACAACTGTGCAGTTATTTTTGACTACAATTCTGAATAGCTTATGTGGAGAAACTCCACTCTACCTATGATAAGAGTTCCAATATTTGCTTGAGCTTCCTAAATAATTAAACAGAAAGTTGATCACGTCTCCTATGTGCGCATATCGTTGTTAATAAAGAAAGTGCTGTCTCAAGACGAATACATAACCTTCCTAGTTGTTTACACGACGCTTGTAAATTATGATATCTAATTATGAACATTTACATCCTAAGTAGTTTCATAAAAGAGTCTGTTTAGGGACCTTCTTGAGCCAAAAGAAAAAATAAATACTTGAAAGTAAAAAATGTAAAAAATTACTTGAGAATAATTATTCTATACATATAAGCAATAATAAGGAGCGACCGTAAAAACCTATAGTAATATATTCACTAATTAATTAAAATAGCACAAGAGTTAAAAAATAAAACAAATACAGAGAGTGAGTTCAAAATAGACACTTAAAAGTCTTAGAATATGTATTCAGGTAGGTTTTAAGCAAATAGTAAATATAGTAGCAATCATAGGTAATAGTTTACGACGACTCTTGAATTTTCAAATAATTTTTAAATCATGTTATAGTAATAATAATATTAGCAACAGTAGTATATTATGGTTGTTTTCTTTTAAGTTTTTTGTTTTAAGATTTTTGTTTCTATAGTTATTAAATAAAAATTGTTTGAAAAATAAAAAAAAAATTGATAAAAATTGTGCAGACGTACCAAAGAGGGTAAATAGAGCATCAGGCGTGACCATCTACAGAAAAAAGAGAGAAAAATAGAGATTTTTCCAGATTAGCAAGAGTTTGTAAAAAAATGATAAAAATTAAAAAAGGAAAAAATAGATATTTACTAAACAAATTAAAAAAAAAAAAAGAGTTTTCGTTACATAGAAATTTTCATGGTTCAGTTTATTTAAGTTAGTAATTCGAAATCAATTATCAATCAATCGTTTAATAGCTGATATGAATGATTTGATGATGAATCGTCTTTCCTTCACTCGTAAAAAAAGCACTTTTTACTTTCGATTTGAAGGGAAAATTGTGAAAATATATGTCAGTGAGAAAAATGAGAAACGAAATATTATGAATAAAAATGCAAACAAGAGTTATGTTTGATAAAATAATTGACATATATATGCATACATATATAGAGGAAGGAAGGTGTTCCAATTTTTTATTTCATATTTTTTAAATAATAACGTTTTTTCTTTATTAGAAAACTTTGGAACAGCTCTTGTAAGCAATACAAAGCTGTCGATTAAACCGCTTCCCGCAGATTCAGTTTAATTTAACTGAAGTTTTTAATTTAACAAAAGCCCGATTTCATAGACTGTGCACTGAATACGGCTGACTTGACTAACTAGATTAGATTTGATTCTAAACTCTAACTGACAAGTTCAAAACTAATTGAAAGGAGTATACTGATCTGATTGGCTGATTGTTTTTGAATTTGTTTTAGGCATGAGGAGATAGAATGTCTCTTTGAGAAGGGCTCTAATTATAGATTGATCAGGCTGAGGAGCATTTTAGGAGCGTCAGGATTAATTTAATCATGCAAATTCTCCAAGTTGCTTGGATTGGCGAATCTATTTACACTTTCTAGAATGAATAGATGAATGATTAGGATTATTAATGTCGAGTAAACAGACTATGGAACGTATTTGTGATAAACGCACACTTATAGCACGATTTCAGTTTGAATAAACTGACTCAGAATTGTTGATAGTGCGAAGAAACATCCGGCAAAAGCCATTTAACTAACTTGACTAGCTGGATTAGACTGACTAGTCCGCAATACTTAGAGAGCACAATACGATTACACTCGGTGTGTTCGGTGCTACTGTATTTAGGGAAAAGTTTTATATGTATTGATACATATATGACCCCGGTTTGTTTTCATTATGGTACACCTTGTCCATAAAAAAATATGCCATAATAAATAGAAACGTATCAAGTGTGAAATTGAAGGTAAAAAAAAAAACAACTTTAGAAATTAATAAAAAAAATTTGGACTTTATGAGAAAAATCCATTAAATGTGGAAATGAAAAACAAACATTATTGTGAAAAAGCTAGGTTAACGGTAATGCTCTATGAAAAAAAAAACAAGAAAAATTGAAAAATAATGAAAAATACTAAATGATTGAATCATTCAATTTTAATAAACATAAAAATACTCAGGAAGAAAAAAATTCGATAAAAAGTACAAAACAAATATTAACTGTATATTTATAAATATACTTTAAACAAACAAAGGATATAACGAATATTTTAATGTAAGCACATAATGAATTGATTGTTGGCTTCATTTTATATTATGAGAACATGATTATCTATATAAATGTACTTATGCTAAAAATATTACTAATAATAATAAGTGAAGAAATACATATTTATTAAAGTTTTTTAAAATAGATGCTCTTAGAAATCTAATCTATAGCTGTCGGTGAAAAGGTTCGAAAGAACCTCTATCTACTTATTTTAAATAAAATGCAAAAGAAATTATCGGATAATCCCACCTTTTAGTAATAATCTCATATAGTTGGATCTTTAGCCCAATATTTTTATTGGGCGTTTTTTTTTTGTGGTTTACTACTTACCTCTTCATTTAAATTCGATACTAGCAAAACATTCGAGAAGCCACGCAACGCAGGGGTGGCTGTTTGTAAAGCACCGCTATTGGCAAGAGCAAATGCACCCAAATTCGGGATGCCGCTGCTATAACCACCGGCCAGTGGTGTGCCAATGCCAAGGGCAAACGGTGGTAGCACACCAGGAGCACCAAGTCCATTTACTAGATAGAAAAATAGTTCTACTTTTAATTTTAAATGAGAACACATTTTTGTGTTTTACAATTTCCTCTTAAGATTACAAAGATAGGTAGGGACAGACAAGCAATCAGAAAAAGACAAATCATACATTAATAAGAAAGGATAATAAGGAAGAGAGGCGCCTATGTGCTCCGTCCTGCGCAGAATTATAATTGACTAAAAACTTTCAAGAAAAAATATGACTTAAAGAGGAATTTCTAAATATAGAAGAAAACAAAGTCAGCATAGAAGAAACTAAAGCAAAAAATTTGGGAATTTAATTTAGAAATAAGTTTCTTTTTAATGTGAATGTGTGATTGTGCTCTAACCTTTTAGGTTCTTTTGATTTCCTTTCTATCCGGTGAATGGCATTTACTATCCTTATATTTAGCTGCACATTTGCGAACCTATCATTTTCTTAGCTATTTCGTTCATCATCAGCAGCGGGGCGGATTGTGTCCAGGGAAGCAAGTTAACGATTATGACAATTATTCCGAAGGAAATTGAATACTTTATGGTTGAGTAGTCAATTAATATCATTTTTATATGAATTTCCAGGCTCATAGAAATATTTTTAATTTACTATAAGTATAAACTATTGATGAAAGCAAAATTATTCTGAAGACAAGTTCTGATATAGATTTTGTTAAGCTTAAGAATTCCAGACGCTAGAGAGAATAGTAGCTGTCAAAGCATCATAAGTAAATATGTCATTTCAATGAAAAAATTTCAATTTTTCTATTCAGTATAACAAAAAATTAAAATACTTTACTTCCTTATAAGAGCAATTACTAATAGAAAGAAATATTAATATGAAAGAGTGGGAGAAGGAACGGACTGGCATCGAATAGTGCAGTCGTTAGCCACAATGAAATTTAATAATAAGTTGTAAACATATGTAGTTTACCATCCAGATAAGATGGCTGGTTTAGTAACTAATAATGTAATTTTGTATTAGAATACAATATTAGTCCCAACCATTTATGCAAATAATATTGAGGAAGACTTTGTAAAATCCGTATGTTTGGACTTTTTTTTTCTTTACCGGCAATCTTTAATTGCTACGAGTAGTACACGATAAACGCACATATTTGTGAATTAGAAGCACCTCCCCAATCAATTTTGCATGCAATTATGTAAGACTTTCCAATCGTACTTTGGAGAACTCAAAGCAAAAAAAAGGTGAAGCGACTAACAAATGGCTACAGTTACTATCCAAAAAATTTCTATCATATTAGATGATGATGGTCGACTGAAAATACGGGAAGTAATGGTTTATTTGCAATGACCAACACAGGCGTGGTTTGCAAAGACCATAATATGCCACTGCTTCCAAAGGGCGGATTAATACAAACGTTTACGCTTAAGAACTATTAGGAAACTGTTGATTAAAATGCGGATTATCGCCGAAAAAGCCAAGGGGAAGGAAGAAAGGAAGTGGAAAGGAGAACCAAATCTAAAAATATTTAACATATAAGTTAAACTAACAAAAATTGAAAAATGGAAAGTTTAAAGTGTTACCTATTTTATCACCTGTTAGTGAGGGCCTCTGACGAGCCGCTATCAATAGTAAATCGTTTGCATTAACTAAACCACCAGCGGTGGGCATAATATCGGCACCTGGTTCGCCCGGTGGTAGCGAGGGGTTGGTAAAATCGCGTGATTTGTCATTATTATATTTGACATTGAGCGTTGTCATCTTGCTGTTGTCAATGCGCAGTGTACAGCAACCATTATAAATATTTTGACCATCCAAAATGGTTTTGGCATGTTGAGCTGAGTGGGCATCCGGATATTGTATGAGGGCCTAAAAGTAGCAACAAACAAAAACAAAGCAAATAACATTACATATAAACATAACATACAAATAAATCTTCCTTCTCTTTATATATATATCTTCCTTACCTGGAATGTATTGTTCTTCGTGAATGTGACAATTTTCAAAACTTTACCGAAGCGTTGGAAAATCTGATGTAGGATGTCCAGCGATACTGGATATAGTTGAGATTCAACAATAACGCGTAGCACTGTATTTGGTCCACCAGCGTTGCTATTGCCGCTAGCGGAATTCACAGCATTTGTATTGTTCTGCAAAATGGCTACCGTCGTGTCTGTATTAGTTGTGTTATTTGTATTGTTAGTACCGCACAGCGGCAACGGTGAACCAGCAGCTGGTGATTGTATACGATAATCAGCTTGTATAGCATTCTAAAAAGGTAGAAGTTAAGAGTTTGAAAAATTTGTTTGTTTTAATTTCTTGTTATCATAGCGCAGCATTATCAATTCCTATTTAATTCCCTCAAAATCGACGTCTTTTTTCATTCAATTGTTGAAATCAACTAAATGGAAGTTGATAAGATAGGTAGAGCAAGCAGCACATACCCAAATGGCACAATTATATAAACATATATAGATGTGTATGCACGCATGTCGCAAAACTGATTTTTCAAGACTAAAGAATTGAAATTTTTAGAACACATTAAGAGTTAAAAAAATTATCCAACGGTGCGTTATTAGTTTATGTAGATAAACAAACACATATTTTGGCAATGTATGTAGTACATATCTATACTTGTGTATTTATATATTTATATACATATATATATATATATATATATATATATATATTTATAAAACTGGCAAATACGTGCTGAATATCTTTTTAACTGCAAACTTCAAATGACAACATTCAACAACGCTTGGTCGCACTGCAGGATTTTATCCTCTCCAAAGTGGTTGAAAAGAAAAAAGAAATAAAAGAATAACAAAAATTGATTAGAATTGTTAAAGAGATGACACACGTAGCAACAGTTATGTCAGCTATCACTACTGTAGGCTTAAAGATGGAGAAAAGAGCAGAAAAAGTTATGAAAACATAACGCACGTACTTCTAAACAATAAATTGGCGAAAGTTGGATTTGTGCGTACGAGGAGCGGCACGGAAAAATTTCATTTATAACTATTGTTCTTTGTACTTCCAGAGGTACCTTTTTGCTGGGTGTGGTGTTTTCGATACCACCCGTTTTGCTTTTTTTTTTCTGTCCTCCGAAAGTATCGAAAAATATTACAAAAGCATTTAACATTTTTCAGTGCCGCCCGGGAATTACTACATTTTGAAATCTCATTAGCAACCACTCGAAGGAAGACGAAATAGATATCAACAAAGTATTAGAACTTCGATTACATTCAGACGTAAAAAATAATCTTTCCGTTCAATTTGGCATCTTCCTGATTATTAATATAAGTATCTTTCTGAAATAAACACGAAACAGTCTACGGGTATATTTTGTGAGGCATCTTTATGAGTTGAGCTCTCTGACACCCTTAGTGCCGTAGTTCGAAACTATAATACTTTTGGGTTATCGGCATTACGCGGCATATCCATTCTTACATTCGGATTATCATGTCAGGTTCTAGTTACTCCGCAGTATCTCGGGTCCAGAGGTGCGCTTACAAGCCTGTGTCGAATTGTAAGAACCTTGAGTCTCAATAATAGCTGATTAGGTGAAGGAGAAGTCTGCAAGCACACACTCTCGTTCTCAAAAGTCGCTTTTCTTCATAATAACAACCGTTAAGGAACAGAAGCAAGTGAGAAAGTAATTCTTCCACAATCTTTTTCCACCATCTTTCTATCATGACGGCATCCGTCAGTCACTCGATAAGTGACAAAAGGCCATAGCTAGTGATGGTGAATATTTCAATTGTTATTAAGTACGTCTTAAGCAAATTTGAATTTTGTTAGAAAATACGTAAAATTTAGTAACATACTCTGGGCATTACAACAACGAACATGACCAAGTTAATATACTTGAAGACGTAGAAATTACTAAAGAAGTAATTTTTGCCTTTGTAGTCCGCCCTCGTATATATTTTTATTTATAGAACTTAAAAAAAAATTTTTTTTTTTTTGCTTATGAACTACGCTTTATGAAAAATGTGAAAGCTAGATGGATATTAAGATAATGTCGACATGTGCACATTTAGTTATACATACAGAGAGAAAAAGTCACTTGAAATAATGCTTTCAAAAACATAGATTCTAAAATATTTTTTATAAAATGCTGAAAAACCAGAATTGCTTGTTGAATATTTTAACACTCTTTGTGACGTAAGGAGGTTAAAAAAGAAGGACCAAGTTTGTCAGATTGTCTTGTTTATATATAATATTCTTTAAATATAATATTCTTTTTATCACATATTAAAGAATATATTTTCAACGACAAACATATATTATTATAATGCCAAATATACATAAAATATTTATGCTCGTAATAATGTAGAAAAATGTTTGATGACGTTCGTAATGTGATACTTGAAATATTTTCAATTATTATCATTATTATTATGATTATGTGATCTCTTTTTTATTTCTTTATCTTCTCCTCTTGTATTGATAATGATGAGTTTATGATTAAGATGATAGCAGTTTTTGTCCCTTTTAATAAACCGGAAATTTGATATTAAAAAAGGAAACATTAAAATTAATTTTTTTTTTCGAAGTCTTATTGGAAAAGCAGATTGTTTTTTAAGCCGTGTCGATATCAGTTCAATTATTCACTAATTATCGACATTTTGATCACATTCGCTGTTATTTTTAAATTTTAAAAATTTTCTTCTTAATCTTTCAACAACGTACCTTAATTTTCAGGAAATTTTTGTAACAATATTTACAATTAGTTTTCTTTTCGTTTTCGGATGAGTATTCAAACGCACTCATCGTTGAAAACAAATAATTCGTTTCTACTTTCTGCACCATTATCAGATATCAATGAATTGTTGTTCTTCTTTCATGAAGTTGGCCAGAAATAACCTTTCAAAAGTCTGCCAACCGGCCGTAATCCTAATTAGCGTTAGATTTCGCAACTATCGGGAATAATTTTTTTTTTCTTAGAATATAGCGCAGAGTCATATATAGGGACGTAAACATCATAACAGCTTCGCTTGGAATGTGATTAAGAGACTTATTTGTTAATAGAAAACAGGCTGCAAAAATCATCATTTCGTTTCCAATATCGCGGATTGTTTTTAGTGAATGACATGAAAGCATGGATTGCAGAGGAGGAGGATAGCAAAGGGTTTAAAAATGTAGGGGGAAATTTTGCATTTGCTTGGCCGCCCCTATTTGAAATGACGCTCGCACTGACGATTCTATCCAAAGCAAACATGAATCGATCGAAGGTACATAGAGTAATTAGTAACTGTAATAGTAGAGTAATTGTTGCCTTAGTTAGTATATACTTTAGAGGTAAATTATCAATAATTAAAGTCGAGTTCACTTCCCCGTTGATTTAATAGTAAATAATATATCGAAGTGTTGAAGAAATTTCTTATACTTTCCACAACTTTTGGGAATATTTTTTAATGATATCTTAACGATACTTCAATTATACGCAATTTTCTTGTTCAATTTGATCCATAATTATATGTACTTGAAAGTAATTTCAGTCAGGAGTGTTTTGCTTTTTAAAATATTCCTTAAATTGAAATTCGCAAAGCAAGGACAAACAACAAGAGGTAGGTGCAAACAAAGCCAAAGTGCTAATGCGTTGAGAAAAAAAGCTTAAGAATAATGCACTTGAGGGATTTAAAATATATAGAAAAAAAATAGCAATGAAAAGTATAATGAGAAAATGGCGTTTTGGTCGAATGGTGGGTGATGTGTATATGAAAATTGCTCAGTTTATTGTCTTTACACTTCAAGTGATATATAAAGAGATTTTTGCTGTACCGTTACGAAGTTCATGAGCACACGATTTGGGGGTACATAACGGAATGCCCTCAAGCTTTTGCAAGCAACTGTGCTTTCTTCAAGATCTTGAAAACCTGAAGAAATCAGTCAATCTCACCCACAAGAATGTATAACGCTTGGAATTTTAATATTATCACGACGAAAACAAAGCTAGAATAAGTACAAGAGTTCTATTTTGGAAATTTCTTTCTACCGGATGTTACAAACGACATGAGAAAGTTAATGTACCTTTTCTCCTCCGCTCAAGCATATAAAAATATTTAAAAGAAAAGGAAAAATCACTTAAAAACGACAAACGTTCATTTACACGCACGTATCCGCCAATTTTGTCGAATGGAAAACTATAACAATAAAAGCTTTTAACAAAAAAGTTTGTAAAAATTTACAAAGTTTTGCTTTTACTTTTACTTTACTCCTGTTTGTTATTCGACGTTTCAGCAAACAATGAAAACTTTGGTTATAAAATAATCTAAAAAAAAAAGAAAATTAAAAAAAGACAAACGAACAATCTAGAGCTAAAAAATTTCTTTTTTCTTTGTCTTAATTTAGCAGAAAAAATACTTGAACACGACGACGTTTTTGAGTAAAGATCCTTAAAATAAACCACAAACGCACTACTCTCTTAACCTGTTTTTTTATATTTACTTAAATATGCGGACACGATTATTATGACGGTATATATTATGCACAAGTATATATGTAAAGATGATGTCATCAAAATAATAATAAAATGAAAGTTTAAAAACAAAGTGTTGCAATTGCACGCATAGCTTCTTTGTATTTCTGACCCGATGGGTTTATTCTTCAATTCTTGTTGGTTGAACTCGCTTTTTGTTTCAACAAAAACAAAGTTGTATAGAAAACAAGGAAAAAAGAAAAAAAAGAAAAAGACCGAGAATACAATGACAAGTAGTTGCTTTTATTAAAAAAATTTCAAAAATATTGTTTATGTCCATTCAGTTTTACGCTGGAACAAAGTGTCGCATAAAATAAGTCCACAAAAAGCTTTGACGGTAACGTCGTTAGTTCACAATGACTACCAAACTTACATAAAGTAAATGATATTAGAAGTGAGCATTAGTTTAGGTAAATCTCTTGGCAGCAAAGGATTGAAGGGATAACTAAATAAATGCCTCCCTAAGCAGCCGTATTTCTTTATTTAGACTTTTGTACGAAAGCATGAACGTTTGTATCGAACCCAAATATGGAATTCTTACTAGTCAGCCGTCGCCAAAAGCAGAGTGTACCAAAATTACACTTAAAAAGATTGGATAGGCGCGTATTTGACTTGCAGAAGGCAAAAGAAAGGAAATCTTTATGGTTAACTTATGGTATTCTGCAATACAGATAGATAGGAACGTACATATTGGATTTGTCTTCAGTAAAATTTTTGTAACTTCTACACTGAGCAAAACTCATGAAAACCAAACCATTCGATCTTTACCTATCACTAAATCTGTATGTGATGAAAGTTTTACCAATTTACCTAAATTTTTTCAATGTGAACGAAACATAAAGGAAATAGGATAAGAATAAGAAGGGAAGTTAAGCAGATTTAAAATCTTATACGAAAAAATTCCTTTCAACTTAAGATCGAAAACATAGTTTCGACCTCGTAAAACGCCCAAAGTGAAAATATATTTTTATGTATTTTTAATGTAATATATAACAACAAAACATTGAAGTTCGTAAGATATCGTCCGATGTGATAATAGCCCTTTTACAGATTTTCAACGAAATTTGCAAGGGTTCCAAGGTTCCAGATCTTTTCAAATTTTAATTATAGATTGAAAAAATCCGTATTCTGTAAGTATTTTTATTTCGTAATATAAATCGTGTTTGAGCGAGTGCTGGTTTGTAAAACTTTGCAGGCTGGATTTAGATTTTTGAGATGCTCCTCTCTTTTGACGAGTGTAGAGATTTCCATGATGTTGTTCCTTCTAAGAAGATAGTTACCACTGATTGAAATTAAATCAAGACAATATTCGAGATCTTAACACTGTTCAATTATCAACATTTTCCAAATTTCGTTGATTATCACTGACTGATATCGCTTAAGCAATAGAAAATTTATGTTAAACTTTGAATGAGCTCATCTGCTTTTTCCATGAATCCCGGTTTCAATGGATACTTGCTTTCCGAACAAATTGAATGTTAAATTTTACATAACTTTTGCTATTGAAGTAAACTGTTAAAGAAAAAACGTAATGCAAACTTTTTTTAACACCAAGCAACAAGTAACAGTTTCTTTTTTCATTTTTTTTATGTGCAGTGCAACTGAAATTTATCGAAAAAGTTTTGCACTGAAGATAATCGCACAATATTAGAACATTTTGATGCATCTCTGATAGAGTTTACAGAATTGTTTTTATTCTTCTTTTTTGCTTTTTTTCTCTATTTCTTTTTAATACATTTAGATCGTGTCCCGAAACCGTAATAGAAGCTTTTGCAGTATCAGAAGGATTTGCAATATGTAACGATTTATAGTTGGATGTTATTTAAAGTGCGGTTTTAGATAGAGTGAGTGAGTGAATATATTTTCCCTCTCATAGCATAGCATCAAGAGAACGAACCGATATTTTTATATTATATGACATTTTGATTAGCATGTGTGTTTGCACATACATAAGTAATGTTAACATTGTGACTTAAGAAAAAGCATAATAAAAACTCATATTTCATGACAAAAACAATATAAACAAGATTATGCATGAATGAATGGATGGATGAACGAATGAATGAATAGCTTAACCACTATAAAGGCATCAAATAACAATAGCAAATCAGCATTAATGTATGCGTATATACCACCCACTTGTATGCTGCGCAAACACAAAAAACATTAAACTTAATGCGAATGTATTAACACATGTCGACTGAAAGATACACAATTTTCTCATCGGTCCGACAAACCAGAATGTAAATCCTGTTTATTTTCACTTTGAATACCTTTATAACACAATTCCTCTTTATTGTTATTAGTATTTTTCTTAAGTTGAACTTTACGAAAGGAGAGGAGTGTGCGAGAAATAAGAAAAAATCTGCTTAATGCTTGGAATCGTATCAAATGTATTTTACCCGACTGAGATTTCATTGAAATACGAAATTAAATAAATAAATGGAATGAATTGAATGACGAGGTTTCAGTCATAAATTGATTGAGCAAATAATAGGGGAAACCTTAAAAATTGCGCTTAAGGTTATAACTTTAATCCTTTCATTTTCCTTTCCGAAACTAGATATCGAATATACCTTTCTGAAGTAGAAATATTTTTGATTAGTGGAAGATTCCGAATCGATTTTTCCCCGTGTTCGTTCGTATATCATGTAACTTTCTTAGTTTGAAGCTACACATTTAAAAATGGACGTGGTTGGTCCAAAGCAACAATTGCTCTTGTACGGAGGTGTTCGACAAATAGACCTGCTTAATCAAAACTTATCACACCACATCCTATCATATAGTCTTGAAAATTGGCCATTATGGCCATGTATAAGAACTGCATTTTTTGTAAGAACGTTCCGTCCTATACAAACCTCTTTTTATTTCAGTTTGCCAAGAATTGGCCTGATATGTGAAGTCGTCGAAAACATGATCCGATCTAACCCAATTTTAACAGCGTTTGTTCACAGTTTAAAACACGTCAACATATATCCAGTTAGACAAACTAATAAGCATACTAACTAATCGTTTCAGAACTATTTTCTCACTAGTGCAATAAAAAGTCCGTCCATCTCAACTCTTTGTTGTTGCATATATGTCTGGACTTAACGCAAGCTTACCGACAAGATTGTAATAATTTTTAATATTATAAAAAACGTACATCCTCATTTCTTTACATCGTTAGAAAGAGATACAAAACAATACGCGAAATATATGTATTGTCTTTGGTTACATCGCACTCTCACTCTTCTGTCATTTGGTTCCCATATGCACTTTTTTATTTAAAATATGTATATGTGGAGGTGCTTATCCATCTTGGTCTATCACTTGGTATTGTTTTCATTGTTGTTGTTTTATTTAGTAATTTGTGTAATCATTATAATTGGCAGTTTTGCAACGGTAAACAATAGCACATAACCGCACATAATGTGCACTATTTCATGCATACATTATATTCATATATTATGTATGTGGGGTTAGCCATTCCATGAACACATAACAACAAACAATGCGTTGAAGTCTTTGTGAAAAAGTGGTAAACTCAACTAACACCTAATGCTTAATTTTTACAATGCATTTACAAAAGAAACTAGAATGAAGAGGGATGAACGAAAAGAGAGACGTAAACATGAATAAATAGGACACACAGCGCCATATGTCAGGCAGTAGTAATTAATTAACAGGACGGGCAAGCAACAAGCAAAGCGGTTATTGGATGGTCAGTCAGGCTGGACTATTGAATAAATGATTAAAATGTTTCAAGTTAATTGTAGGACTTTAAGTGAAACGAACGAACATACGATTTATATGAAAGTGAACATTGATTATTGCCTTTGATTAAATATGCAAAAATAATATGAGTACACAATTTATGCTTTTGAAAGGCGAGAGAGGAAGAAAAGCAAATTTTAATTTTGATAAAAGCATTCATCAAAACCCTAAACTAAACTCTATATAATGCTCCCTTGTAGCCAGATTTCCGTTCTTCCTTCCTTTTCTTTGGCAGTTTAATAGAAGAAACATTGTTGAGTTTTATATATTTTGAGGTTTTTTATCTCACCTCTTTACATATATATATAAATATATATATAAATATATACGTGTATACAACACTACAGCATGGCATGCCACATGTAGAAGATAAACAACAAAAACAACACATAACGGAGGATCTATGTTTATTTACGATATGTGGAGTTTAGCAGTAAGCAGTAACGTATGTTTGAATATTATGTACACAATGGCTACACAATGTTGATGAAATAAGAATAAGAAGTTGGTTGCATATCCAACAACAACATCCCCTTAATACATTGCTTTCAGTAATAATAACAATATCAACAATGGCAAAAAGCATTCGTTTGGCAAAAATGCTATATAAATGTGACAAAAACCTCAAAATGACAAAAAGAGAGAGAGAGAGAAAAAAAAAAAGAAAATCAAAAACACATTGAAATCTATGGATTTTCTAAGATTTTAGCTACGTGTATAAAGATTCCTCTCACATTCGTACGCACATGTCTCAAACGTAAAGGAATAAAGAAATACGTCCGTCCGTCCGTTTGTTTCGGTGACGGCAATGACTTTACTTTTTGTTGTTTTGCTGTTGTCGTCGTACATGTTGAAGATTAGTTATAGTTAAGCCAAGTGCGACACCGCTTACCTCATAGACAGAAAGTATTCGTTGATTTGTACTGTACTGCTCTACCCACCATCTCTAAAGCTGTAGAAATGAATGGTGACAAGAAAAAAAAGAAAAGCACATAGAACGCAGAAAAGGTAATCATACGAAAGTGTTGCTGCTTTTGTTGCGCACACACAGACACACATGTTTTTTCAGTACTTTGTTAGCGGTGTTAGTGTAGCTCTTGTTTGCACAACACAAACTTCAGATGACCTTTCTTCTATTCTACTACCTTTCTGTCAGAAAATCAAGAAACAACAATAACACAATATCGGTTAGTGTTATTTTTCGAAATCTTGAGCAAATGTTTAGTGATGATGTATGAAAGACATAAACCACATAAGACGACGGCGGTTCATGCTTCGAAAAACGATTGCAAATTGATTTTCAGTAATTTTTTAAGGGAACTTTTCTTGTTCCCCTTACGATGCTATATAAATGAACCAAGAACAACGACATTAACAAAAATTTTCTATTATATTTACTGTGGCACACAGAAAACAATTCGGTTTGTAAAGACTAACACAAAAAAGAAAAAAAGAAAGACCGCAGCCAAGTAACGAGGACATGTTAACATTTTAATTAATTGGAAATGTAAACGTGTAACTGTTGTTGTAGTTGTGTTATTGCTTGTTGCTTTTTGTATTGCCCCTACCGATTACTATGCATCATTAGATCATTGTTGCAACTGGCACAACACAGCCGGAAGGTGAGTTTCGACAAAGAAACGAATGCTTGATGCGTACAGAAGTTCTCTTGTACGCCAAAGGCTTTAAATCTGTTAAATGGAAAAGTAACATGCATTGCGTTGGTTTTTCGTACTTTTTTTGCCTCAAAAGGAGCTCATAATGTAAACAACAGCAAACAGACACAAATATGTAACATCTACGAAAATTTTGCTTCGAACCATACAAACAAGTCATAGAAAATTTCGACATAGAACGAAACAAGTTCCCCTTTGCTATTGTTACCAACAACGTAGATAATGGTCTTTTATCTTTTTAATTGCATATCAACGGAGAATATGCATAAAACCTAGGTGAGTGTGATGATTTTTCTTTTAATTTTATTGAAGACTTTATTTCTCTTCTTTACTGATAAGTCAAATTTTACAGTTTACATTTGATTGTGAGTGTTTATAAACCCTGTCACTCATGTGAAAAAACTATAACTGGCAATTCGTAGGGACTCACAGTGACACTCGATCAATTTAATAGGTGTTGCATGGAAGAGGGTAAAAATTCTATAACTTTGAAGCCTAGAAGAAATTGATCTGGAATATTTGCGGCCAGTAATCGACACGCTCATACGTAATGTAATGTTTTACAATCATTTTATATATTGTGTGGTATGTTGTGTCCCTGATCGGGTGTTTTTTGCCACTAAATTGTGTTAATGTCTTTATATCTGGTAGCACTCACCTGATTGTATCAAACGAACATGTGCTTAAAAATGACATTTCGGAACACATCCTTTTTTTGTGAAGATAGTTTTCTAATTCTTTACTCGTGTAAAAAGTTACACCGATGTGAAAATAATGATATATCTGAAGAAATAAGGAGGAGTGGCGTTCTAGACTCCTCTCTCTGTTTGGCCAGTTGATGAAAAAGTTAACGAAAGTTTGGAATTGCTGGAGAAAGACCAACAACTAAAGCTGTCAGGAAATAGTGGAAGCACTAAGCACATCAACTATATGACAGTTTGGAATCATCTGAAGCTCAAAAATGTACCAAAAAAATGCGGAGACAACATATCACACAATATATATTTGTTGCTATAAGTTAGTAGTTGCACTTGATGTAGAATGTATTGGGGTTTTGAATATTTGAAGATTACGGGATTAAGGATAACGTTTAAATTATCGCTTTAATGTTGTGGAATTACATCCAGAAAAAGGCGCAAAACTCAACTATAAATTGAAATAGATGTCTTTACTAATCGAATCGAATCAGTACTGAAAATCCTGCAAGGAAGCTTTTTGGTGCAGGCATTGCAGATTGAAGATAAATCGATAGTTTTATTGAATTTTGATTCTTCTGTAAAGTAAACTACTTCCTTTATCTGACTTTTTAATCGCGTAGCTTAAAATTGGTGATTAGGAATATGAATATGTCTTTGAATATACGTCCCCTATATGTATTGGTTATAATATGGGCCATTCAGAATATTAGAAGACTGTGACGTAAATAATCAATTGTATGCATAAAGTGTCAATAGAGTACGGCGAAAATTCTAAAGGCACAAGTATCTCAATTTGAATTTCTAATGAATTATATGCATCAACCAATATTCCTCTTTATACTATACGCAATATATTTTAGCAAAAACGAAGTTATTTTTCTTATAGGCGTTGCAATTTGATTCAGTTAAATTTTTTGTTTTATACTGTAACAACAATCACTATTAGTTAAATATATACTTACACCATGGTTCTGATCCGTTTTCAATTCGCGATGATTTGAAAATTGTACGTAGACCATGCGGCCGCGCATTTGTGGCGGATTAACGGTATAACAGGAGACCATCGATGTGGCCGCAACTTCATCGGTCATTTCGAGAAATGCTTGATTTTTACCCTTCAATACGAGTACGTTGTTTACACGACCGAATGGTACGCCAAGCGCGATCACATCGGCATCGCTTGATTCATTTGGAATGTTACGCAAATGTATTACTTTTGAGGGTTTGCCTAAAAAACAAACATAAGAAGAAAAAAGAAAGGATGAGAAAATAATTAAATTAAAAGAAGATAATTCGTTCAAGCTCTATGAAAAAAAAATTATAAAATTTATGCATATTTTTATGTCATGTAAAAAATCCGAAGCATTTTGGTTGCAAATTGCTTTAATGCGCCTGAAATCCCTTTAAATGAAACAAAAAAAAAAGCGGAAGATTATAAGCTTGTATTTTTGCACCTTGCTTTACAAAGTAGCAAATGCTGTCGCCTGAAAAAGTGTTGACTGTGCTCGTTGACACCTGAACATTCCACACTACCACTGCAAACACGTAACACACATACGCGTACACGAACGAACGCTTGCATATTTTTATTTTGTAGTCCATAGCTACGGTAAACAGCCTTTTGTCGGAGCTGGCGACAACGCATGTGTGCAGCAATATATACACAACCCAACAATAAAAACAACAGAAATCTCGTAAAAAATAATAAATAAAATTTTAAAGCATTTTAGAGACATTAGCATACCACCGACAAACACAAAACTCTTCTTCGAGTGCCATATAAAAAACACACGACACACATGTATATATATATATATATATATATATATATATGTATATTTATATACAAACATGAATTTTTACAGCCATATACTGTTGCTTCCCTAACGGTATTAACTGTAGTTGTTGAGCAAACATAGTTGTGGTAGTAGTGGTTTAATGTTAAGCAAGTCTGATGCCAACAGCGAATAAGTACACATACTGGTAGGTACGTACGTATGTAGATAAATACATATGCATATTTTTCCAGTTTGGTAGTAGCTTTAAATCCCATTTGTATCAAACGGTAGGGATTTTTTAATGTTTGTTTATGTAAAAATAATACACAACATACAGTCAAAACTAAACACATACGACATCATGGACTGACGATAGGAAAAGGAAGCAGTTCATAAAATAAAATAAAACCCGATGGTTGTACAATTTTAACTTAGTTGTTTGGTTAAAAAAAAGAAACAAAAAAGAGCGAAAGAGGCAGAGACAACAAAGTCCTAAAACACACAAACACATAAAGGAAAAAGTAGACAGAGATTAAACGAGCCTTTACTTGCGCTCACCCTCTGTTTGTCTCGCCTTTTTTCTTTCGTTTCTTACGGTTAGAGGATTATGCAAAGGTATACACACAATAACACTGTATGTGTTGCATGTTGTATTGCATTGCAAATGTTGTAAAGTAGGCATTAAGCATGCTGTTCATTCAATGAATTTATGATTGCACTTGTGCAATGAATGTAACCGAACCAAATTGTATATGTTTGAGTGAGACTTGCAGCACTAAAAAAATAACGAAAACCAAGGCCAGTGGCAATGACCACAACGATATATATACAATTTGTACAGTAGTACACAACAAGAAAAAGGAACTGAACGTTATATTTTTATCCGCAAATGCCTGACAGCAGATTTATATATATATTTAATGCCACAAAGCTTTTTTTTACATATTTTTTGCTATATATATATATAAATATATATACGTAACAACACCCTTGATTAAAGGTCATTCATATTTAAAAAAAAAAAAAAGAGTAAAGTACTTTCAGAAAGAAAAAATGTAAAACTCAATACAAATCGGAAATTACACTTTTTGATTAGTTCGCAGCGGAAATGGAACTAAAACTAAATTATGACAAGGCGCAGGTAGGGTAAGAGAAAAACTAAATAAATACAAAAAGTACAATCTTTTTAAAAACTTTTAAAATATCGTGGCAGAAAGATGGTCGTGAATTTAAAAGTTTCAATAAATCCCTTTTAAATTTTAACATTACGCTTAAAACCGTCATCTTCTTTACAGGTAGACCCAGGTGCGGCCTAACAAGTGTTTTAAAAATTTGTTGAATAAGCGGTTTAGAAATTAATTATGGCACCTTTCAATAATATATATAATTAATTCGCAAGCAAACAGTTCCCTTTCTATTCTTCCGAGTGTATTTAACTCGGCCTATAACTTATTCGTTCGATATACCTCATATTGTGTATCTATTCACAATTATCTTTTCTCTCTATTTGAGGAATATTTCATCTATAATTATCTACATGTTTTACTATTTTTCTATTCAACAGTATCTCTGTCGGCAATTCATGGGAGATGCTGTTTCTGGATTATTTACTATATCAGGTATAACTGATTGCGGAACAAAGATTCCCTTATTATAATTAATGCCGTACATTTCCAATTACTTTGTGCTAGCTTTTCCTTTTCTTTTGCATTGATTGACATTAATGCTAACACCATACAAGTCGGCGTTAAGCAAGGAGGGAGGAATTTCTCTCAGCTGCGTCAATTATCATACCACTACTAACTTCACTCTTATAGTATTTTTAATTTTTGTAACTGAGAGAGAATTTTATGAGACTTCGTTTTCGTTTCATTTCGTTTCAATGAATGAAATGCTGCAAGGAAAGACATGTTAAACAATCGTTTATCAAGAATTAACACAGTGCCTTCCCATGTATATCTCAAAAATTCCATTTCTACCGCTTACTCGTCTCTTAAGCGATCAAAAAACTAAAAACGCCCTTCATTTTTAGTTTTATTATTTAAAATTTCATTAAGCAAAGCGTCTCATCGTCATCATAAGAAAAATACATTTTAATCTTACATGAAAACTTCCAATACATTATTTTTAAAATCAATTACTACATTGAATACTATTTACTTTGTAGACGTTAAAGATACGTCCTCGAAAAGCATATGGCTTTAATCTAGAACATTAATTTCCATTTCAATTTTAATAAAAAAAAAATTAACGAAAATAAAAAGAATTTTATAGCTTTTCAGTTTCAATGCATGAGAGTGTGTGTTTGTTAAAAGTATCATAGAAATCATATTTTCAAACTACATTTCCCAGCAATGGAAATCGATTTCAATGTTGCAACCGGTTAAACAATGAACAATGAAGTATAAGACAAACTATGATCGGTTGAAGGCGAATTGTAGATGCCTTCTCATGACCATAAAAGAGTTATGCAGAAGGGAGCTTGGGTTAAACAAGGGCGTACTACAATGTTTTTTTTTTTTTGTTATCAGTATATTTTAGGTGGACAAAGGCGGAATTAAGCTATGTCTGGCAGAAACGAACTCCCGTTACGGAAATCGTTTTTTTCACTAAATATGCACGACCTATGTACATTTTCGAATGCCATCTTTAAAAGATATGAAAGAGCTTTCACATTGCTTCGATTTGGATTTTGTAGAATTTGTTTAGTCTTTTTTCATCAATTGCATGTTGGTCATGAAATACATATAGAAAGGTACCATAATCCTTACCATTTCTTCCCCTTAACAGCAAGCAGGTGAGCAAACTTATTATATCTCAAAACTGCTTGTGGTGGAGCGTATATAAATGTAATCAAAATTTAAAGTATTGTGTCATAACATAACATAACTTGCGTAAATTATAATTAAAAAGCAAAGACTTGATAGGAGAAATGAAGATACATACACCACCTCTGCGCACGTATACTGCACATGTTAAACAATCTTCTTGTAATTATTTCTCAAATGAAGTGGAACAGTCCATACTAAGTATTTTTCTGTATCCTTTTTTTTTCACTTTCACGTAAAGATTGGTTGCATAACTGTAGTAATAAGTCTCTGTTCTCCCCTTTTACCTTCTGAATTTAAAGCACGACGGATATGGTATATATTACCGTCTGCATAAAAGTGTGAGAGGAGAATGTGGAGCAGTGAACGAACACACAGTGTATACATTTTGTATGCAAAATTTATAGGGCAAAAAGTTACAATTGAAATGCAATTAAAAACATGAGATGATGGTAGAAGAAGTTATTCGTCGTCTCGTTTTACGATTTTGCCGTTCTTTGCTTAAGCAATAGCATACGAAAACATGTGTTTTTTTTTTCAAAATGTTCATTGGAAAGGTAGTTTATAGTATTTGTAAATATATATATGCTGATATATATGCTGTGCGTTCCTTTAATGAATTACATTTCTTGGGGGTATTAGGCAAACTTTTTAAAAATGCAAGTGAGATTTACTTTTCCTTCTTTTTTTTTTTAATCAAGGAAAGAAAAATTGTTTTGAAACATATGAAACCTTAGATAGTTGGTACTATTATGGTGCGTTCTGAGCAGAGGGTAGAAGAGGCAGTAATTTGTTTAAGAGTCTATTATGATATGCAAAGGAGGGCTTGGAAGATTTAAATATTTTTTACATTAATTCGTTGCTATTGCACAAGTCGCAACAACTCTGCCTTTCACTCGGAATGACAATGAGATCCGACATCGTGCGTTGAGAGTGGATAATTCTTTAGTGACTTCCAATTTGAAAATGAAAGAAAAGAGATTTTGCAAATTTAGTGCCAAACTAACTCGAAATTGGAATCCTATTCAAATACTTCGAAAATAAGAGGAATTTGCAAAAATTTACATAATTTTTTCACTTGAAACAGTCATTTATTGAGAAAAATTGGTACAATAGTTAAGGCTACTATAATTGATTCCTTGAAACCTCTTCAGATTGGTTTCTAATTCTGCGTATTGATCGCATAAAACAAAAGATAGTAAATTTGTCCGAACGGACCCTATTCGATCAATGTAGCATTGAATGAGAGAATATTCCAAATTCGGACGAACCAGTTCGAATGTCTGGGTTATTGAATTCTGTGGCCCTTCTCTTAATAAAACACGAAACAGACTTAGCGTTATTAACGGAAGAATCAATATGGAGTCTCAAAAACTTGAGGGTGTTATTTGATTCTTCAAAACAAGACACTTCCTTTAGCATATAATTGCTAATAGAATAATAAGTAACCAGTGGAGACAACAAATTGCCTAAATTATATGACATACAGTTGATAGAAAACCAATCAATCAAAGACGACAAATTAGATTGTAGGCAAAAGGAAGATCATTAATGTATAAAATGAAAAACATAGCGCCCTGGAGGAACACCCGATAGAACAAAGATATCCCGAGCAAGTAAGCTTGAATGAGACTCATATTTGCGTACGACCGATAAGATAATCAAAAACTGGACACAAAGGTTGCCAATGGCCATATAAGAAAGGTCGGTCAACAAATTGCAGTCCTTCACACATACAATTACCAGATAGATAAATATCTATAATTTGAGACTAGTCGGAGGAATAGATAAAGGAATCTTATAAGATATCTCTAACGCGAATAATCCTAGCCTCTATGCATAAAAAGGCGAAATTATTTTATAAGTGTGCATGTGTGAATTTCTTTTCTTGCAAATTTATGGCTGGAGAATACTTTTCACCTCTAAATTTATTTTTGGAATAAACTAAACAATGAAATTTAAGTGTGATAAGGTGAGTAAAACTTGAATACATAAGTAAAATGACACGATTTAGGTCACTTCAGTTAAATATTTATATTTTAATAAAACCAAAGTTAATTAAGTCGTTACACTCATAATAGTTGTGCGCGTACAGATGGGTGTTGCATAAATGTTTACTATCATAACAATAAGCAGACACAAGTGTCATATTATTGTGTGCTAATAGAATAATATTTTTATATCTTTATTGTTTCATCCCCGCCCGCCCGCGGATAATCTGTTATTAGTGGATATTTGCTTTTTTTTGCTTCTTTTGAAATTACAACAAGAGTCGAATAAATTGTTTATTTAATTGCTCGCCTGCCAGAACACGAACGCATATGCTTTAATTCTCATCAATGTAAATATATGCAAAAATGTAAATAAACATACTGAGAGAACACGCATACACTCGCACTTGCATTCGCACTCGCACTCGCATCCATACAACAAAAGCATCTGTTTGCTAGTGGAGAGTCATATATATGCATGCACGCACAAACAAAGATACATCAATGTGTTGTGTATAAAACAATATGTTCGGTTGCCTTTGATATGTTTAATAGATTTTGTTGTTGTTCGCCCCGGTCATAATTGCCTTGACACAATGTCATATATACAATAGTCGTACACATTCAATAGCGACTGTCAGCTTGTGTTAAACATCAATTATTAACTCTTTCTCTTGCTCTTTCGCTGTTCGGTGGTCGTCTCTTCATTCTGACGTTTTTTTTTGTTTTGTTTTTTTCCTGAATATTTTTTGCGAATTTCCTCGTGAACCTGTATATGAATTGTAAACGATAGCCCAAAGGCCTTTGTAGCGAAAATTAAATATTATACATGCATAAGATACACACACACACACACACATACACATGTACTTATACGCACTTCCATTTATAAATAAATGGAATTTTTAATTACACAATGTGCGATTATTTTATGAATTTGCATAAAATTTGTTTGTATATTACAACGGCATCGACAGAAGCAACAGCAACAGCAACAACACACAATGGTTTGGTTGAAAATCGTTTAATTTTCATTATATTCAAACTTTTTCAGGTTTTTTTGTTTCAAATGATTTTTTTCTTTTCTCTTTCTTTTTTTTTTTTTTTTTTGTTTGTATAACGAAACGACGAAACAGTTTGTGCAAACGAGTGTTGGGTTGTATGCGGTATTCGATGCATTGTTACGTTTTTGCCTTTTCTATGCTACGATTGTTATAACCTTTTTTTTCTCAATTTTTATGTACACAATTCTATTGATACGCCGCCAACATATGCGTTGTTTGTTAGCCGTCCATAAATTGGAATGTGTGTGAAAAGTTGGCTTATAAAAGAGCATGGTCGTATATGCATAAACATACACACACACACACACATACACGCACACATTTGCATAAATATGCCTGCATACACACCAGAGCTTATTTATAGGCACAAATTGTTTATTAATCCGGGAATGCAGCAGCATGTTGCGCATACACTACTCGCTCGCTTTATACACCTGGTTCTTAGTAATATGCAAAGGCAATGCACACACACACACACACATAAAAGCTACGGGAAGAGTAACGAAAAACTTTTTGCTCAATTGAATTTAAAATTTATTTATTGATGCTGTTGCTGCTGCTGTTGTTTGTTTTGTTGTTTATAAAATATTTAATCAATTTGCATATATTAAATATAAATATTGCAAAAATAAGCAAAAGGAAAAAACAATCAACTCAACTACATGAGCGTGTGTACACCTATACCTGCCTGTAGTAATATAACTGCGTTTACATATCCACCTATTATCACAACTTGCATTAAATGACAATCATACGCTTCGTTGCACTTGCACATATCTGCCCCTTTATGCATTTATTTGTAATAGTCTAAAAAGTATTGAGCCTTTCAAACTTTATTACTTACTCGCTTATTAAACGTTTGCTAATATATAAAATAATTCTCTGCTTTTTCCACTAGTGAGCTCAATATTTTTTAAACGATTTGCTACCCGGTCTTTTACACTTATATGTTTACAAAATCAATTACGTATACACATATGCATTTTACAGTTAGTTATCTGAATTGTATTTACTTGTAAACTGACTTACATGCATCTACATTCACATACGCATACACATGCATTTAATAAGATTATTTCTTGTTTATTATCATTAATTTGCGCAAAGATAGTATTTTATTCTTTGTTATAAGTTAAGCTGGATTCATTACAAACAGTATATTGATCCAGTAACGTATAATTTAAATTTATGACCACCAGACCGCCGAACCATCGATAGTCTCAAAAGCCATGACAACAAAAGAAGCAAACAGAAAAAGAAAACCAATTATTAATAGTCTGTATCTGTGTCGCTTTCCCTCTTCCATTGACCATTATACAATAAGTAACAATAAACAACACAAGTAGAAGACAATGTTTCTTTTAATGATCATCATTATCGTTAGTATTGCTGTCGATGTCAAAGTAAAGGTAATTGATAGGAAAACATTAAAAGAAATAAAAAAAAAATGGTTTTATTGGATTATAAGCAGATGTTTAAACCTTAAGACGAACTTTCAATACCCAAGGCAAGTAATTTCAATACTTTATCAGTTAATATGAGCGCTTTTTACTTCTTACAATAAAAAGATGTGAATATAAAAGTATAGTGCATGAGCTGCTTCGCGAGTTATTCATCGGTTATGATATAACCAGGGAGCAAATTTGTTACTGAATATCGATGAATGTGGAGAACGATGACTAAAGCGAGGAGGCGAGTGCCTTCCAGTTAAACGCGGAACGTTTTATACCAGTGCACAAAACTTCAATAACACATCAGTCAATAATTGTCCCGAATTTTTTTTTGCTTATATTTTTCTTCTTCATTTGGGGCCGTTTTTACTTTTTGCACTCTTGTTAATCAAACACACTAATAATGCTGTCTCACTATAGACCTTTTATGTCCTTTTTAAGAGAATCAATGAATGTCAGGCGATACGTTATATCTTCAATATTTTACCAGGCCCATCCTAGAATACGGACGTCATAACTTTTCCCGTCGAGTTTTGCATTTTGGCTCACTTTGGACAGCTTACGCCGGTTGCTGTTTACTCTCCTGACTGCCGACTTGACTCTGGAGCATAGTGATGTGTCGATGGTTTCATCTATATTGTGACTTATCGCATGAAAAAATATTTCTTATTTTGCCTAAATAGCTCCAGACAGCGATCTTAACCATCAACGCTTTGTTGTTTTTTGTTAAAAGTGGGTAAATGCGGTAACTGCACTTCGAACAGAGGTTTCTCATGGACAAAAGGTCATGCAAAATGGTAAATAGATTGCTTACTGATATCACTAAGTTGGCAGCTGTCTCATGCAACATCACTATTCGGTCTGCCAAAAGCTTTTTGTGCACATTTTTTACCAATTTCGGACAAGCAAGCAGTCAGCATCATTCGTGTTGAGTCTCAGGAAACGAACGACAAATTGTTGTTTTTATAAGTACTAATATTTTGAAAATGAAGTTTTTTTTTTTTAGTATGTGAGCTAATTTTTGACCTCCGACCTGAATAGTGAAATTATTTTCTTGCGTTGGCCTTTCCATAGGTTGTTTGTTGAAAAGGCACACCAAACATTTGCTTTTGTTTAAGGCAGAAAGAGGGAAAATAGTCGCAAATGTAGCTTATTTTTATTTTAATGTAGTTTTGCTTGCTTGACATGTAAAGATGTCTACCGACCATCCCCCCATTTATGTTGTATTGGTTTTCCAGATGTTCAACTAAAGCTATATTTTTAAGTTACGTTACGGCAGATGTTAAGATCTAATTTGCGCTTATACTGGTTACGTCTACGTAGCATGTTATGACCACAGTTTTTTCTTATATTATATATTATGTAATATATTATATAATATGCTATTACACTATTTTATATTTATGTTGTTACTACTATTTATTATTATTATTTATTTTTATTTTTACTGAATAATCAGTAAAAACAATAAGCCGGTGGAAATTATCGAAATTCTAGTCTGTTTTATTTTAGAAATAAAATCGTAAACGCTAATTCCAAACGAGTTCTGCTTCCATAGAGTGTATTAAGCCACGATTTCATAGCAACAGGGAAATTCCATAATAGAATGGAACTTATTTGACAACAGGAAGTTTAGAAGGTCGATCTGATGAGAGTGAAAGTCTCTAAAGCATTTTGCATATGATTGGGAAAAATTCCGAAGATCACTTTACCAAAGCATCTTCTTTAGATATAGTAACAGCGACAGAAAATTTGCGGCAATATAGTTTAAGCAAACAAACATGGGACAATCAAATCTCATATATGAACAACACTTTTTACAAATTTCTCGTTCTGAAATTTACAATATTTTAGGTCAATGCTGTACACACCTAGGAAACGTTGTTAAGTAAATTAAAAGTCGTAGCAAGACTACGAACACGAGTACAAAAAATAATTTCTTTTCTAAGACAATGATTTCTCTGACATTATTAAGAGGAAATGATTACAACTCTTGAAACTATTAGTGAGCCTTGAGCTTAATGATAGATAAGGAGCATAAACGAAAAATTTATGTGCTCTTGTAGTAGGTACAGTTTATTAAAAAACTTGAACTATATTTTACATGAGATGATTATTTTTTTTTTACTAATGAATTTTTGCAGCAACTTGAAGCTTGTGTTTGCGTAAATTTTCTGGCGATAGCTAGCAGGATAAAGCACCAAAATAACGGCCTCATTAATTTCTAAAAAGTCTACTCTTTGAGGCGAAGAAAATCAAAGTTCACACATAAATAAGCAAGATTAATAGTAAATATTCAGTAGCGCAACTTGTAATTAACGGAAAGCTATCAAAATATACTCGGCCAGTGAGTGGTATTGTTGTTAATGATGCTAATTCGGGTTATAAAAAAAAACCAGCTTCATGTTATGTGTACTTTGGATTGTAAGACAACAAACAAACACAAACATTTTAAACACGAAATCGGCCACTAAACAAACAACCACCAACCACTAACGAAAGCTAAAGCCATGAAAAACAACAGTGATTATGAGGGCAACACAAAAACTCATTCAACAAATATACCCACATATGGCAATAAGGCAAACGTTTTTCTGTCTTTCTTTTTTGTTTCATATTTTTTTTCCTTATTTTTTTTCGAAAAAAAAAAAACCGCAATGTGTTGCATTGTGTAAATGCAGCACACAACACAAATACATGCCACAGAATACACAACAGCGCTAAGTAAATTTTGTATGAATTGCAGCAATATGTTGATATTATGAAATGTACATATGGGTATGTGTGTGTTCCTATAGACAAACATTTTTATTACATTAAAGTGGAATTTGTTGCATGTCGTCAAAACTTTTTGCACACACTCACACATACATGAGAGGTTTGGCAGTGCGCTGAAAACTCCGCAAAAATACGAGGTTAATAAGAACAGTACACACACACTTATATACGGAAAAAGAGTCGGTTTGCTGTTCGAGTTCGTTATTGTGAATTTTTTTGCGAGAGCCTCGTTCGGGTTACTTGTAAAATTTAAAAGTTGTGTTTACAGAAGCGGCCACAACACATGTTGACAATTTGTTGTCATGTGCAGCCAGCACATAATTTTCATACGTGCGCACATCAAGGATACCGTACAACATACGGACAGATTTTAAAGCAATTCTTGTATATCATTTCAACAATGATTGTGTTGGTGTTTCAATTGCATGAAAGAGCACCAAAATATCAACACTCAACTCACGGTCAATAAAAACAACCCATAAGCAAATTTGTTTGGTTCTACGAGACCAATCTTTTTTTTTTGATCCTTTTTGTAAAACAAACAGCAAATCGTTTGTTGAAACCGGTTACAATACAATCGTTACTTCTCTTTGGTAGAAAAGATGAGTAAACGAGAGGTCGGATCTTCTCAAATGTTTCCACAAAGCTATCTAGATGTAATTAACAATTATTCCCGTTATGCTTTGACGTTCAACCATTAAAAGAAATACGGATAAACAAATTAAGCCGGGAATAATTATGAACGTGGAATCGAGCAATGGCTCCTAGGCTTAGAGTTAAAAGCTTTTGTGAATCAATACAATTTTTTTTAAGAGCAAAGAACTAGAAAACTGTCTTTACAAAAAATGTGAGCTGAAATGCACAATATTTTCTCGATTGAGAACGTTTGCATAGTTTCATCTTCCTTAATGATGCGTTTTATGAAGCTGTGTTAATGGGAAGCTATTGTTTCACGGACATGGTATGTTTACAAAAACACGTGGAACTTCACAACAACTGAATATACTCTCCACATAGATGTTGAAATCTATAAACCATAAACAATGCTAGTAAAGCCAGTTCAAGCTTAGATACAATATTTTATGAGTTAATTAGTTTAAATTGACGTTTAATTGTGAAATAAATCATTAAATAAAAATTCATAACTGCTGACGGCAGAATGTGATTCTCGATTCACACATTCAATCAATTACAATAACCAGAGTAAATAAATGTTTTTACATATTAGAAAGCTTATGAGAAATGACTGAGCATAACCGCCATTAAATCATGTTAAGCTGGTCTATAGGAAACGTAAGTTGAAGGTTTTTCCGTACAATTGTAGCACAATATTATTGTTGAGTGTAATACACTGCGTAATATCAATACCAATATCAAATATCTACCAACCCGACAAGTTTCAGCTCACACCTATACACACAGTTATTATCAATAAATTCACTTGCCCGCACCATCATCTAAGGAATGCAAAATTGTATCGATAAGATAATGGAATTAAAGCAGTTGTAGTTGTAGTGTTGTAATGGTCTACTTTTACACTTAAAACGTAAATGGACAACGATGATGTTCATGCTTTGATTAGCAGACGTTGGCGATGAGGTATACATTTTTGTGAATCGGTAACTAGAGGTAGAAAATTGGAACGTGACAACAATTCACTCCTATGTATCCCACCATGTATCAAATAATTCATTGGTGGAGTTTTAGAAGTCCCTAACAATGAGACAAAGTTTAAAAATATAGAGCTTTTAAGAAAAATCTAACTTCATCTTCGTCGTACAATCGTTGTGAAAATGTGAAATTCCTAAAAACGGTCTATAGTTAGCTAAAAATCCTTTGCCATAAAGAGGTATCTCTAAGGCGAGCAAAACTTTATTTTTTCGTAATAATAGTAACATCATGTCTGACAGAAGAGCTGGTTAGGGAGCAACAAATCTCTCTTTTTTCGATACCAATGAGCAGCACAAAGCATTTGCTAATCGAACAAACGAGAAAAAACCATAAAACATTCTTACCATTGGTATGTTTACGGTAACAACAACGACTAGACTAGACTGGTAAGAATAGAATGGGACCATGGATAGAATTAAAACAATCTTGCATACCAAACAGCCAACCAATCAACCAACCAACCAAGCAAGCAAACAAATGGCCAAACGTTAGCAATACAAAAACGAGTTACGTACACAGAGGGCACCATACGTATGAGCAGCAATAGCAACAGTAGTAGTTTGTTGCTTTTTAATTAATAGAAAAGTCCTTTGTAAAGTAATAAATAAATATTATGTTTTGCGGTTACAAAAACTCATAGAGAGACACAAACAAAGACACGCTCAATATTATTTCCATCAATTCCATAGAGCATTGGATGGGACATAATAATAATAAAAAAAAAAAAAAGAGGAAAAAAACTCCAGTAGAACGTAATACGACAAAGGCGCAGAGTTATTGTAACCAAACGACCGCAGGTGAAATTAAAAAATAGTCACAAAGAGTGTGAGAATCGGCTGTTGTGCCGCATGACAGCACCGCAAATGAAACTGTAACTGCAAACGTAATGAAGATAGAAATGAAAACTATATACAACAGTACTTTTAACCAGACTTATACAGATTTCTTTCTTTCTTAATACCGGAGGTAATATTATCTAATCATACATTTAACTTCAAATGCAATAATAGTAGCAATAATAATCATAATCGAGTTCAATCAATTAATTACATTTTAATAGCTCACTAACGTTATCAGGTTTTGCCAACAGGAAATGGATATAAAGTTTTAATTGTAATATACATCGGAGCAAGATGTTATAGAAAATGCCCTGACAGACGTCAAAGTGTTATTGTTTCTTTCTTCTTTTCAACCAATAAGTAGTTATTGTAGTGTTTTATAACCTGTACCCGTACATCAGTTTGCGGAACCGGAACGATTTTTTTTCTATCCCCACGAAATGTTGTAGAGATCGACATCTTTTATAAGCACTGGTCCATAATAGGCGTATACCGCAAATTACGACCATTCTTTCATTGCGGTTTTAAACATTTCTTGCATATATTTAGTTAATATTTTTTTACCTGTTGTAAAGGCATGATTGTAAAGGTATACTCCATCAGTGGCCATCAAAGGTGCTTCGCTCCACATATACCACACTTTTCTACGACCGCGAGAGTACCGAAAGCAGACAGACACCGAGACATTCATACGGACATGATTAAATTGATTCTGATAAAACCTATACGTACATATACGTCTTTGAAGTGTATTTCCCCTTTTTAGAAGAAAAACGACACACACATCCAGTAAAAAAGGCAACTGAGTCCTTACTAAAGAACAAAGAGATAAAAACCATCATTTAATTTATTATGTTTAAAAGTTAAAATCCACACCATTCGCTTATATAATCAATTTTTTAACTCGAGGAAAATTAATTGAAGGAGTGCTGCCGCTTATAACTCTTACTCTTATTTCTGAAATCAAATCCTAAACCAATTTTATTCACTCACTCACTTATTTTATTTTCTTGTTTGTTTACACTTTTTTTGCCCTTATTCTCTACTTGTATGTTAGTAATTACATTATCCCTAGTAAAGCATAATGAAATTCCATTATAAAATCGATTCGCTGCGGAGGAAGAAAAGGGCAGGCACCAATTAAACGCAGACCTCGCCTCAAATCGTTTCGTTGATTTAGTCATTTGTTTGCCATCTTTGAATATTTAATGCTTATTAAAAAATTGTTTGGCTTTATTAGTTGTTAAGCATATAAAAATGTGGCTGAAAATGTGAAAAAAGAAAAGGCAAGGAGCCATTCATTTATATTACATGCGTGACAGTCATGCAGAGGAGGCGGAAAATCAATTAATTGGCATTTTTCGTAAACATAATGTTTACTGAACGTAAAATTATAGAAATTTTCCTATTTTTTTTTATAACAGTGGTTGTGCATTGTTCTAGTTGCGAAATTCATGGAATTATTTTGTGCTTGTTAACATAATTTTATATAAAAAGAGGGTCTTCTCACAAAAAATAGTTGATTACAATTACGATGAAATTTATGAAATGTTTGTTACACATACAAAATTGACAGGAATTTTTTTTAAATTCTTTGAAATACATTTATCGGACGAAGAAAAGTAGAACTAGAAATATTAAAAATTATTGTTTATTGATTACGTCAAGATTTGGTTCTTTATTATACTGATGTCAAAAAGGAAGTTTTTCTGATATGCTTCATAGAGGATGGAAATGCACTTTCAACTATAAAGATAGCGGCCGTCTTGGTATCCGCTAGCTGCCTATATTCCATGCTAACGAGAAATTTGTGCTTTAAAGAAAACAACTTCATGACTGTTGTGTCAAGAATCGCAAAAAAGAAAGATTGGCTGCGTGTTGCCTATTTTTTTCATTCTTACACAGGGATCACAGGTAGAATGTACAAAAACATGTTCATTGTCTTCTGTAACGTACTAGCAGCAAAAATAAATGGAACTTTGTTCTCATTCGTACAGAGTGCTTTGATCGATATGGTCATTTTGCAATATGGACTTGCCCTCTAATGCCTTTTCTAAATTTGAAGAATGATTATCGCGAAATTTTTTCCAAAAAATTTCTTTTGCGTTCTGCTTCTAGTTTGTAGGCATATTAGAGGAAGCAAAGAAGGAAGGAAAGAAAATCGCTGAAAACTTAGTTAATACAGAAACTCTTCTGCCAGATTTCTTCTTACATAATTCAAATGAGAACTCTGCGAAGGAAATGTGGTATATTTCTTAATAAGCTGAGAGAGTGAGTTTGCTTTCTTCTTCAAATGATATTTTTTAAATATTTAAATTTTTATTATTATATGTAAACTGTCGACCACAAAATCATTCACTCGGTTTTCCTCTGTTTTGCTTCTTCTCTTTTTTCATGTTTTTCATGTATTAATACTTTATGGTTATTAGGAATCATAACAAAAAGTTTTTGTTATTGAAACAAAGTTTTCTTTTCATCGGTTTTTAAGCCATTTTGGTCGGTTGGTTGATTTATATGTTCATATAGATGTGGTATCTTTTAGCACTTTTTAAAATAAAAATTTATACGTCTTTTTTTGTTCACTAGAAACTTTGCATGTTTTAAATATATTAAGAACTTTTTAAGGTTTTACAACAACATTTCTTCTACTATAAATTCCTTTTTTATTCTCTTCTGCTTTAAAACACACAGAAAAAAAATTATTTATCTGCTTTTGCAGAAACATTTTAATCTTACCACAAAATCTTCTTAAATACTTGCAAAGAAAAACAATATGAATAACTGATAAAAGAAGAATAAAAAATAAGAATCACTTAGGAAAACAACTAATATATTAAAATAATAATAAGAAATAAGTAAAGAAAAAGCCACCGCTCACCTAAGAGCGAATTTGAGATACCCGGTATTTAAGTTGAATATAGAAAAGTTTTGGTTTTCTCTTCTGCCGTAGGCGGTTCAGCGCATTTTCACATGGTTTTTGTTTTCTTTTAAATTTGTCCAGCTAATCTTTAAAGTATACTATTAGGATTAGCAAATAAAATTTAAAATTAGCATACTTTTAATTTTTAGATCAGAAAGGAAAAGCAACATAACGAGGCAAACTAAATTGAGGAGAAATAACATTTTTTCGCGGCCTTTAAACAAATACCTGCAGGATTCTTAAAGAAATTAAAAGACTACCTGGTTCCGTCTTATGTATATATATACTAGAAGTTGCAAACCTAATGAACAAATTACTATACTGATGTTAAATATGAGGTTTGTACGTAACAGCAAAGCGAATCATGCGGCAAAAAGAAGTTCAGAGTAGAAAAACAGGGGGAAAAAACTTGGAATATTTTATTTTACTTAATTGCCATAAACACTATTGTACGGGAAAGACTTTGAGAATGAAGTAAAGCAATGAAGAAAAGTTAGTAAGTAGAGACGTAGCGAATCACATAGCGAAAGTAGGTTTGGCTGTAATTTGAAGAGAAAAACTACATAAATGAATGAGTGACTTACCGACTCCACCAAGTACGGTGCTGGTTTCCAATTTGGCTTTTTTAGTGGCTAAATCCTGATTATTATTATCGGAAGCGGGCGCCATAATTGCTGCTTGACTTAAAAGTTCGTCGCTTCCACGCTAAAATAAAATTAAAAAGCAAAAAATAAAATGTTAAACTTATTTATTTTATTATTAAAAAATTTCAGTATAAACTTAAATTACTTTGAAATAATTATCATTTTGTTTGTGTTGATTTTCACACCTAATTACAAAAACAAAAACAACAGAATAACAAAAATATATTTTAACTAAGAGAAATATTTATACAACACTTTAAGAAATGTTGATTTATTTTACAGCGAACACCTGAGGAATGAAAGCATAAAAATATTCCAGAGAGAAGGGTTGCTGTTGGTGGGAATGTAAACAACGATCTAAGCATTTTCTTATTAAGAAAAAGACTTGGCAAAGAAGAAGTCAAAATGTTCTTAAATAAAAAAAAAAAAATGTAAAAAGAATTTAAAAAATTCGAGCACAAAATAAAGCAGTGATAATTTAAAACCCTAAGTTTCTTAGAAATACTTCCAGAGACGAATAAAGAATAGGGATGCAGTCTTCGACTTTTTTTGCTACATTTGTATATTTATTGATGTTTGGCCTCCAAACATACGTTCAATACTTAATGATAATATTGAAATTAATTTTTTTTTATTTTTTAATCGTTTCAGCAGTAAGCGCATGCGTGGACGGATCATTTTTGAGGAATTGCAGTATGAGCGTATTTCACAGTTCTAAATTAAGTTTCAGAATTTATAAGTCATCACATAAAATCTTTCTGGAGATTATAACAGATATGCCCAAATTAACTCAGGCTAAAAGTAAATGTTCTTCTCCTAATGAATAGTTTCTGAGAATTGCGAGAAACTTCCATCAAACTGCGAATAGAAAAAGATTCGTTGCTGAATGCCTCACCATAGTTATAGCTATATTTGTTACAAATTTAATTTATCCTATAATTTTGAGCTTCTGCAGAACAACATATCACTGACTTTATGTCAAGTGAAAACTTTTGCTTCCCCTCTCTTAATCTTTTAAGAATACTTTACAATTGTTTTCTATATTTTCTTGCCATTTCTGCCTTGGTTTCTTTATATACGTTTAAAAGATGTTTGCCTTCTTGACGAAAGTTGTTTAAATTTCAACAAAACAACACTTAATATATATGTATATATATAACAGTACTAGTGGACAGAACAAAACATTAAGACAAATATATATTTATTTGTAAAAAAAAAAAAGAAGCTAAAATGTTATGGCTGCATAAATAAACGGGGTCATCGTGTAAGTGTTTACCTGCCTATGTGACTCTATGTCCATCATGCCTATAGAGGTAAGGTTGTGCAAATATTCTAGTTGACAAACCGGAAATATACGCGCAAATAAACTAAAGTAATATATATTTATTTACATATATAGACATAAAATTTCTTTTCCATTCTATTTCAAAGAGTTTGAAGCTGAGCTTGTTAAGAAATTTTTCTTTTTCTTAAAAAGTACTTCAGTTAAAACTTTGTTGACTTGTTTACGTACACTTTTCTCTCTTTCTCTCTTCGTTCCCATCATCTATCCATTCGTATATGTATCATATTTGCATAGTTTCGAGGCGGGCAAAATTAAATAATTTAAAGTTTTCCGCTTTCATTTCAACTGCAGGCAACAAGTGTATGAAAATAGTAAAATATCATTACACCACTAGCATACAACAAAAATAATAATAATAGAGTAAAATATATAATAATAAAATGAAATTAGTTTATGCTAACAATTGAAAACTGCAACAAATTTTTTAATTAATTGAAGACTAACTGTACACTGTATACTGCACAGTTGTATATATTTATTATAACAGTATTTTTATTAGCATAATAAACTTATTTTTCTAAAAGGAACAACAATGCAACGCTATATGGTTGTGTGTCAACCGTAATAATATGAATTTAAGTTAATTCGAAAATTTATATTTGTGGGGGCTTCCATTAGAATTAAATTTGATTAAAATTACGCTAAAAATTCTAGCAAAGCAATTTTTAAGGATAGGCAACGAGAATTTACAATTTCATGAATTTATTTACAATCAAATGTAGGCAATAAATATATCAATACATATATTGATATAATTGACATAAAATATTGCATAAATCTAGGCAATTAGCCGCAAAAAGACCGACATCGAAGAATTGGAAGTAACATTTTATTCTAATGCTTTCTCGATCAATGATTTTGAAATCTTAAGAGATAAAGCTAAGATCCTATTAAAAAATGCTTAACGCGAACGTCGAATGAAAGCATTTGCAATGGACAATTCATTCATCATTCACCATTGCTGGAAGGTGCCACTTAATGCATATAAAATCTGTACGTGAATAACGGAATTTGTCCTTTAAAAACATATCATTTACATCTAACTTCAAAAGTGAAGACAATTGGTGCATACTATAAGAATCAGTTAAGCACATTTAAGAATCGTTGTTGTGAATCAATATTTCAGATTCTCTTTGTTATCGTTTATAGCTCTAACACATACACAAAAATTGTAGCAGTATGCTCACTCACACCCAATCAATTAATTTTCATATTCAGCTGACATAGATAGATATCTTACACCTCTACATATATATGATCTATAGTAACTGAAAAACAAAATCAATTGCCGCAAAGACTGAACATTTGAAAACATCATTATATCAGTTGGTGAACTAATACGCCGCACTTAAATATTCAAAATATTCGTATGGGCAATCCATATTCGCCCCTGCATCTAAGCCCCCTATTTAGAGTTTTAATAAATCCTGCCGTCTTGCTAGGGTTAGCGATATAAAATGTTCGCCGAACATCTGATCTCTAATTCCGCAAATTGCCTCGCATTCGCACAAGATATGATAGGACGTTTCCACCACCCTTTCACAGAATCTGCAATAATAGGTATTGCTTTCCAGATGATACCTGAGCGAGTTATGACCCGTATAGGAGCTCGTCGCCAATCGCAAGTCGCTCCTGCGTAGTTCCACTAGCTTGTGCGCTGTGCAAAGGCGTTTGATAAATCTTTTTGCTTGACGCTATCGTGCATTATGCTTCCAATGCTTAGCTGCATTTTTTCTGTGCTTATTACGATAGTATCCTTTTAATGTGTCTCTTTGGCACGCCACAGAAAGGTCCATATTGAACCGTTAGTTGGTACTAATATTTTAGTAAATATTTCTATCGTTTATCGTAAATCAAACTTTGTAGAAAGCAATGGAAGAAAAATTTTCGAAAAGGTTTGCATTGTCCTCCATTTGCACTAATTTTTTTAATAACTTTTTTGCTTTTATTAACAGCAACCACAATTTTTTCGAAAGTTAACATTTGTCGCAAATCCCTATTTTTTAAAAATAAACAAACTTTTTTGTTAGTTAAACAATTTTTTGTATGTGCCATAAAGTAGGGGAGGAACCGCTACCGTTATAATGAAAATATTTAAATTTGCAAAATTTATTGCAGAAGATTTCCTAGATTTGTATGCATCATTCAACACTTGCTTGTTACTCTAAAGGATTTAATAAATCGCCTGTCAACTAAAAAGCGATTGAATTATATCAACATATTTATCACGCATAGCAACAAGCATCTGCAGTGTAAGTGTGTATATAAATGAAAAAATTTGTGTGTTTTAATAAACTATTTTCATTGAACACATTTCCAATAGCCTACAGAAATTGTGACTTACCAACAACAACAACAACAACGTAAAACCAAATGATTTATATTGAAACAGTAGGCGAAAAACTCATTTGAGAATAGAATTGTTATCCAAGCGAAACTGTAATTGAATTGATAACTGTATTAAATGAAATTGATGAAAACGATTTTGCCAAGCAAAAACTGTACGATGATAATATTTCATAAATTTTAAACAATTTTCATTTTTCCTTTTTTTCGTTTTCTTTCGCAACAATTTTTGTTGGACAACAAACAATTCAATTTTATTTAACGGATTTGTCATTTGCTAAAGACGACTGGGGAATATATAGGTAGGTACATTAGTGCAGAGGAAGGTAGGACGCGACGAACAGAGGGTGCATGAAATGAGAAAACGTAAAATTTAAATGTTTAAATATTTACAGGTCCTTTGGTGCATACGGGCTCTTATCCTCTTACTTTCTTTTTCATTTTGTTCTTCTATTTTTTTGTTTTTGTTTTCTTTTCTTTTTTTTTTTTAACGGAAAAGAAAAGAAACGTTTTCTGTCAAGTGACTAAAAGTATAAAGTGCTCAAGATTATTATTGTGAGAAAGTTTTTGTTAAGAATGCATTAAATAAAAAACAAGAGAAAATTACATGAAATATTCAAAAACGGAGAAGGAAGGTATTCAACCGAGAAACAGGAAGAAGTGTGAATAAGAAATACAAGGAAATAAAAAAAAGATATGATACAAATTTTATATACGAAACGCATTATAATGAACTAAGGGTAAAAACGAAACAATTCGACTGTTAAAATAAATGCAACAACAACACAGCACCTAACTATGGCAAAGGTAAATACCGTGAAACCAACTAAGAGCGGCACGAGATAATGAAAGCATTTATATTTATATCACATCTCTCATTCGAATTATCAAAATTAAATACAACTCATACATATATCTATGCTCGGGCTAAATTTTAGCAAAATCGCTTATTGGCCAGCGGTTACCTTTCTGTAGTTGTAAGGCAAGCTTTTTTCTTTCTAAAATGCATTTTCGTTTTTCTCGATCTCCATTCCATCCATCAACCGAGTAGATTCTTAAGATTCGGCAAACATCCAAAATTTTATAGTTGCGATGGATGACGGACGATACGGGCATTTTTGCACAATTTCTTTTCCGACGCTCCGTATTTTTAGTCTTCAAATTCCTTGGCAAAGTTATATTCATTCGTACCATTAATATGATATTATTCCAAATCATACGCAACGGATCTAATCAAGGAACACACCCCACAAGCACCCCACAAAAAAACAAATTGCTAAAATAATTGAACATAAAAGGAATAAGGCTATGCTGAATCCTCTGTATCCACCACTTATGTCTTAAAACTCGACACTCTGTGTCGATACTCCATAATATAAAGTAGGCGTGGCAAATTTATTCCATTTTTATTCGCCAAATTTGACCCCGTCACCTCATTGTTTGCGATCAGCAAACACAGATACAGATAAGTAGATGGGCGGATGTTATTTCTAGGTGCGATCGATCATTTCCATTTCTTTACAAACAAAATGACAAAACGAATATACTTCTTACTTTCGGTGGTGGGTATAAAAATGAATATGTTCTCGTTATGATATTCCACGGTATTTTTATCACACAGCATAAGACAAAGTCGTTCGCTCTAAACATGAAAATAGATAGACAGGTAGACTTATAAGCAAACACCGAAACATTAAGAAGTGATAGTCTACCATAGAGACAGAAAAACAACTATTGCTTGCATTTCATATGAGGGCGAAAACCGTACTTATATACTATATACTCAGTATGTGTTTCTGTAACTGAAATCTAGCACCCACATACGTTTTCGTTCACCTTACAGGCAACATACACAGGTATATACATATATGACGTCCAGATTAGACAGTTTGTGTAGATGTTATTTACTATATATAACACAAAAAAAAAAAAAATAATAATAAAAAATATTGCAAAGACCAAGCTAGAATGTACGTTAGATTGTCTGCATCATCCAAACAGAGAGACAGATACAGATACAGATACAGGTAGAACCGTTTTTGTTTTTTTTTTTTTGCAATACTTCTATAAAAACCGAAAATAGCAGGATCCTCCGTGATTGTTAAACAAATACACTTACGATAGATACTTGCCTTGCCTTGCCATTGACCATCAACCACCCCCAGCCAGCACCATCATTGCTATGTACACTACACCACTGCTGCACCAGCAGTGACATGCTAATACAATACTTAAATTGTCGGTTTAGACTTGAAACAAACACGCTGTTTGCATTCAATATGTTTAGATGACGGCGTACGGTCGTAACGGTTGTTTTTATTTTTTTATTTTTCTCTTTTCTATCGGCTGTAAATATTTTATGTTGTTTTATTGTCTCACATAAAAAAAACAAGGAAACTCTTGAATGTTTCACAGTGCAAGTGTAACTTAAGAATAAACATAAAATTTATATTTCAATATCAAAATGAAATTTATTGATGACAGACAATAACAACAAAAAGCATAAAATTTACCGGAAATGCAGAACATGAGAACAGCTTTCAATGATTATCATTGGATGGATATTATATTCATCACAAGCTGTAGATAGGATAGAGTAGTGCAGCAAGTTGTGCGCTTTTACTATTTAAAACTTTTAAATTTATATCTCTCTTACGTAAAAACAATAATTTTTCTAAAAACCCATTATTATTGCGTCGGCATTCTATTGATATTTCTAAAGCAAAAGACCTTATTGCGTAATGTATTCTTAAAGTTTTAAATTTTACGCTGGGTTTTCAAAGGTGTTTAAGTGTTCACTAAAAGAGTGTCGAACGCATGTTTCGAATAATTTATGTGTTGCCAACAAAAAACCCGATGGACAACTACGGTATAACTTATCTATGCGGACAAGAGTTGAGCTGAGCGGTGGTTGAAAAAAAAACGTGAAAAAATTTTTCTAAGTAACTCACGTGTAAAAGAAATTCTTTTAGTATTTTTTTTTCGCTAGGGCTTTCCCTTCAAATTTTGATGTAGAAACGTCTTTGCTTCATTTCTCTTGCTTAAGTTTTTTTTTCTTTTTTTTTAGAAGAATAGCAAACGACCAAAAGCGGAACAATTCTCATTCATCATTTCGCTGATGTTGCTTGACAGAAGGAAAAGAAAATCCATTCATAACTTATACTTCTTATACAACTCAATTCATTTAGTTTTTCTTGATTTCTGGTTACGGAGGTGTACCTTAATCGTCCTGGTTATTGCGTCACGTAGTTTTAAACGGTTAGTTAGTGTTTGCAAAAATTATATTTATATAATCTACTCTGCCTATATTCTACAAAGATGTCTGTCATTATCTCAATATTATTTACTTTCGTGTAAAACATTTGTTTAAAATTCATTACAGGAGCTGACTGAAGATTGAATGTAAGACACAAGATTCCAGATAAATAAAATTTGTAATAGAAAATACCTGCGCGCACGGAGGTTTGCTTTGTCTGAGCAGATTTAAAGGCATTTTGATATACAACTTGCAATTCAAATCAACTTTTCATGTGCTTATGTTATTGCAAGCTGACGTTAAATTAGATTACTCGGCAGACAAAGTTTACAGTATAGGGGACAGACGTTTAATTACCGTCCTTAACCGAAGACTATTCAGTGGTTCTCTATTAGACAAAGCATGTAGTGTAGGGACAGACGTTTAATGATTGTCCTCTCATGGCTTCATCAGTAACTAAATTAATGACGGACGTTAAAACGGCATGATTAGCAACTTAATTCTCTACAGATTAGAAGAAAGAAAAAGCTCTGGTGCAGTAGTAAATAGTTGCGTCTAATAATAAAACTCAAATTGCACTCTACAGCGGTTAAAAAATCAGTGCAGCATTCTTCCATTGAAAACGCAAAAGCTGTGAATTTGACATCATTGAAATTCAGATTCACGCAGTACCTGTTTAACCTTGCGAAAGAAGGTAAAAAAGCAATTGTGTGAATAAAAAGTGATAAATGCGAGGAGAAACTTTTGATCTATGGGTTTTTTATATTTATTTTTTTTCTTTTTTTTCTTTTTTTTTTCTTTCTTTTTTGGAATACTAGCAGCAGCTCGAATATTTTTGGTGTCTTTTTAGCATTTGTTGCCGCAGACTAATAGACAAAATTGTAACAAATCGTTTGGATGAAATAAAGAAAAGAAAAGCAAAAAGCAAAAAGCACACAATCTTAAAATGTAGTATTACTTAAAATAGTTAAGAAAGACGGGAAGGGAAACGTACATCTGCGTATCTTTAACATGAAGACTGGAACGCTGGTTTACATTTCAAGTTTTGTTACGTTATTTGAAATGCAAAACATTTCAAATATTCATGTAAACAAATTGAAATAAAAGAGTTTATTTATGTAATACAGTAGTCGTGGTGGTAGTAGTAGTAATGCTACCGGCGTCACTGCCGCTGCTGCTTTAGCTATTACCAAACAATCTACTGCAAACTGTGAGTATATATAACCAACCAGCCAAACAAACCTTCAACGACAAAAACCCAAAGAGGACGTACACGAAGACTTCCAGGCAATAAAGTAAAACGTAAATATTTATTAGGAACAAAATATAAAAAATAGAGGAGAGTAAGCAAAATTCTTATATGCGTTTGCGGATAGAAGAAAAAGAAGAAAAACTTAAAAAAATAAATACTTTAAATAAAAAGCAAATAAACCTGGTTTTTATGCTTCACTACTACATGATGCCTTAAAGTATTTATCAGAAGAAAGACGTTACGTAGTCGGCCTTTCCAATTTCACCTTAAGTTTGAACAAAATGTTGTAATCGTTTTACCTAAAAGCATGCTACGTTCTTCTTGTATCATTATTATCGGATTTTATAACACACCAGAGCAAAATGTTTATATTTCCGTTCGCAGACTCATAAGCGTAAACGATATGTTGAACTATAAAAGGGTGCGTGGTACAACCCATTAACACATAGCCGTAGATTATGGCTAGATGTGCAAGCTCTGTGAATGCCTATGAAATTTCCAGCAGCTGTTACCTCTCGGTGGTAGCGGTAATGTTTAAACATTTCAGTTGTATGTCTTATTCTCTTGTTAATATTCTATGCTCGGTTGTAGTTATATAAATACTACAATATACATATAGCGGAAGCTCATTTTCAGACAATTTATTGCATTCTGCGAAGACCTTTTTATGAAAAAATGGAGAAAAAAGATTAAAAAAAAGCATATTTAGTGTGTTTGAATATATATATGCACGATCGCGATTAGCGACAGGGAACACGTACAACAAAGTTAACAGTTTTGTATTTTACACCCTTTACCCAAAAAGAAGAAATATTTATCCGAATACCCACGATTAACTTGCGTAACAAATTTCATTCATTTGATTGCATCTTGCAAATTAAGTCTCAATTAAGACAAGTTAAGTTTTAAGCCCATAATCCATTATTTCACTGATGGACGAACATTCAGCATATGTGGCTGATTAAGAAGGATTTGAGACGGTCTTCAATATTCAATATAAGGAATTTCTCCTTCTCCCTCTGCCTCCGATATGCAAGAATCTTGATGAGTGTGAAATTGTAATATAATTTATCTCTTTTTAAAAGAGGAAACTGAAAAAAGGATGGAGACGTAAAGGCATCCTCTTAAAATCCAAACAGGAAAGAAATTGTGATTTACTACTGTAATATCGGCATCGTTAGAAAAGCAAAAATTGTATAGTGAAACTTTGCTGGGAGTTTTTAAAATTTTTAAAATTTTTTATCTACTTCCCGTATGAACTATTTGAAATGGACCTTATATGGCTATGGTTTTACATTAATTTTTCCTTTTTAATATCAAGAAATACTCAGCGCGCACGATTAGCTGTTTTGCCGTCGATATTAGTAAAGAGCTTATCGCCCAATTTGTACTTGTCCGTCCGCAGAATAGCATAAATCAAGCTACGATTGCTAATAAACGAAGAATTTGCGATTAAAACCAATTGATTATTACAAAATTTTGTTTACGATCACATAAGCAAGTCGAAGATAGTTTTACTTCATTTAACAACTTGACTTTAATTCTTATTCGAGTTTAGGAAGAAATTAGTTCTGATAAGTTTGCCATTTTTGATCTTACCAATCTTATCTCTAGCAAAACCATTCCATCTACTGTTCGGTAACAATGCTACTCATTGGCAAGCATCGTTTTTAGGTTGTAAACTTCCATCTAAAAATTAGTTAAATGTTCATTCGTGCTGCATGCTATAGCAATAAAAAGTAATGCAATTTCACAGGGGGCACAGCAACAACGAAAGAACCGGAGCAGTAACAGGCGGAAATTTCAAAATGACGTACATTAACTGGAAAACAGTTTTAAACCGAGAGAAATAAAATAAATGAGATATCCCTTCTAAGCCAATGAAATAATGGAAGGGCGACAACAGTACTAATGCAACAGCAGCAGCAACAACAACGGTTATGTTATAGTTAACTTCCACAAACGCTCAGTTTTCCACAAACCATATGTGCTCGCTCATAGGTATCCACAAACACACACATCTTTCATAAGTTAAAAAAAAAAATTGTGGGCAGGTCAACTGAAATAAATGTCAAAAATGTCCGTAAAGACAGAAGTCGGAAAAAAGGCAAATTATGTACGCTGTTGTTGTTGTTATTATTGTTGCTGTTTTTGCTTTCAGCTCGAATAACAATTTACCAGTTATGCCATGTTAGTAGTCACACAGTACGATATCAATAAGAGTTAGGGAGAGAGTTGACGATAATGCGCCACTGTCATTGCCACACGTTTCGAAATGTTGGCCGTTCTTAGTTAATATGTTAGATTTGATAACGATCAATTTCGGTTGATGGTGTTGAATGTGTAATTTTGTCAAGTCATGAAGTTTTATGAGCTTTCTTTTTTAAGGTAATCTAATACCCCACACACTAATGTGAAAGTACCTATAAGCGAAGCTTATCAAAGTTAGTTGAAGTGAAGAATAAAAAAAAAAACTTGAAACAACTATATTTACAAACAATAAACAGGTGACACAATGAGAGTACAAAAATGTTTCAGTCATGTTGGGAAACAATCAGACATCAGATAAATGAAGGACGGCTTGATGAAGAGAATAAAAATAAAGCCAGACACGGGTTTTAGTTCAAGAATAAAAGCAATTAGTAGCCACCAAAGCAGCTGTTACCTCTGGTAGAACAAACCGCAAACCACGCGTCACTAAAATGGCAACAAAAACAAAAATAACAATGACAACAACAACAACAACAACAACCGTAAAATACATTAGCAACTTATCTAAGAGAAATGTCATACAAGTTGTAAATTAATTCCTCTAAGGAATCAATTTCGTTTTGCTTTTAAAAACAACAAAAAAAAGAAGTACAAAGTTTGTTTAGGAAGGAACGTAGGTATGAGAAGCAAAGAGCAAAATAGAATAGCGACCTGAAGGTTACTCGCATGTACGTTCCTTTTGAAAGCACAGCAAAGATTAGTGTAACAGTAAATACGTTTCTCCTAAAAGCATGCTACTACTAAAGAGAGGTGTGGGCAGGCATCTAACAACCATTGCTGCTTTATGCGGGCTGTTTACCTGTTTTTGCAGTTATTACGCTTTATTACGACTGTTGTGGCATTGCGGTGACTGGGACTGATATGCTTATACAAAAACAAAAACCAAATTCGACCTTAATACACCAACGCAAACATGGCCCGGTAATGAGCTGGATGATAACTGTTTTGAATTTCTGTGGGTGATGGTAAACGATTAGGATGCATAATAAGAGTTGTTTGTGTGAACACATTTTACTGGGGATGGCAGCAGCCACAGTTCGGATATCATAGCATATTCTATTAGCAATTATAAATATATGACATAGCGGAAAATTTGTCTCTATAAGCTCAACACAACACCATCATAATTATCATGACGATGTTAATCATTGTGGCAATAATAACAACAACAACATTAACTATAAATGAGGGTAACGGAATCTACAACATACTAAGGACATAAACGTACATATATTTATGTATGTATATATATATATAAATAAAAGCTTTAATGTGTCATAACAAATTTTAAGGATATTTTTATCCGTCTACTTATTCGCTACGAGTTTATAAAAAAAACAGTATACCAACTTCGGTCGCTTTCTATTGTGTTTTAATGTTAATAGCCACTGCCCTGTATACTTTTGTAGATACGGTGGGCGTTCAGTTTTTATGTCCCAATCAATGACAAACATGTTACCTGCCTTTGCCAATGCAAAGACGGCAGAAAGTTATTATTTTCTACAACATTAAAGTCAAGAAAGTTTGTTATATATTTTTATGGCTTTCATTGTGCGCTTCCACATTATATGGATTATCTGAGAAATTGTGTTATGATGGTAATAAATAATTTTTTTTTTTTTCAAATGTTTTTGTGTAAACTTTTAATTGAAAAGAAAAGGAAACTGTATAAACTGTTTCTTTAAATCCACTTTCAGCCAATAACTTCTAGCCAGCTTCGACAACAAAAAATAAATTTATATTCGTTTTAGAATTTATGGGTACGAAGATATATCTATAAAAGCTTTTATTAGTAACTATTAATGCAATTAAATAACTTAATTATTAGACTGTTTTCATTCCAATTATTGCAGGCGAGTACTTAGGTTTTCTGTCCCCAAAAAAAGAATTTATTTGCTGAACATTATCTACATAATTTGTAGAGCATTGGGAACGTATTTTTAGAAGTTGCGTTCTTAACGACAGATACTCATGTATCTCTTCTCATGTCATATTACAGGAATAAGGCGTTTTAAGCCCAGGAGATTTAGAGAGCCATTCCCCATTAATTCGCAAATCAGCAAATTCTAAAGCCAAACTATACGAGCAAGGTCTAAACTCAAGAGAGAAGCGTCTTCTCACCAGATATAGAATGCTAAGCAAATGGCAAACCAAATGGGACTGCTCGAAAAAAGGAAGATGGATGGATCATCGTTTGACGTCAAATATAAAAGATTTGTTCTTACTTAAAACGATGAAGCTGGCTTATATTTAACACAATTATTCCAGCGATTTTCTACGATCTCCATAATGAAAATTAAGACGTCCCGTTTAGTTATATAGCAGAAGATTCGTAATACAAAAAAAAGTGAGATAGCAAGTTGTTAACATCTCAAATATAAACCCAGTGCTTTCGTATCCAGAAAAGGGACCCTCGACGATCAGCAATAAGTAAATTCCTTCAATTTCCATGCCTTGAGGAATTGCTTTGCTTTACTTTGAATTGATTTGAGGAAGTGTCAATTCAATTAATTAGAAGGAAAATTTGGCGAATTCATCATAATTTAGACGTTCGACTATGAAACTAAATAGTCCTTACTATACTTGCGGTTTAAAAAGATATATGTTACCCTCCCCAAAAGGGATTACAATGGCTGTTTTAACGGATACTGCATGCTCGTTCATAGTTCTAGACGATGCGATCGTTCAATGCTCTGCTTCAATTCCATCTCGGCGGCAAAATACTAGCTCCTATTCGAAGCTTTCTATTGGCTACATTAGTTAATATTGGGAGAATTACCAACATCATTACAAAAATTCTGATTATATCGCTTCCTTTTTTCGTATAAAAAATAGTCAGAGGAGAGACAATATCGAAGCCCAAAAATTAATTATAAACCGATTTATTGAAATCAAGTAGATTATTTGACATCTTCTTGCAGCATGTGGTGCTTTTTGGAGACATTAGTTAGACGCCAAAGTAACTTTTTTCTCATTGAAAAATGAATATTAACGTACCTCTGAGTGAAATATTATTCAAGTGTTCTCATAGAACTTGAAGAAAAATAAAAAACATATCTCTCTATATAGAATATTGGTTTTCATGTTGGCACAATAACTTTTATGTACGGTGTTTAAAAGCAAACATACGCAGATATTATTAGCAGCTGCATGCTGCCATTAGATTTCGGTATCGTTTTCCATCACATATGGACTTCAAAGGCCATAAACAAAACAATGTTAAATACTAAAATTGAAAAGTTTGCTACTCACAACATTCTTCGTTATCTGCGTCGTTGGTTGTTGTTTGTTTCTGTTTGAATATGAGTTATAGTCGTTATGGGAATTAGTGTTTGCAACAGAATTAAATTTAAAAACTTGATAAACAAACGAACCGGACAAACTCTTGATGAATGTGATGAGCAAGACAAAGGCATATAATCATCGGCAACAACAAAGACAATCCAGTTCTTGTTGTTGTTATCGTTGTTGTTACTGTTTTATGTTTCCGGAGATTATTATGGATTCGGAAATTTCAAAATCCTTCATATTCCATACAATTCGTTTTGTAACAAGTTGCCGTACATTGGTTCTGTTAGGTTTCGGTATTATTGGCCGGTTGTCAAATGTTTGCAATTGCAAATTACATATACATACACATGCACGCACAAATAGCAACACATATTCAAGCCAATTTTGATTTATACACTCGCACACTCGTGTAAATGTCTTTAAGCCTGCACTTTGATGTGGTTTAACATTATTTCTGAATGTGTTGTCACCCTCTCTGGCTATTTGTCCCTTTTATATGCAAAATGAATTTCTCTTTTGCTCTTTCATTTCAGTTTCTCTTGTTTGCATTTTATTTGAAATTTAAAATTCCATAAAAATCATAAACGCATTATAAATGCCTATAAAAATATCCTCACACAGTTCGCACACATGCTCATGTACGACACACGTACACACAAATGATATGCATGCATTAAGGTTTTATTTTTATTTTTACTCGTCGACCACTGCTGAAAATATTTGTAAATAAACCTTGAACATACACACAAACACACACACACAGCACAAACCGAACGACCATCATGCTAAGAGTAACCCCAGTAACCGATAGCAACAACAATAATTTCATGCAACAAAAACGCATTCATTCTGTTTTTGCACTTCTACAATTCACTTTAGTGTTCCTTTCCCTGACATGTTTTCCCTCTTACTCCCATCGTAAGCCACGTGTATTCAATGTATGAATAAATCCTATAATTAGCGTTATGTGAATTTATAAATGTACATCCGGTGGCTGGTCAGGCTTACACATGTACAGGCAGGCACACATGGAGTGCTCCAAGTCAACCTGACCGGACATATTTGTGCCTCCGTATATGTATGACAACATAAGTGAGGGTCAATATATGAGGTCAGGCAGTCGAGATTACTTCATTCGAAGTTCGCGTGTATATGCATGACTCTGCGAGTCCTACTGACCGACCACATAAAGGCGACAACGGTCACCGTGTGATGCGATGAATGGTTGGTGGTTGGTCTTTGGGTTTGAGGGTTGAGGGTTAGGTCTTGGGTCTTGGTTTGAAATGGCATTGCGATGTTGTTGGATTTATATATAAGGTATTGCGAGAGCGAGCTATATATGTGCGTACAGTAATCATACCATTCATAAAATACTAGAGAAAATGGAAACATATACAAGACATAAAGATGCATTTATGCGCACACACATACACATCCCTCGTGATACATATAGCATGTATATGAAAATCGTGCGTGTATGGTTTCCTACCTATATTTAACCGGATATGGATGCCGTCTTTGCCTTGATACGTATGTACTCCTATGCGCATAAACCGTAGGTAGTGCACTGTTAGGTGCTAGCCAGTTGATTATGATGCATGTGCGAGACTCTTTTATTGGTATGCATCTACATAAACTTGTGCTTGCATGTGTAAAAATTCACTTCATAATCATCATGATAACTGTATACGATGCATGCTAATGTCGTTTTCACGTAGATGTTCATCGCCACTGTGCATACTGCGACGATTTTAAGTCGACGTTACTTATACACTCATATATATACAAACACGTCAGTTCAGGTTCAATCCACAATCATATGTTTGGTCACTCATAAAATAACGCATTCGGAAACACATACACAAAAAATATGAGGAGTTAAAGGCCAAAATGACCAACTACTACAAAAACACTAACAAGAAAAATAATGGACGACCAGAGCAACAACAGGAAATAAAAGTGAAATAATAGGTACATGGCGACAACACACAAAAAGGACACAGCAGTGCGTCTGCTTTGAAATTCCACAACTTGATTTTCTTATATATAAAAATATATGTATATGTATATATGTATATATATATATGTATATTGCATATTTTTTGTTGTATATATATATATATACATAGGCATATACATGCATATATGTTGAGTTGTCGAGTTACTTAATATCATATAACACCTGCATACAAACAAGACAGTAAAGATGTTAATTGAAACGCTTGAAAGTCGAACTTTAGAGATCTTGATGAAGCACTTAGTCACTTGAACTGAACGTGCGCCAACCCTTTGTTCCCTGTAATAAGGTTCTATGCAAGAAAATCTTATTTATTAAATTCATTTACTAAAAAAACTGTATTTTAATGACCAATCTGAAGTGATTAGAGATGCGCGATAGTAATACAGTTTACCATCTCCTCAAGGTTAAAATTGTTTGTTGTTCTTAATATAATTACCAATAAATAATTTAAGCTAAGATGATTAGACGATAAGTTTTTTCTAATCACTTGCAAGAGAGACATTGACATCCTTAACGATTAACGATTTTGAGTTAGTATGTTTCCCTGATTTGTTAGATATGAACTTTGGTCAAATGGTTCTCTTTACACCAACACTACTTCATTTATGAACTGAAACAATGTTCCCACGTTTTTAGTTTTATGATTAAGACGTTAGGGGTATATGAGTTATTTTATTTGATTCCGATGGAACATACAATAACTGTAAAGTATATTATGCCGAACCATGCCGCTGCTCGGTCGCTTCATGCATGAGCGTACCTCAAAATATACTCTATGCTTAACGAATTCGGTTCAATGTCCATTCCGTCACCATGGCATGGGACGTAAAGTGAGACGTACTTTTAGATCAATTTTTGTTATTCTTTATGAGGCCACTCTCTGCTATAAGTCCGACGGTACTCATTTAGGATTAGAGACAGCTTTTAGATCGATATTTTCTTAAGATGGTGAATAAAATTTTTCTGATGCTTGTACATCTAAACAATTTGAAGTTTTTTTTGAAGATTTTAATGCAATTTTTTACAGACTTTTCGGGTCCTTCACACAAGTGATATATCCCGTACTATACAACTGTACGAATACGGAGATAATCGTAAAAGAGGCCGAATACGAAAATATTTAGAAGAATATCTACATAATCAACGTAATAATGCATAATGTGATACTTATTTTGTGAATTTGTTCGCTTCAGCTGGAGCTTTATTTATTGGATTGAAATTCGAAAGAGTTAAAACATAAAAAAATGTGTCAAAGAAAAATTGAATGACAGCTATTCAGGTTCGAGCATTTAAAACAAATGCAAATGGAAGAACAAACTTATTCCACTTCCTTGCTACCGGCCTTTACAATTAATATACACACAAAAAATTTAATTCCATTTTTTTCAGATTTAAATGAATATACAAAAAAAAAAAAAAAAAAAAAAAAAAAACTGATCATTTTACCCCCCTGTACGTTAAAAAAAATTCTTTTTTTGTATTCTGTTTTCAATTTATGCTACTACTGCTGCGGTACCACTCTACCAGAATTTCTTATCAGTGAAAAACGCAATATATGTGCTGAAGGACGGAAGTCTGCGCATACAGGATTTTGCATTTTCTTTTTTTGTTTTTAATTTTATTTTTTACGTTGTATTTATTTATTGCACTTGTTTAATGTAATTTTTCGTAATGGTGGTAAAGTGGCGAATCAATGGGTAATGTTAACGGATAGATTGAGTAAGAAAAAGTTGGATGGTTTGAGGTATGTTCTGTCTACCTGAACATGTAAAAAATAACTTTTAATTTCCTGTTGAATTAATTGATGTTCTTTCGGCGAATTAAATATTTAATATTTAACTGAATCTAATAGAATGGGAATAATGTAAAGCATTATTCCAAATCCATACTCATATTATTTGTATCATCATTAGATTGAAATCGTTTGCCAATTTGTGAATTACTAGTGATTATCATCTATCTCTGTATCTATCGTATTCTCGTTATGAAACATATTAGTCGCGGTGAAAATGTTCATCAACAGCTATTGTATGAATTTCTCTCATTCTCGCTTATCGTGTCAATCTTAAGTGCACACATTATGTAGTATTTTAATAGTGTACGTATATTCGAGTTATGAATATTATTAAGTATCTTAATAAAAGCTTTGCAAGTTTCAAAAAAAGGAAAACAGCATTAAGTGATCGCTTTTCATTGTATCAGCATATCTTGATAAGCAATACGTTCAATTGAATTTCATAAGGAATTCCTTTGGTTGAGTATGCTTTTCAGAGTATGTACAAAGAGTACGTAATTGTTTAGATAATTTGCAAGTAGTAGAGACAGACTAACTACTCTGCACTGCTTAATTATAAAGTAATATAAACAAAACCCGTGCATTTCCAAATTGTGGCACAAGCTCGTAAAAAAGAAAAGATGGAACTACTCTCTAGCGGTATCTCTATACTCTTGCAGTTTATAGTTAATATGTTAAGAGAAATTTTGTTAATTAATAGTATAACAAATTAGCGTACGTTACGGGAAATTAATCATCGGATCAATGTGATGTGTATGTTTGTATAAGACAGAACGATAAACGCGTCCTACAAATTGCTAATACTGCACAAAGTGCAATAAGTGCACTTTTTTAGTTTTATTGAATTAAGCAAAAATAAATAACGACATTATAACCGAAGCAGACAATCAAATACGCTCCATGACATCACGTTACAAAGAAAGCTTTGTCTCACTTTTCATTAGAAGCTTTACATGGAGAAAAAGACTTATGAAGTCCATAATTAACACAATAAAGTTATACGTCCAAATCATTGTACTGGTTCATCATACAATATTGGATCATATAAAAAGTCTCCGCGGTTTTTGCCATCAGATAGCGTTGACGCCTATACATCTGACAACATTTGCTCATGTGAAAAGTTAAACTGATTTGAAAATGAATGAAATATCTAAAGAAATAAAAAAATTGTTTGTTTGTACGGTAAGAATGGTATCAGCGAACGAAGGATCCAGGAGTAGTTTGCTCGATTCGGTTCACGAAATTTTGATGTGAAAGATGTATCTCGTTCTCGTAGGCCAGTTACTGAAAACTTCTGATGAAATTTCTCCCTACATAGATTAACAATTCATTAAGGTATCTCGAAAGTTGCGACCGTCAATGTCAATCAAATATCGTATCTTACATATCATATATCGTCATCATATATCGTATTTACTTTTATACGATTCGATTGGACTTAATAATATTAATAGAGTTGAGAGAAAGAGAGAAACTTTTTTATTGTTTGTAATGGCTTTCTGATCTCAGATATATTGAACTGACTTATATTCAACAACCGTTAGCTCAAGAGCCCCTTTTTTCGATTTTATTTCAGGGCATTTTAGAAAATGTCTAAAAACTAATTAAAATTTCCTTATAGCAAGTAACAAGTAACCGACCAAATACTCAGCGGCAATCTACACAGAATGCTTTTAATATTATAATGTGTTATGTTCTAACTCTTGTCGCCTTTTTAAGCTTTTTAAGGTTCTTTTTACCTGTTTAATCTATTCTAAAAATCAACAAACATTAAACACATACAACCCCTTTTTTTGTACGATGATTACACCTCTCCTATCTTTAATGCTGATATATATAAAAGAAATTTTACAACTGGTTATCTAGAGACAGACAACCGATAATAACCTGTACTTACGGCTTATACGAACTAAAAAAAAAAAACAAAATTGTTAAATAAAGGAAGGCAAAAAATCGACACACAATAAAGCAACAACAACCGTTGGAATAGCTAAAGCCGCATTCTCCTCTACGTTCACTCCAAATATGAACTTAAAAGCGTTTGGTGGGAGAGTGCGGCATACAGAAAAGACCAGAGCATTAATTAAAAATGCTATTACAGCAAACTTTACATAAATTTTTAATTAGCAATTTTTGCTGTTTCACTGCTGCTACCGTTACTGCTTCTACTTCTCTTAGCTGATGGTGTGTAGCTGTTGCTTTTTCTGGTTTCATGCTTAGCTTTTTTTCTCTCATTTTCTTTTTTCTTTTTTTTGTTTTCTACGTATAAGCCAGCTGGTGACGGGTAATTTTTTTCCCCCAGTCTCTCTTTCGCGTAAACGTTAAATTAACACTTTGTTAACACCCGCCATAAATGTTAACATTATAAAGGAAAAACATGAAAAACCAGATTTAAGAAAAAAAAAAAAAAAAAAAAAGAAAAAAGGAAAATCTTATTATGCTTTTTTTTTTTTTTTTAACAAATAAAGTCCATTAATAACGGCCTAAAAATAATACATTAAACCGATTCGTTCATCACTCTGGTCTGTTTTATGACAATAATTATATATACACATACGACGAAAATCCTGTTAATCTGCCTAAATGGGTGCTTTTAACAAAAAGCAAATTTTCATATGTGTTTATTTAACTCAAACGACAAATACGTATTAAAAGAGAAAACTTGAAAAACAAAAATTCACACCTGTAGATAGGCGACAAATGAGAAAATCTGCTTAACAGGTGTATGGATTCCCAGCCTTTGGCTATGAGGACGACCGACGAACAAGAGTTTGTTTTTAATAAAAATTTTTCCGTAATTGTTATAAAAACCACAAACACACATACCGCATCTTATCTACCGTCAGTAATTCAATCAATGTGTATTTTTGTTGAACAAGGTCGTAGTTTTTTCTTTTTTTCATTCGTGAAAACTCATTCAACTTTTCGTTGTGAAATTTTGAAATTATTTTAAACAACTTTTCCGTATAATCTCTCAAATGGAAATTTTCATTTTCATTCAAATGTACGTCATGTTAAGGTTAAAATTATTTGATTAAAGCGAACATAAAGTTAGAGATATATGGAAATTGAAAAGATTTTTCGAGTTAAGTATATAATATTGAGTACGCACGCAACCCGGTTACAGTTAATTTTTGACACGAAAGTTACGGATTATGGAAAAAAAATTAGTTCGAAAAGATTGATGTGATGATCATTTACATTAAATGAATGTAAATAAATATGATGATAAAACAGCAAAAAAAAGTTGAATTCATCATTGTGGGATCTGATCTCTCAAGTTTCCCTCTACGTATTACAAATAAAACGACAAAGTGAATATACCCCTCACCTTTAATAGCGGGTATAAAATTATGCTTACAACTGGCTTGAATTTGTGATGCTTCTCAAGAGCCGATAAGAAGTGGATCGACTGAGGCATGACATTTGGCAGTTTACAGGACTATGAATAGATTTCGCAGCATACTTTAGTTCGGATTTCATAACGTTTCGCCGATAGAGTTTAAGAGTAAATTCCAATATCAAATGCTGAAAAGGATGAAATGAAGGAAGAAGAGAGAGTGAACCCGGAAACATTAAAATAAAGATGTGAAAAATATTACACGTAGTCTCAGTTCAATGCGTCAATATTTTCGCGATGAATCTTTCAATTTATAGCGAGGTATGTATAGTGGACGTTTCGTTATTGCAATACTTAATAGCATTTCTCGATCCTTTTGGGTGATCTGGCTTAACCGCCTTTTGCTATGATATTTGCATTCCTCAAAGCTAAATGCCGCCGTTGGGTAAGAAAGCTCTTCGACGGCGGGAATCGTAATGTTACCCAATGCGATATGACGTTGAAAATTCAACCCTTTAAAATTTACACCACTTATCTATTATTACAATTTCCTCTTTGGCTGAATGACAACCTTGAACGGAACTCAGTGCCATACAGTCTAAAGCAATGCCAACAACAACGAGTTAAATTTGCTGTTTCGGAACACCTACAAAAATTAATGTCCATTGAACAGCGCTATGTGTTCAATGAACGAACTCTAATGATGATAGCAGTGGAGACGTAAGTAATGGATTTGGAAGTCTGATGGTCATTAATCCTGAGCACGGACTTATATGTGAAGGTTACGAAATCTGTGTATGAACTACAGAAAGAAATAATGTAATAATATTAACTTTGTCTAATTGTATTATTGTTCGCCTAGAGTTTTAAAGACTTTTCAAAGAGTTAATGAGGGCAAGCAAAGTGAAACCGAAACACATTTAATAAAAATTGACTAAACCTGTGACGGTCAGATGATGTTTAATTCATGGCCCCCTCATCAATTGATTGAATTTTTATTTTCAAGACTCATATCAGAGAGGATTTCAATGCGCAAACAATTTTGTCTAAAAGTCTATTTGGTGTATCGTAACGTAAATGAAACAAAAAAGTTGCTTGGAAAGTTATTTCGATTTTGTGATAAATATAATTTCAGAGTAACACAAGATACGTCCTTTGTTTTTTCTATTGTTCAGAGTTGCCTGCGGAGGATTATTATTAATTGCTATAAAACCTCGCGGGATCGATGATCTCTGAGAGTGAGATTTTATACAATTCTGGTACAGAGTTTTCTCATAACCTTTGCTGTTGTTATAGATTTTAATTTTATTATTATTTTTATTAATTGAAAATTCATCTTAAAATTTAAATGAAATACAAATAATTTCTAGAACAACATTTGAATATGTGTTAAATAATGTTTATTATAAAGCAACTAATAAAAAAGCCTTAGGCATTTTTTGAGCTGAGTTTATATTTATTAAAATTACAACAGCAAGAACACAACACAAGGAGATTCTATTACTGTATAAGTAAACACATATAGGATCGTTATTAAAATGTATTTGTGCTGATACTGCTTGTTGTCGAAATATGTATATACGCATGTTCTGCACGTTTTTCTCTTTTCTTTTCCCTCTCCGTAGAAAAGTGGATGTTTTGGGTCTGTGATGTCGGTAGTTCCAGGTCGTAGTAGTTTTCTAGGTAAAACATTTCAAAATAAAAAAAAAAATGTGTACACTTTTGTCTACGTATACGTATACGTATAGTCGTAGTCGTCGAGCTTAAAGTTTAATTGCAAGTGAGAGTTTATGAGAAGGAACAATGTTTGTATAAAGCATGTATATATGTAAGTAAAGTCAAAAACACACATAAACGCTTGCATATGTAATATTGTGTTTATTTTAGCGCCTTAATGTATGCAAAGCTATTCGTTCTCATAACTGCTGTTGCTTGCAATTTTCTCACGTTGTTGTTCTCCACACACGTCTGGTCCCTCTTCCACTTCTTGTTCTTTTTCTTCTTCTATCATTTGCTTATATGCTTAGTATTTTCTAATACTTTGACACACGGGCTGCCTGGATTCCTGTTAACATTGTGTTACTACACAACAAGAAAGCCATTCAATTAGACGCCCATACATACATGGACACGCATACACATATGGTTCATAGTTATATATACATGGCTACATGTGTGAGTTATTTAACGACTTTTAACAAGTGTGCCAGCATTAAACCGTAAAAGTACAATGCTATGTATAAAAATGCAAAATATGTAAGCATCGTATGTGTACTTAGGGTATATGTGAAGTCGTGTTTTTGTTTGTTTAATTATACTTAAATTTTTTTGTCTTTTTTGTGTAATCATTTTTTAAACTTACTCTTTGCCAATTACACGCAAAAAAAAGTGCGAAAATAATGGCATTCAATTGAATTTTGGCAACACTTGTTGGTTTATATGATTGCTTTTAGTGGCCCCTTTGGCCTTTTTTTCTTCCTTTATATATCTTCCTATATACACATAGATATGAGCATGGTGTTCGTGAACATGGTAATAATATCTCCGAGAAATGAATGAAGAGCAACAGGTTGCCTTAACAAGCCGCAGCCACATATTGAAAACTTCACCCGAACTGAGAATGCAATGCACAGACAATCTAGCGTAAATACGTACACACAGTAAGCAACATGCATTCACACGCACTCAAATTCATTTATACCATTAATCGCAGCATACATATACGTACGTGTAGCAGCAACATATCTGCTAGTTCCTCTCACACATCCCTGCCTGTCTATGGTAAGAACGGGGTGCTCTGCCTGGTAAAAGATTTCCTGGCATAAATGGAGAGGAGGTGTCTGCCTATATTACGCAATTTTTGCTGTCTGTCAGTCAGTTTGCTCATTGCTTTTGTTAGCAAAGCTATCACACATTTAGTCATATATAAAGTAGTTGCACTAAGGGAGTGCAAAAGGAGGAAAAAAAGAGAAAAGAACGCAACAAAATGCTGCGATTATTTTAACGTCAGTTTTAATTGTATGCAAACAGCAATATAGCAGTGAAAAGCAACAAGCTTTCCAGTCATGGTAAGAACAAAAAAAAGGAAAAAAAAAAAAGATTTATTATATTAACGGCTACCAGATGCAGTATAGCACAGCATGTTGCTTCAAATGAGCTTTTAGTTGTATTCAGATTAGTCCTTGCGGTTGATGTAAATCTTGTATTTGCGTTCTCTAATAGCATCGCAGTTATTAACTGACTCATCCTCATCTCATTATCAACGTTTAAAAGCGTATTAAAAACTTTTTAGATTAATTTCAGTTTGCCTCACAAGACTTCGAATTTGATTTTGGTTTTTCTTAACAATTTCCAATGTTTTTGTTGGCGTTTTTATCTGTTTTCTTTCTTTTTATTTTTTTCATCTGCAAAGACGTTGTGTAAAAAGCAATGATTTGGTTAGTAAGTGGCTTCAAGTTAGTTCTTGTAATTCTTTAATTTGGTTTCTTTTAATGCTGCTGCTTTTTTATTTTTTGATATTTTGATTACCTTATAGACTCTAAATAGCTTACCTTTTATAGACGATTCGCTGGCTTCTCTTTAGCTAGCAAGCACAACAAACCATTCCATGCAATATTTGTTTAATTTAACTCAATTCTCTTGTTGTGTTAACTTTCCTTGGAAATGCGTCGGAGTAATTGGTGCCATACAAATATAGTAACAGAGCATAAGGTGGTTCAATACAATTAACGTTTAGTGGAGCACATTTTTATTATAATATTATGTGGCGGCACAGGACGAGAGAAGCAAAAATAAAACAAAACAAAATTTCTACTCTGCTGAAAGATCAACCTATAGATGGAAATTAGTCGTAATGAACGAAATTCTTGATCAATCCCCGTCATTCAAAAAATACACATCTTTTTCACAATATATAGAATGAATGAGACAAACGAGTATCCGCCCTAGCAGAGAAAATTTTGCTTTTGCTACGGCTATGACCGAATGTGCCTTATTTAAGTCTTTTTGCAAGGGTTTGCAAGTAGAAGTATGGCTTATAAGCGGGTAACTTTTTTCATGTAATCTTAAGATCAAAGCAGTTTAATTTCCAATAAGAGTTTAATTTCAGATCACGAATTATCCTGCTCCCCGGAAAGACACTTTTTGTAAGGAGTTGACGAGAACCACACCTGGAACTGTCGAGTTTTCAAAATTTAAAAACGTAAATTTTATAAAATTATTCTATATTTGCGTCATTTATTATACTGTGTGGTATGTTATGTCTTCGTGGTTTTTTGCCACCAGATGGTGTGGATGCCTTTATATCTGGCAGCTACCTGTTGTGACATTTCAGTTTACAGATACAGAATGAAGGACTTGACTTAATTAAATACACTGTTCTAAAGGAAAATTATTTACTCCTATCAGAGCTATAGGTAAGTTTAATGAGTTGACTAAAATGGGCACAATTTCCTGGTTAAGAAGTCCGCTTTTGTTTCTGGAATCAATAGATCAGAAGTAAAAATTGATTTGAAGCAAAGACTATTCTTGCCTGTATGCAATAGCGCAGCGTGCGTGTTAATAGAGAATCTTCGTTTCCAATAATAGTTAGCCACGAAGGCACGAAACTAGACGCAACCAAGTAGCGAATATTTCTGTATGCGAACAGATCGAAATATGCTCAACAAATAATCTGAATATCGTGTGAAAATTTCAAGCTAAGCGAGGTTCTCTTAAGAATTCCAAACAATCCCACAAAACTATGGCAATTAATTCCAATAGTAACGCAAAAAATTCTGATACAATCTCGGTTTTATTTACATGTGCTCCATGTTCTCCCCTTCACAAAACTGATACTTTTCATACTATTTGTGGAACATCGTAGTAAGCAGACGTCAATTTACCGTTAAATTACTGTTTTTCTTTTTTATTATTATTAAAACAGAGTAAAATCGCTCCTCAGTTTACATCATTGCACAGTCAAGTGTGATATCCTGTGAAGTCCTCTCTTATAAGTGCAACAGCATAAAATAACTTTATAAAATAGAGTGAAATGTTAGTTTTTAATTTAAAAGTTTATATTATGGGAGCAGAGAAATATATAAAATGAACGACAAGAGAAAGGAATTCATTTGAATTTCAAAAAGGTCGAGATTACTAGAACTAGAGCATAGTTTAACATTTATTAAGTTTTCCTTTTATTTTCCCAGTAAAATGTAATGAAAATAAAGATGATAAAGGTAAAAATAAAACGAGAAAAAAATAAATGTAAATTGTAGACTGAATGACTGCTGCTGGTCACTCGGTCGGTTAATTCTAAAGATACTTGTTGAAGGCAAAAAAAAAAAAAAAAAAAAAAAAAAAAAAAACAGTCGGCAGCAACAGTACATAAGCAATGCGTTGAGTTTTGTTCTACACAAACCATTTAGTTTAAGTAGAGCTAATATTCTTGTACTAGAGTTGTTCGTTGTGTTTGTTGTTGTTGCTGTTTAAAATGAATTAAAATATTTTTAATTCATTAAACTTTTTGTTTTACTATCATTCCAATCTTTACAAAGAGAACAAACCACACATAACTACTAACTAAAGTAAAAACTTTTTTCATTTCCTTGATTATATGTTGGTTTCTTCTATTTATGGCATGAAGAACAAGAACATTTTTAAGAAGAATGCTTACACACACATTAGGCGTACGCCTACTCACTCCAACAAAAATAAAATCGTGATTATATTATAAACTAATTTCAAAGTTTTTGTTTTATTCCAAGGAAACGGATATCGATTTGCCGAAGACTAGAGCTGTTTGAACAAAGAAAGAACACTATTCTTGCAGCGTTCGCTGATTTCATACGATGACTTCTTTACAATTATAGAAATTTAAATTTTGTGCTTAAAATTCAAATTTATATTGCATATTAATACAAAACTGTTGGCCGGCCACATTTATTAGAAAACGTCGTCGAAAGTGTGAGTAATCCATCCGGAGCAGAGATTTACAGATATCTCTTACTTTTCAAAAAAAAAAAGTGTTATTTTGGAGATGAAACCAAATTTCTTACATGCTTTTCCACAGCTGATGCAGTCCTCGCTCTTATCGTCGCTACTGAAAAATTGTAAAGGTGATCAAGAATTATTAGTCTTTACACAAGTGGAAGACAGATGCACTTTTCGACATTTTACAAGATAGACATAGGCATACAATTTATCACGAAGCGATGCATTTGGGTTAGGATGGATAGGACATTTTTCATGTCATTTTCCTTTTATAAGAGGAGAGAGGCAAAATTAAAATTAATTTTTTGACTTACTTCTCTTCAGATGTATTATTCTATAATTTGTCCCTTTTTTATATGACTACATTAAGTCTTTCTTCAGAAAGGTTTAAGCGTTCATGAATGCCTGAGCAAGCAAATGAATTGAATTTACTTGCAAATCCTTGTCTTTCTTTCCATCATTCTTTTCCACTCTGTTCTTATCATTCATCTATTCAATCGAATCCAAAGTTTATGACATTTTGCTAAGAACGACACAAAAAGCTTTGTTCCATTCCCATCCCTCCTCTACATATTATTCTTTCAAATCATATATAATTTTTTCTTTCTATATTAGAAACTCAAAGTAAATCTACGTGAACCTACATGAACAAGTATTGTATTAAGGTTCGACTATAACATCTGCTTATGAGGGAGTTACAATTACAACAACAACAACAAAAATACACCCTCTCTTTACAAAAGCCATGCTTTTGTAAATAAACACAAAAAAAAAAAGATAAAATTTTCCTAAACATTGTAAATGAAAATAAAATGTAATCGTGTATGTCTGCATCATGCATATGTTTATCCTTAGCTCACACTACACCATCAATATACACGACGTACATGTAACAAAACTAAACACACACATATATCGATTATGAAAAAAAAAGCAGTGCAGAAAGAGAGAATGCATTTGAAGCATTAAACCATTTGCGTGTTTTATTATTAGAAAATATGAGAGAATGACATGAGAGAACAGATGTACGTTTGTTTTATCCATTCACACACACACGAGCACCCGCTTAAAAATACATAGCATATACGTTATGATTCCTTCTATTTTTATAAAAAGGATGGATTTAGGTTCATGCGGATCGTATGCATGTGTGTATGTAGGTTTTTCAATACACACAAAAGAGCAGCGGCACAGAGAGAAATCATTTTCAATTCGAATTTATCTTTATGAAATGACATTTGTTGCACGTGTATGTGTGTGAACGTTAATGTGTCTATCTCCCTGTCTGTCCATGAGATATACGCATGCACACACCTGCACATGTGGACGCATGTATGGACGAACATTGATAGACGGTTTAGTGGTTAAGAAAGAATGGAATGAATGCATGTTGGAGAGGTTGTTGTAAAGCTTCTCGGTTTTTCTTGTTTTTTTTTTTTCTTTTTTGCTTCTTATTCTCCTCTTTGACGGAAATTCAATAGCAAAATACGATATAATACATTTTATTTGTACAGATGTTCGTATGTAAAGCCCTGTGTGTGGTTGTTGTTCAAAATAAAACACATTCACCAATTCAATCAGCATCCATCTCTTCTGTCAGCAGGTGCTTTATTTCTATAAACACATTATGTTTTATTTATATTTTTTATGCTTTTAGAAAAATTGTTTAAATTATTAAATTTGGTCGTGATTTCAATTTTTTCTATTTTCTTAGAAACAAAAAAAAAGAAAGAAAAAGAAGGAAAACGAAACGATTTGAACACTTGGGTCCAACCGTCTTACAGTAGATTTAAATCTTCTGTAGTAAGCTTTGGGCCAGAGAGACATTTGCCATTTTACCAAGAGCCGCAAAAAATGATTCTGGAATAATTTTGCAACCATAGTTAGAGGAGATGTAAGCTCTAAAGGTTTAAAAGAAGAAGGACCACTTGTAAGGATTGCAAAAGCTACGAGATTTTCAAGAGGCTCAAAAAAAACACATGCATGATGTGCATCCATCCGTGCTTTTATATTGGGACGGATTCAAAAACAACAAATAAAAAAAGCTTACGTTCGCTTTATGGCAAAACTTGCCATGTTCTAAATATCATCTGATGCCACCATTAATATTAAGTGACGGTTAAAACGTGTCGTATATGAAATTTCACACCCTCATTATTACACAAATTCTCGTTGCTTTTTTGGATTGCGTACTGATGAAAATAGAAACAATTTTTGCTTACACCATTGTTTGCAACAAAGATGACAAAGGAAGCAGCCTCTGATATAAGTCACCACAAACCACCAACGCAATAAAATTATAAAATCTTTTGTCAAAACTGGGCGTGATTGATCGGTACCATAGCTGTGAAAAGTTTTGTTATTTTAAATGTAAGACAGGACAACACAAAATTTGTGGTGTGTTTCAACAACAGAGTACCTTTAATGTATTAGAAAGGAACGACAGCCTATTAACAGAAGATTACCAGGTTGAACAAATCTCACCCACTGTTCCTTATCGTCTTTTTGACTATTCGCTGTAAATTGTAAAAAATTCTAATATGTGTATCGTTGCAGTTATTTGATCAGGACGATCTTAACACTATATTTTTGATTGTCATTATTTGTTGGCCAATTACCTTTACATTTCCCTGCATTTTTAAGAAATCTGTGTAATTGTTTCTTTGAATTCCGATTTGAGCATTCCTATCCCTATAGTGAAACGACGTCTCAGTTCTACTTCTAAATATGTTCACGGACTAAAAGCATGTATTGCTTGCGATTTGTCCGAGAACTTTCTATCGATACATAGAAGAAGAACAAAGTAGGTAACGCACGCATCGGTCAATAATTCAATAGAGTGATACACAGATGGTCATCTCACACAAAATATTCATGCATTTTTTAGAAAGTGTGAACTCAGAAACGAGGCCATACGCCAAAAAGAACTTTCTATCATTTATTTAAGAACTACAGTGATATAATAAAAAAAAAATTCTGACACACGCCTGCCTTCAATCTCGTTTGAGATATATTAATATTATCCATATCCGAATCGAATCTATTTTCAAAAAAGGTTCGTTTCAAAAGATCCCACACATGTATCGTTATGTTGCTTAAATCCCTCGTTTGAGATGACGTTTCATGTAGTGATCAGATCCAATTCGTCTTTTATTTTGGATTGAATCTCTAACAAAGATAATCATATGATGAAGTCTTGTAAACAGCGAGGAACTACAAAATTTCTCAATCATAAATTTGACCGAAATGTTTGTTAGTAGTGATGAATTGTTTTGCAAATTGTCAGTTTGTTGTTACAAAGTAAAATTGATTGCGTGTGGCTACAACTCATTACTTAATGTCCTTACGTAAACAAGAGATAAACTATGCGCTGACATTGGACGAAAATAAAAAGAAAACAAACTCTTAACCATTCCGGGCACTCATTAGCGCTACTGTTTAAGCTTATAATAGCGTAAAATCCTAACATGCTGCATGTGCGGCTTTAAATGATATTAATTCTTATAAAAGACAATTTCACAGACAATTCTGGACGGCTTAATTGAAATGGGAAGCAGTTAGTGAGCTCACGATTAGATAACAATTTTTTATGAATATGGCTTAAAGAACAGTATATGAATTCGACCAATCATCGGCCAGCCAACGTAATTGAAGAATTAATTAACTTAACTATAGGATTTCTTTCGGAATCATGAAGCAAGGCTTAGCAGTTCTCCTTATAATTTTTAAGCTTCAGAAACGGTCAGGCACTAACCTCGAAAGGAGCTTATGAATAATTAAAGCTATTGCTAGCCTTTATAGCTTTTTAAATTATTTGATACTATTGTAGTGAAGAAATAAGAACTAAAACGTATGAGCGATGCAATATTATCTCAGGAATATTTTCAATTTTTTCAAGATTTCACAATGATTTCGCCAGAAATAATAAAATACTATAGGGGTGTTGTCCTAAGTTATTCCATTATTTTAAATAAATAGAACTTGGTTTCATTGGCCAGACATATGTTATAATAATACCATACTTTTTAATCTACTTCAATATAAAATTAGTTTACTTGGAAATCTTAGAACGTCTGTGAACTTCGCTGAATTTCAAAAGCATTTTTATTATTTAAGAAATACCTTTAAGAAGTCAGTACACGTAGTTTTGAAACTCGCTGCGGTAGAGTTTTTTCATAACTAATAAATGAAAAGCCGATAGCCTGAGCGGCAAGTGCTCAATTCATCTCTCAAGTCCCAGAATTCATTTCATTAGTCTAAATTATAAAAATAATAATAATTTCCCAATAATTATGATAAGACTCTCTGCAATTTCTTTGCAAAAAGAATTGCAAATAAAAAGATACTCGGGGTGGACAAGGCTTTCTCAAGAAGTTCAAGTATTTCAGAACAGCAGTTGCTTTCAGATTTTGAGCGACTTCGTGAGTGTCCGAAGAAGCAAAACGCTTATGAGTGTGTGCGACCTTACATGTTCTACGTTTCAAAAAAATTTCAGCCCCTGTTACATAAAAACATTTCAAAGCTTTGGCGAAATTTTGCTTACTCATCCTGGGTTTAAATGAAGTAAAGGAATTTCAAAGTTTTTAGCGTGCAGCGTATTTAACTTAACTGAAGGTAAATATTTAAAGCGTTAGGCTTTAGTTAAATTTTAACAGCAATGTTCTCGGTCGCAAGACGAATTTTTATTGGATCGTAGATAAAAATTTACAAAATGTAATTTCAGCATAAAAAAAAAATAAGAAAAACCAAACAAAAGTTGATTTTGCATATTAACACTTTTCGAGACTTTTGAATTTATGCAAGAAAAAAAAAACCAAAAATCTCACATTCACACGAACCATTTGTAAACGATTTTGGCTTTCAGCCAATTTTTATAGTGTTGGCCTTTGTTGAGTAAAAACAAAAACGACAAAAGCGACCAAAAAAAAAAAAAACAAAAAAGAAAAAGTAAAAAACAAATCTCAGAACTATAGAAGAGGATTAATAAAAAAAAACCTTGATGACTTGCTGCTTGTCGTCATGTGGTCGTTGTTTTTGTATGAATTGTTCATAAATTTTTGTTGTGACATTCATCATATTTGTACATTTGTGAAAACCCCGGGTGCATCATCGTCAGCATCAACAAGAGGAGCGAGCCGAACACAGGAATGATTTCTTCTTCTTTTTTTTTCATTATTCCACACTTTTTGTCACAAGCAGTTAGTTATAGAAGAAGAAGAAGTTAAAGCAGGGAGGAGAGGGAAGGGGTTGGGGGCTTCGACTACTACAGTAAGAGTTATGATTTCGAGTTAGTTAAATTGTTGTTTTCGTCATCGTCGTTAGTGTGTTTTAGTAACACTTCCGGTTTCCGTTTGGATTTTCGTTTGTTAACATGCTTTGGCTGTAGTTTTTTTTTCTTTCTTTTATTTATTTATTTATTTTTCTTTTCTACTCCCTTACGAAACCAGTCGAAAAGCTATTGCTGCTGCCTTGTGTAGTGGTGCGGTGCTGGGGTATTGTCATACATTTGATATTCAATAAACTAAATATTTCTGTATTTTCTAAGTATGATTTGTGTTGTTTGTTTGTTGGGGAGTTTTTTTATTGTTACGTTTGTTTGCTGCTGTCGTTGTTCGGTTTTGCTTTTTTGTTAGCGAAATATTTCCCTTGTTGCTTACGGCTGTTCATTTCGATTTCAGTGCTCACATTTTCACTACTGGTTACGGTTGAAGTTTACATTTATTATAGTTTAGCGTCCCCTATACACACATTCTTACCTGTGCTACCGCCATTATTGGTGGTTCACCTTTTCTTTTTTTTTTCTTTTTTTGGTTATTTGTTTAACTCGCTTGGTTATTTTCTCTTTCCATTACCAAATACTTGTTCTAAAGTGTATGTGTTGTTATGTGCATACTACTACAGTGTTGTTGTTTTTATATTTTCAAACATTTCTCGTTAGATTGAAATTAATTCAGCAATTGATTCTCAATGGATTACTTTTGTAAATGCTGTGAGCTTTTTTATTTTTGTGCATTTTTTTTTTACCGATTTTGCTATTTCTGTGTTTCTCTGTTTTTCCTTTTTTTCCTCGCTCTTGCAACATCAAACTATTTGTTGAACATTTTTCTACTCGAACAGTCATCGACATGCTGACTGTATTTACTGCCTTTCTCTACCATCACACTCTTTACCCCTATTATGAAGCACCAGAGTAGTATTCATAATCATTATTTTCTTTTTCTCTCAATAATGTTTACCTTGCGCTTTCATTCATTACGGTGAAAAAAAGAAATGAAAAAAAAAAAAAAAATATCTTTATTGTTGAAATATGAAAACAAATTGTTGAAATATGCAGTTGTTGAAAAATATTTTCATATTTTCTTTCAGTATGACCCACTACTACTACTATACATTACACATTCATCATCATCATCATCATCATCATCAGCGTTTTAAGTAGGAGTTCGTCTTTTTAATTTATTAGTGTACTTCGTCGAGATTAAAGCGGATTCTTTGCATACGTTTTTTAATCAGAGATTTCTTACAAAAAGATCTGATCCAATGATATGCTGCTGGGGTAACTAAGGAATTTTAAAAAGCTTTCATCGAAAATCTGAATTAAAAAGTGTTTAGCCTTTTGCTTACGACATCTGATTCAAAAATATTTGAGCTTTTGCTTGCGGAATTTATGAGTTGCAATCCGAATTACTACAGCTACTGTTGAAAGTCTTTTCACAAAGTCATCTCCTGCATAAAACGAATTGATTCGATAAAAAGTTTCTTAAAATTTCTAGCAAGATAAGTAAAAAGTGAGTGGTGGAGTATGGTTGATTTGTCCTTTTACTTCTTTTTTGAAATTTCAAATAGTAAGACGCATAATAGTTTTGCTAAAGGTTGAAATGCCATTGCGGTAGAGTTTGCCAAAAATAGCAAAACGGCACATACGATCTAAGTTACTCCTTCAATCGTAAATCTTTTTCTGGAAATTTATTTACATACATATGAAATAAATAAATAAAATAAAATGGATCCATTGCGAAAAATATGAACGAAATTGTGACAAGAGGCGGGCAATGCTAACATAAAAATAAATATGATGTCCACAAAAGATCTGGCGATCCACCTGCATAGATTGACTGCAAAAAGAACTTTAGACGGATTTTATCCTTTAAAGAAAATATGTGGAAGAAATGAAGATCGAAATTGTATAATTACTTGCCAAGTTTACATTAAACGTTTTAAAATATTACGAAGTACCCTTGGCGTGTTGCTACAAACCCGCTGGGTGTTACTATTTAAAAAGACCTACTTACTCTGTGGAGACAGCTATGTCTATTGGTTTCAGGCTAATATGAGTTAACTTAAATCACATTTCCCGTAGGTTAGCAGCGCTCTTAATTTCTGTTTTCTTCTTCTGTCATAACACAAGACGACTATCATGAATCGACATTAGTTTCTATTTCTATTATTCTAGGCGTGGTGGGGAAACAGTAAATTTGTAGCCAGCAATGAATTTTAGACCTCCATCTTCATCGATTAAATGGCAAAAATATATATTACAATAACAGATAAATATGAAGGGAAAAGGAAGGAAAAATGACCATCACGTGCCCAGAAAAAAGTAACTCACAACCAGTAACAGATATTTATCTAAATTCTAACACAACTCTTTTTAGGAGCAGCTAAAAATCCAACGGAAAAATCACCCAGGTCGAGTAAATGAAATTCTCCAAGAATTCTCCAACGCAAAAGAAAAAGAAATTATTTTATTTATAATTTATAGAGGTTTGGTTTGAAGTAATGAGTATCAAAAGATTCATTCCAAGGCGAAAATAACTTTCTTAATCGTTCCTTTTTTTTCAAGTTAAGTGCGGAGAAAACCATAACAATTGATTTCTTAATTAGAAATCATAAATTTCTTATCACAGTAAATTGTTCTTCCTACTTGTTTTCCATTCGTCCCCTCTGTTGAATTTAGCAAATTTGTGAGGGTTAACAACTGTTACAAGTATTTTGCAGTTTTATCATACCATTCGTAATCATCCAAAATAAATATACAAAGAAAACATATATAACGCGTGTAAGATATTACGATTTTCTTTATAAATTAAAAAAGGAAATGTTAGGAACACCTATTGACATCACAAAGGCAGCCAAGGAGAGGATCAAGCGGTTAGCAGTAGTTGTGTACGTTGGACTTGCAACTTAATTTTAATTGATCAAGATCATAAATATTTGGAATTGACAAAAACATTTAAAATAACAAAGCAGATAATTAAAAACATGCTAATCCACAGTTTGAAAACTATAATAGATAAACATGGGTTAGAAAATGTATTATAATCATCCAAATTGTCGGCTCGTTGATCCGCAGACCCCGATTAATGGCCAGGGAACAAGACGATCGATATTCAAATTCTCCTTCAGTCTAATCATACTTTTCTTACTCATTCACCTTAATTTGTATTTTATTTTTCTTTCCTCCGAAAAGTTTGCTTTAGTTTGTTTGAAGGTGAATTAAACATTAACCCATGGTATTAAGTGGCGCGGAAAAGTTTTTTTTTTTACTTTTTAAAAATACCGAATGTGGGAAGAAGATACATACATATAGGAACGATTAGATGAAAAAATATGAAGCTTGCATTTGCCTTTAGGAAAATCCGTTCACACTAATCCACGTACGAAGGCTCTTTTCCCTTCTGCTCGTTCATCGTTTAAAAAATTAGTTTTTATTGGATTTATCCTTGGTGAATGTATGCAAGACTATTCTACGAGCGAGTACGGTCTTATTAGCGGTCTTATTATGTTTGAAAACCTCTCTGGTAGCATTATTTGTTGTAATAAAACCATTAATTAAATACTAATTTGCAAGTTCAGGTTTTTTTTTACTGAAACTACTTATTCATGGTAAAAGAACGATTCCCAATTGAATATTGCAGTATTGAGAAGAAAAACAAGTTGCAAAATTAAACACGCTTGGGCAGAATCAACACGTCATATCAATAAAGGAAATAAATAAAGCTTCCATTATCCTTCGGTGATAAATGTGAAAAACATGTTACTAAGAAAAGCAAAAATATGAAATGACAAAGATACGATTCAAAATATCGGTTACTCAGTCACTTCTTGTTAACTTTATGTTTTGTATATTAGCCTAACTTGCTCCTTTTTTTACCCTTTTAAAGCATCATCATATCATCATCATCTCGTGAACATGTTTATAACAATTTTTCCTTTTGCTGTTCGCAAAAGTTAAAACTTGTGTTTTTTTGGACTTTCCTTCTTGTTTGTTTATTATGTAAGCACATTGTTTGTGTTTGCAAGTAATTGTAAATGTTAATGTACGTGTTTAGAATGAATGTCAGAGAACTTGAAAAAGGAAATAATGTCAGCCTATCAGTTTGATTTCTATTTTATCTCCCTCTGCAAAATACACATACAATACATTCACCCCATAATAAGTATAATGATGAAATAGGTTAAAAAAAAGGCAATAACGATAACAAAAACGAGAGTAACAACAACATATTGTTTTGAAATCTATTTTAAAAGTTGTTCTGAAAGTGTTTTATACTTAAATGAAATCTCTTACGTTTTGTATCGAAAGCTAAGAATGGAGAGAAAAAATGTCAAGGACTTTAGACAACGAAGTTAAATTAGTTATGAATACAATACAAGCAAGAAGCCTGTGACAAGGTTTAGCTTTTAAGCTTTGAACTAACTAACGAACATCTCTATCAATTGCTCACCCTTCATTTCAAGAATGTTTTGATGGTTTTCTCTTTGTTCTATCAATTAAATGAGGAGAATGAACCAATAAAAATTATTCAATTTCGTTAAATTGTGTAAATTGAAGAAGATTAATTAAAATTAAATTCATTTTGGAATTCTATATAACAATAACAACAATATTTTTTGCTATAACAATAACAATAATAATAGAATCAATAATAATCGCAAGTACGAAATTACTTGTAAAAGGCGATAAGCATCTTATTAGACCAGAAACCGCAAAGAGAATTAATTCTTCCTTCCTTTTGTTTATTCAATTAAGTTTGAATAAAATCAACATAGAAAATACATAAATTTCTTATAAATAGAAATGTGTGCATGTGCATGTTTCCGCATAATTGCATTGTCCAATTTACTAAATGCATTATCAATATCGATTAAAATCAATTGTTTGAAAAAAAAATAATATATATTTTAAATATATTCTTTTCATACATCACATCAGCAAGCAAGCACTGGTTTTTTATATATTTTTTAATTCTTCTTATAGTTCTATCTTGATACACATCTACATATTTCTACAGATCTCTGTACCTCTGTATCTCTATATCTCTGTATCTCTATTTCTCTATATCTCTATATCTTTATATCTCTATATCTTTATATCTCTATATCTTTATATCTCTATATCTTTATATCTCTATATCTTTATATCTCTGTATCTCTGTGAGTGTTTGTATATCCACATAACTATGTACTTGTGTACGTATGTATCTATAGATGTCTATGCGAGTTCGTGGTTCACAACATTAGAGAAGTCTTTGGTCACACAAAGCAAGTTCTAATCCAGACCGCGGCAACACCAGTCGCGCTGCTTTTGAAGATTAGCAAATGGGCTTGAAATGCGCTGGGTTCGATGCCATATCAGGGAGAAAGAAAAGTGAAAATTATGCTTCCGACGCGTAGAGGTGGGTCACCAGGCAAACGATGGTCATAGCAAGGATCGCAGCTCACTATGCCGAAGATTTGGAAAGAAGAATTGTAAAAAGCAGATGCGGTGCATTATATGCGTAGTAAGAGGCGCAACAGATACGAAACACGAAGACGTGCCAGTCACAGTATCGGAAAGCCAGACGAAACTAATCAAATGGTAATGAAAGTGACCAGAAATCTAACGGTTCTCGAAAAATACATAAAACCTAACCAATAGCTGTAATAACAGATGTGAATAGCAAATCTCCAGAATTGCATTCAAATAAATACGAGAGAATAGTCTTCACTGTTGTCGAAATGGTCGCAACGCTAGACCTTGTGGCATTAAACGCAAATTCTTCTCCTACCTTCCAACGGAGAGCAGACGGCACAATTACAGATGTTACCGTTACTTTATTAACCGTGGCGGAACGGTGCACCCGATAAGCCGAAAAGGTAGAACGTCCGTAAATTAAACCATCTTGCACTACGAATGATAGAGATCATTGGTTAAGCTATAAGTCGCTATTTTAACATTTCGACGGATTGAAAAGCGGGCATTTCTAAATCAATTGCAATACGTCGGCTTAATAAGATCTGCAATATATATTTTTCGGTATTGAGTAGATCGTAATGAGATATCCTAATGAGAGGTAAGTATAAAAATTGCATAATTTCGCTAAGAGTGATCGTTTATATGAAATCATAACATATATTGGGCACAAAAACTCTGGCATTTGTATTACAAAGTTTTCTTTTTCTTTTTAGTTCGTAGCATCGATATTTAAATTTTTATTAATTGAACAGGTGACTGAGGGAATCTATTTTCAACGAATGCTCATTATTTATTGCTCACTTCAAAGATTAATTTCCATTATTGTTAGAGGATATGAATTAGATTTTTGTATCTGACTTACATTTACTATGAATTGCTCATGTAGAGTTTGCTTATTCTTGGAAGAGTCTACGCTAAGTCTTTTATCAGATTTTGTCTACTAATTTCCACCACTAATTGGCGATTAAAACTTTTGTCTTGCTATGAAACCTTGAGTCTTCTTCACATAATCGCTAATATGATTGTATTATTATTATACATACAACGTATTTGAAAGGAAGACTATGTATTTAGGCAAAGCTTTTTCTTAAAGGAAATAGGATTAACTATAATACACAATGGAAAACAATTCAAAGTTGTCTCTAACAAAAGAAACGGATCGAGAAAACGAAACATGATATTTGCTAAGCAAACGAATCATTATTTTTACATACGCAATAATTTTTTATATATATGTATCTATCTATCTATCTATCTATATAAATATATATATATATTTATAATTAAAGTACAGGAGAAACTTACAATTCTTTGCGGCATTTTTGTGGGATAATATATGTATAGACTCACCTGAAATAAAAAAAACAGAGAAATAACAAAATTAGTAAAAACTGTATAAAAAGAAAGAAGGAAGGATCTTCACACCCCTTTGCCCTCATTTAATCTGTAGAAGATTAGTAATCATATTTTAATTGAGTGATCCTTAGATTAAACAGCTTTAAATCTTTATAAGTGAGTTTTGTTTCTCAAACAAAAAAAAAATCCAAAATAGAACTTTTCGATAGAGTTGAGATGTGCTTTAAAACAATATATATATATACATACGTACATGCATACATTCTATATAAATGTGTTGGGCATTCAAGTAAAAATATATGAATATGTTTACAATAATAAAATCAGCATAAATGGAGTTGTGTTTTTAAGGCCATATCAGCATATTTTACAATGCATGTAAAAAAGTTTTTTCTTTCTTTTTTTTCTCTCGTCTTTTTTTATGTTAAATATTTAAAATTGATGAATACATAAATCACACATTAATTAAGTGATAAAGTGAAACAATTAAATAATTAATTAACCTATAAAATGTATGCATTGCATTAAAATTGCACTTAATATATGCAGAACAAATGCATACGTTTACATACATGTATACAGAAATACATACACACATGTATACACGCATACGCCGAATAAGTGTATCCGCATGTTTGTAAATATAAATAAAACACAAAACTCAATAAATAACAATTATGCCAATGTCCGTGATAACAATACAAAAGGGATATAAATGTATCTACATCTGCACACACACATATGCACATATATATGTTAATTTTTATTGGTGTTGGTGTTGGTGTTTATATTAATTTTTATGACTGTGAAACCAAACAATAGCAGAGACTACGTATGCACGTATGCGGATGTGTATGTATGCATGTGTGTATGTATGTATGTATGTATGTATGTATGTATGTATGTATGTATGCATTTGTGGGCGTTTGTTAATATGCAAATTTCCATTAATATTGAAGCTTTGTTGGGAATCTATATACACATGTAAAAGTAAAATGCAATTGTTCATCATAATCAGCCTCACCATCAATCAATTATTTATAAGGTTTTCTTATATCTATTAAATAAGAAGTATATCAGTATTATTACGATGAGAAAATAATATGCTTCATATACTTTATAGCAGACTTTCCCAATCTACTTAACAAGCGCTACATATATTAATTAGGGTGAGTACTTGTGCAATACATATTGGGATCATAGTCTATGATTATATTAATTTGTATACTTATTACACATTACGTTCTATACTTTATCGTAAGATTTCATCTGAATTCAGCGGCGACCGTCAATGAGAATCCGTTGGTTTGCTTACTTTCGTGAAACTCATGTTCTCAAAAAACAATTAATATCAAAAAACGAGCAGCTTAGCGTTCATATTATTCATTGATGGCCATAGGACAATTTCCAAACAGTGTAATGGCCGTAATGGCCAAATATACACTTCAAAAGTATCGTCAGAGCTATGAAAAAGTTGATTCGATGATTTTATGTGGTTTCTGAAGCATTTTTCTTAACGTTACGCAAATGTCATGAAGAAATTACATTTGAACATTCTATTGTATCTAACGGACGCAGTCGATCCTTTCCATTTTTGCGCAGAGAGTACGGAATAGCTAGCGCAGTATCTATGGAAATTTTTATAGGTTTTTGCTATGATTAATAAGTAATGAGCAAAAAATCGATTTTGTTTTTGCTTTCAAACAGAGAGGCCACCTCAGTCTACGTTGCACTGTGGGCGTCTCCTTTGACTCATTTGGCCAATTTTCAATAGCAACATGTGTAGGAAGACTTCCAAAGTTTCCGCCGCTATCTTTATTTTCGAGTCTAGGAGAATGTTTACCACAGGGATTATACAGACGGACAGATGGACATGATTATATCAATTCTAAGTTTGATGGTGATCGGGAATTTTATGAAGTCTCTGAAATCTCCTTCTGAGCATTACCAACAAAACGACAAAATAAATATATCGATCACCGATTCGTTCTTAATGAATTTTTTGTGTTTCTAAACGATTCTCATGTATCATATCGCCCTCGGCGAAAGCTACAGAGAAATTTTACTTTATAAACTTAAGAAATAAGAGTCATAAGCTTTTTTTCACATTTCTTAAGGGTAGATGCGACTTCAATGGAAATTATCTGCTTGTAATTCTTATAATCCTATCTCCTCGCTTAAAGCAAGAGAAAATTTAATAAATTTCGGCAACACACCTCTATTAATTTCTGTTTCATATCATAAAGCACAAAAATATGTATGCATATATACGTATTTAGTTAACTTTACAAAACTAAGTACATGCAGTGCATATAAAGCTTTTAGAGATACTATAAATATTTAATTAACAAATTAATGCATCTCTCCTTCTCGTTATTTTCATGAATGCATGTACATTTGTACGGTAAAATCAACATGAACACGTAGGAGCATCACATCATCGCACACGTCACTAAAGTCTTAAGCGAGCGATGGTTATTATCATCAAATGTTGAATGAGATACAACAGACACATCTAAGGAAGTAGATGTATGGACGATAGCACATATCTGGTTGACGTGCAAATGTGAAAACTGCAGTTCTTTCTAATTCATAATACTTGTATTCATAAATATGTAAATTAGAACGAGTTAGACAATTACTGTTACGTACAGATAGATATGATATAATAATAATGAAAATGATTTCCAATAATATATACTTTTAAGCACATAAGTATCTTAAGGTAGATTTGGAACTTGGACATTTGGCCTAATGCAGTTCTATGCAAAGCATAGCAATAGTAAATTATTTGTAGCAATGAAGCCTTTTGCAAATATGACTATTGTATGTTACTTTGAGTAATGAGCACACGTTCCATTAAAATTGTTAACAGTACACTACTAGTGGTAGAATAATTTTTCTCGAATGATTTTAATATATTTCCTACAAATAATGACTGAGTAGATATCAGTAACTCAATACGAAATTATCAACCACACAAGCCTTTATTTGTACTATACTATCAGGAAAATCAATCATTGTTATAACGTAAACCCTGGCGCCTGCCTCCTCTCCTGTTTCATTAGGGTGCTTACAAGGAGTATAAAGTAATCGAAATGATGCTTACGGGGAAGATACAACCTATCAAGCATATTTATTACATGGTTCTTCACATTTTCTTAATACTTCCTCCACTCTCTCACTCTGTTTAAAGCTTTTGAAGTTAGATTCCAATTTGTTACAAATAAAATGAAATTAATTATCGAGTAATGAGAAGTTAAATATAATTCTTCTATATCTCTGATAAAGGTATGCATAATATTCGTTGAAACAATTCAAAGTATAATGGATAGCTGGTCCGCTTTTATTTAAAAAAAACCCCTCTTTTCTCAACTTTCGTGAACTATTTAAACGTTGAAAACATATACCCAGACTTATAATTGCAGAGATAGATCATCTTTCAGATTCCAATAATATAATAAAATAATATAATGAATGAACAGAAATTTGTAATCTAAACTCTACTATCGTTGAATGAATATATTGGATCATATACAATATCTCCGCAGTTGTTGTCGCTGGTTTGTGTTCATGTCTATATATTTGGCAACACTCACTTGATTGTCTTAAACGAACATGCGCTCAACAGTGACACGTTTTTTATGAAGACAGTTTTCTAATGAGTGAAATAGTTAAAAACGTTGTAAAAATTTTTGAAGCGTACGTTGAAAGTGCTGCGAATGACCGAAGGACCCAGGAGTGGTTTGCTCGATTCAGTTCCGGAAATTTTCATGTCAAAGATGCATCTCATTCTTGTCGACCAGTCATTAAAAAGTCGATTTTGCAACGGGTTGACCAAAACCAGCACGCGACATAGAAACTAGTATGTGTAGAAAATGAACAAGAGATTAAGGCGAAGTTAACCACACAATATTTAACCTATGTTACTTTAGATAATAATTCCTCGCAAGCGCTTTCTTCCAGATAAGGATGAAAAAGATTAGATCATTTTGTAACGAATTCGATCTACGACACAACATAAAACTTTATAGTAGGCTAATAATATATATCTGGCAATCAGTTTAACTTTTGCTTAATAATTTCAAAACTCTACAGCTTTTAAACTTTATTCTTATCTTTTCGAGAAACTGCGATCAACAAGAAAACTTTTGCTCATTTCTTTTCTAATTAACTAGATTTTAACCCTCGCTTAATATGGATCGAAATATATTGTTCTTCAAACGTCCCCCTTTTCGGAACGCTTGTGGTAAAAACAAAACATTTTTCCTCTTACGAAATGGGTCCACTTCTTCACAAAGAAGATCAAATTAAAAAGTAATTATCTTAAGGCACAAATGCCATACCTTACTGGATCATGAATTTGGCAAGATTTTATCAAGGATTCTGAAGAAAAAAATTTGCTCCGATAAAACTAAAGAGTAAAAAGCGCACTGGAAAATCGCCATCCTACCTAATGTTTACATAGCCTTTCAATTACGTAGTAGAAAAATTTCTAAAAAGGAAGCACAGAAGCAAAATCGTTACGGTAAGAACTTACTAAGATTTATCCACACACATTCTCGCAAAAGAAACAAAGTACTAGCTGCTGCTAAAGCGCGAAGTTACCATTGCTGCCAGATAGAAGCGCGGCCTAGTAGTGCTCAAGAGCATACACCTCCCGAGCTGCGGCGACCGTCTCTCCCTCTTCTCCAATTCTTTCGATCGGACCATCATAGCGTTTGTACAAATATCGATTACATCCGCTGTGTCACTGACTGTACCCTTGGAAAACTTGTGGTTTGCTGCTGTATATTCATGTCCGATTCTCTGCTTGCGTAACATTCACGGAGAGCATCATTCTTGCACGAAGGTTTGGTGTGAAAATTGGGAAATTTGTCAAAGGGCACGCACTCAGTACAGGGACAAACAAACATACGTATATCGGTTCAGAAGTTTTGCTAATGGGTGTTGTAAATGTTTTGAGAAAATGTACATGTTTCTAAATTCTATATGTCTATATATGTATATCTATATATGTATGGGTATGGGTGTGTACAAAAAGTGATGTACTTATGACAATCCATAATAGAATAATTTTCTTCAAATAGAAATGAAAACCCTTTTAAATATATGAGACTGAAGTTAAGCCATGGGTTAAAGGTTAAAAACATTTACGTTCCATATACAGAAACTTGAGATATAAAAAGAAAATCCACAGATCTACATAAGAAGATATTTTAATTTTTAACTTTCGTCTAAACCGCTTTTTTCAAAGAATTTCCATTTGAAAGAAACACGAAGATAAGGTTACAAAAACCGTATGAAAATGTAAATTAAAGCTGCAGAGAAGAATAAGAGTTAAGTCCGTAAATGCAGCCTAAAAACCACAATATATAAAAGCCAAATAAGCCGAAAACAACCAAACAAACAAAAACACAGTACAACATTTTCCATAGCAATAACCCACACATTTACATTAAGAGAAAGAAGCAGAGATAGATAGGGTGGAAGAGAAAAATAATGAGAGAGGTGAGTGAAGGAATGGAAAACAACCACAAATGCATGTGTAAGCAGAGGAGAGATTTAAAATATTAAGCTTGAAACCAAGCGCTTCGGTTTTGTACTAACAAACAAGATATTCATGTACTCTCACAAGGACGACAAGAAAAATATCGCAGTGCGGTTATGTTACTTGTATGTATAGGCGAAAAAAGAAAACCTGGAAACTGAAAATAACGAAAATTTCAAGGATGACAAACCTTTTTATGAATACTTTTTATTTATATAGGGAACCCAACCAGGCTTTAATGGGATCATCAGATGCTTAGACTTAGCGCAACCGCAACGAAACATTCTTAACGTGGCGTCGTCTTATGGTTGAATGCATTTTCGAACTTTTGTATATGTGGGTGAGGTCATCAGCAACAGAATGTAACTTTAATTCATATTTTGTGAATTTCGTTTTATAAGCACAACAATACCAACAACATATTCATTTATACCACACAAAACACCTCACATTACTTTCAAAGGATCTTGAAAAGCAAACAACTTTACAAACGATGCGGTGGTAGTTGGTAAAGTGATTTTCTGGGTTTTTGTTTGGATGCTTTGTTTTTAAATGGTCATATTTCATCATCATCATCATCATCAACATTCTCAAGGGCACTACAATGCATTCAGTGATCAGGTTACTTGTAGCAAATGCTAAACTTGGTGAGAGAAAAATTTCGTAGCGTTTTTCCAAAACATTGTTTTACGTTGTGTTACTTTGGTAATAATAATCCTATCAAGCTGGACCGCTGATTCATTTCAAGGCCACAACTAATTAGAATAAAAGACACTTTATTCAGTCGAAACGGCGTTTTCAAAATGAGACAAGGCAGGAATTTTACAACATAACTATTTGCATCAAAGAGAAAACGCTTGGCAAGCTTATGGGTAAGTTCGTAGTGTTTATGGTGAAAAAGATTTATGAAGATCAACACTTTCCTCTCAAACGCATCGCTCTTTGGTCGACTTGCTTTTGAAAGAGAATTAAGGAAGCCCGGGATGTTTCTACTGAACTAAACTGTTAGAATAACTTGGTTTAGGGTTTCGCCCAGAAATCTCAGAAAAAGGCTACGAAGTTTATGTTTTACCCAATATGTTCGCCACGAACACAACAATCAACAGCATCTATCTACACCAACTGAACTATTATTATGGTTCTGAACATACGGAAACATTCATGTTAGCTGTTGATGCAAGTGTTTATCATTATCAAGTCAAATGTTTTGTAACCCACTATTCGTCAAAAACAATGCTAACCGACCGAAAAAACAAGATGAAAAACCTTTTAACACAAATGAATAAAGCGAGCGAGCAGGTGTGTATGTCTAAAACATGGTATGTATGTATAGAGTTGTTGTTGGTCGCACAGAGTAACTAAAGTGTTGCAAAATAAACTGCGAACGTTGATGACAACATGGTCTCAGTTCAAGCACTGATCACTATAAACAAACAAGCAGTAGAGTCAAAAGCCGCCAGGCTAAGACCAAACCAATCATCCAACAACAACTCCATCAGAAATGATGCACACGAACAGAGGCAACGACAACCATTGCCTAAACTGGAATGTGAACGTGAATTAATAGAGCAGTAGCAGTAGTATGAGATGGATGGTCGAAATGATGGTTTCATTATACAAACACACACCATGCATAGATGGTTTGTCTTGTTTGGCTGGTCGAGTCGGTTGGTTTAAGTTACACAAAGCATTTTGCTAATTTTGTGTTTTAGACAATTTTCAGTTTTATTTGTCCGGCTCCACATGACTCACCATAGAGAGCACTTGCTTCCTCACCTCCTCTTCCTCCTCCTCCTTCTCCTCCTTTTCTCCTTTTCTCCTTTCTCTATTTTACTCTTTCTCCTAATTTTACTCGGTTATTTGTTTGATGATGAGGCGACCAAAAATGCATTAAAATTCAAATAATGTCATTGTTCATGTTGTTGTTGCTATTGTTACTGAAGTATCTATCATCACACAGCATGCATCATTTAATAGTATTTTGTTGAAACTTTTGTGTGCGTGACATTTTGTATCTCTTCACTTTGTGTGTGTATGTGCTAGTCCATTTGCATGTGCGTATGTGTGTATGTCCGGTTTATGCATATGGTCATTTTCGCAAAAAAGAAAAAAAGAAAGTACTTACCGGGTATGGATGGGTAAGGCCAGGGGGAAAGCATATAAACATAGTGTGGTGATGATGAGCTATTTGTGATCTCATTGCAGGAGAGAAAGAAATAGACAAAGAATGCTCCGCTCAATGGCATAATCAAAAGGCATATTTGTCATCACAGCATTTGTCAAACCACAAAATGTTAAAAACCCACACTGGTCAACACATCATTTACACCATCATACACATACGCAAAATATTTATGCAGATAAAAACAACACAGCATGCAGCCTGATGGGCAGACATATACATGCAATTACTTCGACTAGATTACAGAATCCATTACTACACCACGTCTTTTTTTCTTCTCTTCTTCTTTTTTTTTGGTTTCACAAACGACAGGATATATTGTTACATTTTATTTTATTCATATATATATAATTGTATGTATGTACATATATGCATATGTGTAAGTGTGCGTATGTATATGCATACGTGTAAGTGTGCGTATATGTTGCATCTATGCCTAAAACTTAATCCACTGGAGTGACAAACTATGATTGAATTTTTGTTTAGTATGTAAAGAACAAGACTTAAATAATTAAAATAATTCAATATTTATACCAGTAGTTATGCTGTTGATGAGATAAACTATCGCAAATCAATCTCAAGAGAGTAACTCGTATATATCCTTAGAGTTTATCGGCTGTCAATCAATTTTGGTATCGTGCCTCACCCATACAACAGTAATTGAAATGACGTTACTATACTTTAGTTGAGAAATACCTCTCTCTATTGCCCTACTGAAGGCAAAGACCGCAAACCCCAAATATTAAAGCATCTAGCCAAGCAAAAATTACAATAATGATAATCTTACTTTTCAGTTTTACGAATGAACAAATTCTTGTTCTTTTTATTTGAAATATTGAAAACGCAAAATATGATATAAGGCATCACTATAATATATTTCGTATGGATGTTTACCCTTCAACCTTAGAGAACATGCACATCTCTTCCGTTATTCAGACTTACAATTTTCGGAAAATGCAACTTTCGACCACTTCTCTTTTACAATAACTACAGAGCCCTCTGAAAACCTAGATACTCGAAAAATACAAACAATATTTCAAATATAGCGAATAAGAAAATTATATTCGAATTTGCCGAGTCTTTTGTACCCAGCACTTTTATCTTAAAAGATTACCATAATCGGCAACAGGTCGCATTGAATTAGGCAATGTAACTAGCAACACTCTATGGAGGTTCTCTCTAATGAGTCTCATTTCTACTAATTTTCAAAGCAATTTTATTCCAAACGATGTGACTCACACATACAATCTCAAATACATTCACTTTTTCCATCACGGATTTTAGCCGCCGAAGCTTACTAATCTACCGAAACGGTGTTAACATTGAAAATTTTTGACTCTTGCTCTATCATCCGTTGACACATCCAACTACCCTCCCGCAATGACTGAATAATAATCAACACTCAACGCAATTTATAAAGTGCATGACTCTGACTGTAAATATTAATATTTAATATCGCTTAAAAATTGTAAAATTTTAAATTAATAATTCATAGATTTCCACCCGCCGAAGCGTAATACATATTTTGTATGCAAAACAAAATGGAACAAAACAATGCAAATCAACTATAGGAGATGACAACAGCCAAAGTATTTAGAACAACTAAGGGAAGCATAGAACAAACTTGGTTGCACACTACAAATCTCTTCTAAAACTATTAGTTAACTACGATGATCTCTTCGCGCATTGTTTCCTTTATTGAATTTTATTTTGCTTTTGCAGTCATGCCCGTCGTTTTTGCGCTACAGAATTGGCTCAAGAATAAAAACCACAAGTTCAGTTTTGGAGCCAAATTGCTATATTGACTAATATCGGCGATGAGCACAACCATATCTTTGGTGAAAGCCGAAATATCTATTCGACAACTAAAGAGAAATCATATGCATACATACATACAAACGGTATTTATACATACGAAGACGACAGATGTATGTACATATACATGGTGATGATGTACACGTATCCCATCATGAATACCTATATTTTACATATAGGTCCGACGATTGTAAATCTTCGTACCCACCCACTGTTTAAGTTGGCGCATATGCTCTGCCCTTCCTTTATTATTAAAATTTCATTTTTTCTAGAAAATCTAACCGAATTTGCTACTTTTTCAGAACCTGAATTTCATGTCTAATCCTGCAATATTGAGAATTTTCAAAACTGGCGGATGTCCGGACGGGCAGAAGGACAAAGATGTAGAATTCCTTTGATTGAAATCATATCACATTAAGTCATGTATCTCCTTCTATATCGAATAGACGCACCCCTTTTAACGATTGGAAAAGAATTCCTTGTGAGTCAAGTTTATATTCATGGACGATTCATATACACATGTGGGCGATAAATAAATGCAGTTGTTACTGTTAGTTATCTACAGATTTGTGGCTATATCTGGTTGGTTTGTACTGAACGTATACACAAACAAATAGAAACAGAAAATTTTATTTTTGTTTTTCTTTGCCCATTTGCAGGCCATTCTACCGACTGTTGTATGTTATATTGTTAAAGATGGTGTTGATGTGAAATTCATAATATTTATGCATAAATTATGTATGCCCATGCAGTCGAAAACACTCACTCTCAACGGTACAAATATATACAGAATTTTTTTTCTTTTTTTTTTGTTTTGTTTATAATACTTTTGTATGATAAATCATAAAAACAAAACACAAAACCCATCATAATCAACGCCACCATGATCATTGTCATCGTCGTCGTCATCATCATCAACATCATCATCATCATCATCACCATCACCATCACCATCATCATCATCGTCATCATCATCTTCTACAGTCATTGTCATATTCATCCCATAGATTATTATGGGCAGATGCTTTTGAATTTTCATGTAATCTTTTTTCCATTCCATTACCATTCCACATATATTCCGATATAGTATGCAAAGTAGAAATTTGTTAAGCGTGAAAACTATAGACGGTCGTACAAACATACGCATCCCTATAAAAAGGGCTTAAGCGTAAATAAATTTTTGCATTTTATAAATAATTTTGTTTTATTTGTTCGCTTTTAGTATAAATTCATTATGACATTTTGTCATTTCATGAAATGAAGGATTATACAGTCCACATACGTATAAACAATTATACACCCGTAATACACTGCTGGATAGGTATTTCAAACTTTTAGAAAAGAATGGTTTAACGCGTTAAAAGACTTTTTTTTAAAAATACGTTTCAGTAACATTTCTAGAATAATATCGGAAATCGAAAAGTCAAGTGTATTACGTACACACACACACATATTTTACAAACACGTACACACACGCATGCCAGAACACGTCTGGAAGGTGGCATAATTAAAGTTGGCTGGGCAGTGAGCAGAAGAAGAGAGAAATCCTCAGTTCAAAAATGATAAAGATGAATAGAAATCGGGAAGGCTCGTAGCAACTCCCTTGCAGGCAGAAGCTGTTCTTTGATTATTCGTGGCGACACGACTCGAAACTAGCTATGAAACGTTTCCAACTAAATCTCATTCACAAGAGTTGCTCACCATTGACTTTACAGTTCTTAGCGAATCGTACGCAAACGAAACGGATTCAAACTGGGAACAGGACTTGTCGAGCAAAGCAGTAATATGACGATGTAATCTACAATCAGCGACAACACAATCCATCTCAGCAGGCGATAGATTTGTGAAATGTTACGAGACTTACATCCATAGCCGCTACTTTCCCCCTAGCGTGAGCCAAGCACAATATGAGACTATGATATTTGTGCTCTTCACAGATGCGAGAAACAAAAGTTCGGTAGTTATTGCGTGTGATTCCAAAGCCTGGGCGACGGAGTGGGGTAGTGAGCGGACGTATTGGAAATGAAGAGCGCTGTTAGAAATAATAGCTTCTCCCGATCTTGTAGTCCTTAACAAGGGGAAACAGCGCACCTTTAGTAGGAACTACGACGAAATGAGCAAGAAGCCTATATGCCTCCTTCGCGGGCCCAGATGGAAACCCAACGTATAAGATGAAGAGCTATTCAAGTGTTTGCTGGGAAATGTATCAATAGACAGCCAGGCTAATAACAGGCAGGGGATGAAATCCGTACAAAAGTAACATCGGTGGATGAAGTAACTGCAATAGCAGATGCGATTGATGAAAAAGGGCGTCCGGGCCAGACGGTTAGCTATTCTAAAACCGCCGAAAATGGTTACAAGTCTGTTCAACTTATGCCTGAGAGAGCAAATTTTTCCTGACAAATGGAAACGGCAAGGCCTAGTTTTGCTACTGAAACCGAATAAGCCAACCAGTGATCCCATAGCTTGTATATAAATAGTTTCACACTACCTCAAATGGGCGGGCTTTGCATGCTTTCTCACCTACTCAAAAAAAAGAAAAAATAAATGTATGCTTTTATACTTGTAGATATGTATTTATTAAATAACTAAACTTTTCTCTGTTCTTTAATTCCTTCGGGTTCATATAATGGTTACATATTAAATATACTTAAGCCGGAGGATATTTAAAAGTTAAGATTAAATATACACAATATGTATACAGGACAAGGAGGAAACTAACACATGAAATTTTAATTGAAATGCACACATAAATAAATGAGTAAATATTCTCAAATACTACGTAAAGAAGAAGAACGGAAAGGAACGAAAGGCAATATTGCATTTGTTTCCAGACCAATCAATTGCTTCTTGTTGCTTACTTTTAACAAATTCGTTCTGAAAATATTTCAGTACACAAGCGATAAAGGAAATGTGTTGCAAACGTAACCTTCTTCCAAGTAGATAAAAGCATGCTACACAATAATTGTAAAACAGAACATTTACGGCCGCTCTTGTTTGATGCAAATTGCTTGCAAACATAACATGCTTACTAAGCATAAGAATGAATATATGGCAGAAATTTATGACATCAGTGTATTTGTAGGAATAAATTTCTTGCTAAGGAAACTTACTAAATAAGGTACAAATAATATTTCGTTTTTAGAGAGAAATTTGTTGCACAGACAACATCATGCTAAAGGTAAAGGCAAGTAAGTGTAATGTGAAAGAAAGTCTTTTCTAAACGAGACATGCTAGCTAAGCATAAATAAGCAAGCAAGCAAGCAATCTATTACGCAAATGTAGCGCTATATTTACGGTACCACTGCTTCTAAGGACAAATTTCTTGCATATTTACCCAATTGGTCAGCGTAAGAAATCTTCTACTTAACATAATATTTACAATGAATAGAAGAAGAGTCGCTATTGGTAATCGATTGCCGCAATTTAATATAATGAGAAGATGACATAAGCAAACAAATATATTTAAAGTAGCACTAGCTCACAATATACGTGAAAAATCAAACCTGTCACCTATTACACATATTTCATAAGGACATATTAGGTTCAAACAATGATCTCCTATTGCAAATAAAAATTAGAACGAAGTAAACAGAAATATTGCAATCGTTGAAATATTGGATGATATATTACGTCTCTGCTGTTTTTTGGTACATTTTTGAGCTTCTTTTTGTAGCGCACTCTTCTCGAATGATTACAAACTGCCATATGCATAATGTTTAATGCCCATGCTATTACCTGGCAGCTTGCGTGCCGGTCTTACTTCACCAGTTCTAAACTTTAATTGTCTTTTTTAGTGACTGGCTGACAGATATTTTGGCTTCATTGGTATTCGAAACTAAACTTTGATCCTAAAACTTTACACCTTAATTCTTGATTTCGACGCAACACGGTATACATACTGAATTGATTTACATTACTTCAGAATATTTTATAACACGATTCCGACAAAAACTAATGGGGTTTCGATATAAAACGAATAAAGTTTCGCTATAACACGAATAAAGTTTCGATAGAATACATTGTATATTAAATTTTGGCCTTCTAAGCAATATTTCACTTTGAATAAAAAATTTCATACAACACGATTTCGATAAGATACGGCATGAGTTCATCGCGTTAAACAAAATATAAATTTGACCGCACAGAAATATTGCCTGGAAAATTAAACTGAAACGAATAAGATTTCATTTTTATTAGATTAAAAATCGACACTTCATTGTCAATGCAGATTATCGAAAATTTGAAAGTTACCAAAAAATAATAAAATTCCTGAGCAGAAATAATTTAAAAAAAATACCACACTAAAAGCTGCAAGTTACAAATTAAGCATCAGTAACTTCTTACGAATTCCATTTCTTAAGCAGACGGAACATATTTTCGAAGGGGACTTTCTCTTCAGGATGTAGTTGGTATTAAGTTGGTGAAATATCTTTCGAAGAGACGTGTTGTTCTTTTTTAGCTATACTTGGACTTGATGCGGTAATTTACAACATACATGGTATTATAAAGAACACACATGCCATTAAATGAGATTTGTATTAAATCTTATTGAAATTCTGAGCTTTTATGTCGAATAGTACGTTGTTATTTCACAGGAATACATGAAAACACACGTTGAATGCACCAAAATTATGATTTCGGTTGATGTGTCTACACACTGAAATAAATTTGGTTAATCTTTATAATTTCGACTACGTTGTTTTTTGCTTGCAATGCGCTTATTTGATCGAGTTGCAGTTCAACTTATGACGAATATGCTATCATCATCCTTTAGCTGTATAAGAGCAATTACGTCATTTTAGTTTTACTAGCAGCAGGAGATTTTGAGCGAAAAAAGGATTGAACAAAAAGGAAAAAAAAAAAAATAAAATAATTTCTTGTCAACTGGTAGATGCTGGTTTGACAATAAGAGAGCGAATGATAATTGACATCGCAACTTATAAAAAAGAACAAAAGCAGAGTAAGTTAAAATGATCAAATACATCCATCTTTACAATCAACATACGCACGCAGCGAAAAGTAAGTTAGATTCAGTCTTAAAAGAATACTTGCAATTGATTTATGCTTAAGTCGTATATATGTTGTATAGATGTGTATAATAATCAAACTATAGTATTAATTTCTTACAACTTTCCCCTCACTAATGGAACAAATTAAGTACCCAATTAAATTCGAAGTTATATCCAATCTGCCAATAGCCCCAAACGACGAGATGAAAATTGATTTAATGTCTTCTGAAGCCTATGCGAGGGAAGGATCAAATTCTTATGAAAGATATCTCGTTGCATTGTTTATTTTACGATAAATTTTGTCCCACAAATTTCTAATCACATTTTCTCAGAGCTGTTATAAATTCCTTGGGTTATACTCAGAAAATTGCTTATGATCAAAGAATTTTTCTCTTTAAATACTTGATTTGATGTGTTTATGACGTATACACATACGAATGTATTTCTTTTTGTGTTGGTAGGCGTATATTTAACTTATGAATAGTAAATGGCGAGTTGAGAAACTGAAATTTAAACGAACACAAATATGTACAAACGCAAACACACACATACAAACGTTTATAGTTAGTTGTTAAAGCCCATGTGTGTATTTAAATTTTTTTTTCTTTAATATAAATTTAATGGAATTTTTAAGTACTCAAGAGCTTTCTTTACAAAATATTTCAAATATTTCGTATGCATATATTTTGAATATGTTTAGCTTCGCTTTGGATAGGTAAGAGAGAGTCAAAAACCAACAGCAATTATAAATTTAAGCCTCAAAATATGCAACACAATTTTTTTACTTTTTGTTTTGATTTTGCAAGTTATTAAAAACTGACTTTTTCAAGCACTTAAAGCCGGCATCGAGACTAGTGTGTGTGCATACAAAAGCGAAATTAAAAAAAAAATGGAAAAGAAAAAGTAAGACTAAATGAACAAATATTTTCAGCAATGCATTAACAAACAAATATGTGCGCACATACCTACTGACTATACTGTACTCTAGTATACACACACACTACATGAATATATTCTGTTAAGTGTAGCCTACATTAAGGTGTTATTTTATTTTTTGTATTTTCTGTTCTATTTTCAAAAACCACCACCAAACGCAACCAATGCCGCCGCGTCCGCCATCAATACCAAATACATATGATGGAAGCGTTTAAACGCGCGCGAATGGGTTACTCTTATACACATATGCACGTATGTATGTACGTGAGCTTGTTTGTATGTATATACATCCAGGCAACAGGCATGCATGCATGCATGCTGTAGCTGTTGCTATTACTTACTACTGATTGCGAACATACAGTTTTTCTCAACACTAACGGTTTTGCATTTGCACATAAATTAAAACTAAAAAAAAAAGAAAAAATATCACTTACCAGGCAGGCATTATACTCTTGATGTAATGCATGCAATGCCTGTGTATGTGCACCGTTTGTAAAAACATTGATTTTTTCGCTTTTCTGTGTTCTTTTTTATTTTTTCTTTTTGTTCTTTTTCTCTGGGCTTTTCTATTTTTACCGTTTTGGCATTTTAAATAATGTGTGCGTGTGTGCATGCTTGTGTTTGTAGTAAAAGTATGTACTTCACATGCTAACCTCGATTTGTTGGCTGTTGCTGTTACTTCTACTACTACTACTACTGCTGCTGCTGCTGCTGCCTCTGCTGATACGCTTGCTGCCTGCCTCTCTGTTCTTGCTTGGTGCTAGTAGTAGTTTGCAAAAATATTCATTTGTTTCCACTTTTATATGTCTTATATTTTTATTTTTTTCTTTTTTCTGTTTTATTTCCTTGTACCGTTCTCATCATCATGATGACACAATGACGGTAGCGAGGGCGAGGGTGCTGGTGGAGATATTTCTGCGTTTATCGCTGTAGTGTTTTTCATTCATTTGTTTTTACAATTTATAACTATTGCGAGCGAGAGTATTTCAGCATTTCAACCTTTCGCGCATTACGTAGTCCCTTACATGCGAAACATATTTATAAGTAACTGAATAATGTTTATGCATGTGTATGTTTATGTACTTTGCTAAGATTTTTCATTATTTTGTACAACCAGCAAGAGCAAGAGCAGCAGCAGCAGCAACAGCAGGTGAATCTGGGCAATAACGTAATGCTTGAATAAAACATGATGCGTCTAAAGGATGCGATATCCTCTCTCTGATCGCCTTGAAATGCTTTAGCGAAATGAAAACGGTTAAATACCTGTGTGTGTGGGTGCTCGAGTGTTCGTATATTTGTTATTAATTTCAGTTAAAACTTTGAAATCGAAAGTTTTAATATATTAACAGGTAAACGGTGAAGAAGCAAAGAAAAGAAGAATAATACAACTAATATAACTCAGCGAAAACAGAAAAATGTTTAATCTCGTAAAAAAAAAAAAATAACATTAAATGGCGGTAATAAAGGTATTTTACGTTGCAATGCAACGATTAATTTTAAAGAAAGGAAGTAATTCTCTCTTTGGGATTCGTAGTGAAGCCGATGTGGGTGCCTATTCGTTCTTAATGTTTACATGTGGGTTACTGAGACGAAAGTAGATGGATTGAAAAGTTTTAAAAAACATTTCTTTAGTCATAGCTTGAGAAAGCAAGAGAAGTTTCGTTGTCTGATCATGAAATGTCATCCGACACCATGCGACACCACGGGCAGTGGAGCTGGCTTTAAGTTGTTACTTACAGCCATGAAACCGATGTCAGCTGCTAATTTTATTGCATTGATCTACCTTAACCAATTACGCAGTTTTGTTTTGCATATGAGCGTCACTCTTAAAAGTATCAAATTACCATTATTGCTTACTTTTAGTTTTAATAACTCGCTAAAAATTATTTCAATGGTCGACTCATTCTTTCTTTGTTCTGATTTTGTAAATACTCTTTTTACTAGCGTAAGCACAAAATAGGGTAAGAACGCGAGGTAATAAATCATCATTTATTTAACTGAATGATGGTCGACCATCAGTTGCTACGCGTCTTTTTATTTTAATGTCTTTTGCTGATAGCATATACACAACAGAAATATTGGCTCCTGCTTAGAATTGTTTCGCCTTTAGAATCAAAATCTCATGCGTAACATTATTTTAGTTAGTAATATAGGCAGCAACTGATACTACCAAGTGATACTCTGTCATCACACAATAGTAGCCTCACAATTTATTGTTATGCACAGAGTTAAATAATTACAAGAGAAGGCTTGCTTAAATGATAATTAATCCACACTAAATGGAGTAAACGTTCACCATCGAACGACAAAACTTGCCTGTTGCAGTACATTGGACGATAAAGTTTACTCATCGCACTATATTGGACGATGAAACTTTTACTCTAAGTTTACCTCGTAACCATGACTTTTGAGCATTGTTCTCTGACACAAACCAAACTTCATTAATCCCATGAAATCCCATGCCTGAAGTTGTCATGAAAGTAATGCCAATTGACACCAAGCAATCGTCTTCTAACGATTTCGTTCTTTGTGTCCCTTTGCTTTGAGTTGCGAATCATACTCGAACACGCTTCGCTGCCTTACAAACATAGCATTAAAAACCTTCCAGCTCTTAATACTTCACTAAGTTGAACCAGCAGCCCTTGGCAGTGACCTTTGATGATGATCGCGTTGAATAGAAACAGTTCACAATACACTTCAAGTGGTTTAATGCAACGAAGGGCGGGAAGTTGATAATTCTTTCGAGTTAAACAGCAAGTATAACACAAAGGTGCTATTTTCACAAGATCAATCTATTATTTCGTACTGTGGTTTATGCCTTCTTTCCAAAACGATACGAAACTAAACAGCTTTGCTCGGATATATCCGCAAACTGCTATTAAAAGCGACTCCTAAAATTATTTAATTATTTCATTTAAAAAAAAAAAAAAAACCTGTGACGAACTGATTGGATTGGAAAATTAATATTTCAACCAGAAAACGTAAACACATTTAAATATTTAAAAGTCTTAGTCATATGCTGCTAATAACGACATAACACATATTTTCACATATAATAGAGAATAGTACCGGATTAACAATGAGAAAAACACTGCCGATGACATTATCAGGATTGAAACTGTTTTAACAGCTATTTACTCTTATTTATAAGAAGCATACGTTCGTTTAAAAGGTTATTCTCTTCTTCGTCATATCTTTTACGCGCAACTTGTTTATTGTAATTGTTGGGTTAATTGATGGTTTTCTTCAAAATTAATTTTAACTGGCACATGGCAATTTGAAATCTCTAATTGTTCGTACTTGTTATATATGTGTGTGTGCGTGTGTGCAAAAGAAAACAATAAAAGCTGAATAATAAAGTAGAGTAAGTACGAAAACGCAAATCATTTTTCTTTAACATTCACAGCATAACACACACACATGCTTTATCACCGAGCGCGCTGAACGCTTTACATATTTCATGTGTTTCTTTTCATTTATCTAGACACATAAAGAACAGAGAGAATGAGCACCACTTTCGTTAAATCATAAATCCTGACAGCAGCAGCCACAGGCAACAAAACATACACACACAATACAGTGCGCGCAAAGAGCACAGTACAGCACAGCACAGCACAACATAGCATAACCAACCAAACAAAGCAAAGTTCACCATTTACTGCTTCCTTGGAATATTCTTTCGGTCTTTACAACGCGAAAAATAATCAACAATAAGATGAGCTTTCGTAAATCTAGTTACAAACCGAATTCGTGATTTCAGGGATACGAGAGTAAAGCAATTAAATATTTTTTAAAAAATTTCTTAAAAAGTTGTGATCGAAAGAAGTTTGTCTTCTGCAGTAATATCATGTTTCTTCAGAAATTCACCCCAGCAGAGGCATTGCTTTGCTTTGAAACATCTTCTGCTTGCTATTGTTGTCTTCTTCCACATTAACAACAAACTTAAAGTAATGACGATTTTGTTAGTTATAAAGGGAATCAATAGTGCAAAGTAGACGCCGTGCAACGTTTAAAAAAAACAAAAAAAACAAAAATTAAATAAAAAACCACAATTACCTCTGATATAGATTTTCATATATGACGCCAGCAGAAGTCACCTGGGCGAATAGGCAAGAAGAGAGATAACAATAATCAGGCTCCCCATATTTTTTTACCCACCGCACACCAAAGGGTAAGGGTGTAATGATATGCATATAAAATTGAGATAAAGCCGCGTTGACTTTCGCCTGCCTTCGCCACAGCAGTGACGAAAATGAAGCTAGAAAAGCTCACAATCATCATACAGACTAGCTAACTAAATTCAGTTGAGTCATAATCTTGACGAACTGCGGATGCGCCTCGACCCGTTAAGTACTATCAAATTTTAGCGAATTGTTCGTCTAGGTACAGCGATGGGCAATCGATCTTTGCCAACAAGATGAATATAATTTTTCTTATTTTTTTATCGTAAAAAAAACCAATTCATTCACTAATAGCACTTGAGCCATGAAATAAAATGCAAACAAAACGGATACAAACACAGAGAACGCACATCAGGTAAACGGATGAATGATGCAAAGGACAGATAATAGGCAGATAGGTAAACAGGAAGATTGAAGGACAAGACAAAAAAGCGATATTATTACAAATACTAGAGAACATAACAGGAAAACAAAAACTGCGTCGTAAACCGCACAAGCTTCATATAAGGAAGACAATTTTTTTTTCTATTGGTTTAAGGTCCGTTTGCGGTTTATATACGCGAAAGTGAAGCAGACGACTTGATGGTTTAACTACAGATGTGTACTTCGGGTGGGGCGTATGAGTAACTTCATTTTATTTTTTATTTTTTTTTTATTTTACAGCTAAGAGTTTGGTCTTTAGTTTATTTCGTTTGTATTCCAACATAACATAGCACAGCCAGCTACCGCGACAGCAAAAACTATAGGAGCAACAATAATATGAACAATATTTTGTAACAATGTTGAAAAGTAACAATAATGGAAGAATGGAATGCAATGGTTTTTCTTGCTTTCGCTTATTTCGTGAACGTTATTATTTTTGATGGAATGCAATGACCGGATTTATGAGCGCGAAAAGCGTGTGTAAGCATGCATGTGTACGAAAATTTATGATTTAAAAAAAGAAAGAATAATACTTTTGTAAACCATACAACACATTATGTATATGTTGTGTGCGTTGCATGGTTTATATATATGTGGCATGATTCAGATTTCGAAAATAAATGTGAAAGTAAATAAAAAAATAAATAAAAGAGAAAATTCTCAAAATTAAATTATTTAGGACGTGACCATCAAAAATGCAGTAGAAGCAAAGCAAACAAAACAAAAGTCATCAGTACTTCTTCAAGCCCTTATTCATATAAAACAACACGATCGTCGCAAATGCTCGGTACATGGGGAACATATGTACAAAAAGCACAAAAACTGAAATGTAACACCGACAAAGTATAAACCTATTTAACAATAATTGGCTGTAGAAAGAAATTAGATATACATTGGGTCCGCGTGAAGGAAAGAAAAACAAGTTACGAGCTTATAAGCCAGGCAACGCTCACTATCAAATGACTTCGCTATACATCCTTTTCGTCTTACGCTATTCTCTACATCTATTTTCGTTGAGCTTTTAAAACCTAAAGTAGTTGCTCGTTTCTATACTTTGCACGGGAATCGTTAGATGGAGAACGGAGGGACGCGAAACGTAAATACATTTGGTACAAATTAAACTGTTTTAAACGAAATTAATTCAATTAATGAAATTAACTTAAATTTAAATTAATCTAATTAATTATTTTTAATTAATTAATAATTAAATTAATCTAATTAATAAAATTACCCTAATTAATTAACTAATTTCATTAATTAATTAAATTAAATTATTTATTATATTTAACTGATGAATTAATTAATTTATTTAAAAAATTAAAAAAATAACATAAATGTAATATATAATTATTTTTTATAATTTAATTTACTTTAATTAATTTTAACCGATTAAATTAATTTACCTATCAAAGTTCTTATTATTCTTCTTCATCTATTTTCGGTACCGTTCATGATAACCTTTTAGACTTTTTATTTTATTTTATATTTTTTTATTTTTTATGTGAAAGCATTTGATTTGAGCTGATCTATATGTCAAAAAATTGTCATCGGTTTGTAGTTGTAGTAGAAGGGAAAGATATACATCTTCAACCTGTACTTGTACTTTTGCTGATTAAAGAAACTGTGTTTTAAGAGAGAGAATTGCTTGTATTTACTTCAATTCTCATATGAAAAAAAATCTATAAATCCCCGTTCGATCTGCAGCAACAAGACTCTCCTCAAGCTGAAAAATGCATATGTACTCGATTATAAAGCTTAAAACTTATTCGACTGGTCTCATGTTGTAATAGTTTGAATATTGTATTGTCTACTCACTTTGTAATGTTATTGTTTCATGTTGTTGTCAAATACATTAGAGACAAATCAAAAACATTTGCGGAGCGTTGCTGCTGCTATTCTTAAATCACCAGGATATTTTATTTTTTAAATTAAATTGCCTTTTTACTCGTGTACCTAACCTAGACAAACCACAGTAAAGAAGTTAACGTTCTTATGTACATATATACGAAAACAGAATAAGAACGAATGGGATACCAAAAGTCAACCAATACTAAATGAAATGAGCACTTGAGGGTTTTCTATGCTAGTTTTTCTTATGAAATCTTTTGTAAAGTACATATATAGGGTATATATATATATATATATATATATATCTATATGCATGTGTTGTGGTTTCATTTCTTGAAATAGTTTTTCATATAGAGAAGTAAAAAAAAAAAAAAAAGAGAAAAATTCCAAAAGCATAAAAGAGAAGAAATTTAGCAGTAGTAGTAGTTCGTTTTGTTTGCCCTCATACTTGTAAACTTTTCAGTGAATGAAAACTGAAAGGTTGCCCTCTGCTATGCTATGCACAGCAAAAGCAAACAAACAAAATAACCACATATTACGGGTGAGGTTCTTATTGACAATTGTTTTTCTGCATTGGTTAAATAACAACAACAATAACAAAGTGATAACGTTTCTTGCGGACTAACACAACATTAGGCTAAAGAATATTTTTCTTCTTTTTACTGAACTTTATTTAAAAAGTAAGCAACAATTATGTTATAAGATCCTTGGTCTCACTTATTGAAAATGTATACTTTTTTATTTTTTTCTAATTAGTAATTTTCACACTATTAGTAGAAAAAATTCATACGCCACGACATACCAGTTGATCTGGTAGGAAAAATTGCGATAGTTTGTTTATCTTCTTCTTTAATTAAGATTAATTCTTGTGGTCGAGAGAGAAAATTAGGGAAATCGCAGAATGGAAACGGATAAAGGAAGAAGCAGGAGAAAAGATGAAGGAAGGATTCTTTCTCGCGCTAATCTGCTAATTTGAAAAGATCTTGTCAATGCTGCATATAAAATAGAACTTTATCTCACAACGCCAGAGACGAATGAGCTAGCGTAGATAAGGACATCGACGGACACGACGACCAAGGATACGTATGGCGTTTACAACATATATTTGTGGATGTTACAAACAGGAAGACGAGTGCGCATTACTTCTCACGCAACCTCTGCTAAGGTTCATTAAGCTACGAAATATACAACATCGAATTGAAGAAATTAAATATATTTTCACATTAAAGATCTCATCATTTCGTTTAACGAAACGCGTTTAAATTGTTGACTTAAGTGCGACCAAAGCTCAAGTACGAGAAATGCCTCAGAAATTTCCCATAAATCAATTTATTTAAATTTTATTTCCACACCTGATGACAACTTTACTCCTCCTCCTCCTGACGCCTCTAAAGCCCTTCGGTCACAATGGAAATTTTTCATTTTGTAATTAATTATAAAATTATTTAGTCAAATAGGCAAAAATAAAGATTCATTTAAAAAAAAAAATTTATTTAATTACAACGCATATGCGTTTAATCAGAATTTAATGAATTATGTAAATTTATATGTGCAAGCGAAGCCCTAAAAATATGTTAATAAAACAAATATGTGTAGAAAAAATTGCGAAATAATGACATTTTTCGGAGTAAAAAAGTGAAAAATAAAAAAAATATGAAGTAAAAAGTAAATCGGAAACAACTACAACAACAACTGCACAATTACAACTACAATAAACAATGAATCACGCTCGAAGTGTTGTCAGACGCCAACTTAACAATAATCATGTAACTCATACGCTAACAAAGACCTACCACCCGATGATTGTGGTCTGCTACTACTACTGCTGTTGCTTGTGTGAGAGAGTTTTCTTTATTACTTTTATGTTATATAACCCGAAGGAAAGCAGTTGATGTGTTCAATGCTCTCTTGGTTTAGTTTTCCTTTTTGTTTGCTTGTATGAGAAATTTGTCAAGAATGCGTAATTTGTGATAGAGAAAAATATATGACTGGAGGTGAAATAATCTTTTAATTTGCATTCACACAATCTCCGTAACACAGAAGAACAAAAAATGATTGAAAATGTTACACAAACAAAAAATCAAGACCAACACAAAACGACATAGAAAGGAACACACAACAAGATGTACACGCATTGATAGCAGAAATTTGGGCAAAGAGCTGAAAGATCTGAAGAATTGATTTTCTATTCTTTTATTGATTTTGATATCATTCACACACACATATACTATCATATCACACATAATTATGTAATGTGAAGGATTGAATTAATCGTATCACCAATTGATTTTCCAATAGAATAACAATAGTCTAATAAAGCACATTTGTGCATTGAAATTATTTTCGCTTATCGGGGACTAGATGAGCAAATAATTGAATTACAGATCATTATTTGCAAAATTTTCACGCGTGAATTGCTTCGCGTTATAACCGCTGATCGTTATAAAAAAACCTATATAGATACATGTGAATGGTGCACGCACGTAGTAGTTGCGTTGAAGGAAAAGAAAAGACAAATAAGCCTCTTTAAATTGTACTGCAGATATTTTTATTTCTTTATTTGAACAGACGGATGGAGATCCGTTTTCTCAATTGCGGAGCGTGCACCTTTTTAATAAACTAATATCTATAAAAATCAGAAGACGTTCGTAATTTCGTTATTTTCGAGTACTGCATATCTTCAGGCGTTCGTCATTTGCTATTACTGCATAATCATAGTCATTCGCCATTTCCGTATATTGTGTATCCCCGGGAATTCATTTGCGGATATTGTATATCCGTAGGCATTCGTCATTTGCGGATATTGTCTAACCACAGGCATTCGCCATTTTCGGTTATTGCTTATCCGCAGGAATTAGTTTCCGGATATTTGAAGTCCGCCCGAGTTCGTTATTTCCTGGAATATTTTGATAAAATTTCTTTTTTCGACGCTGTTTCTACGTCCAACAATTCGTACCCTTAAAATACTTAGTTGTTTGCAAATTATATGTGAACGCAATAAACGACTTCAGTGATTTTTGGTTTGGAACGACTGTGCACACTTTGTCTAAAAATGTATATTTTATAGTGTATTGAAGCTTCTATTTCTACGTAACACAATTTTAATACATCTCTGAGGAGAACATATAAGAAATCGAAGAAATGTGTACAAATTGTCGAGGTCATTATTTCAAAAAG
>KK351151.1:0-16804 GCA_000671755.1 Glossina brevipalpis
ATATTCTATTATATCGAATGGGCTTGGTCAATATAAAAAAACGAAGTGAAGGACGAACCTGTAAATGACAGTCACATTCTTAATAATTTAATATTTATTATTAATATTGAATAATACGTTAATAAAGTAGCGGGCAAGAGGAACTAAATTCTATGAGAGCGCATAAAATATAAACAGGAATCCAACAAATTACAGCATATTGAAGAAGCACTTTCGTAAAATGAATGATTTCGAAAGAATTTTGAAATTTCAAAACGAGCTTCGATCATGTATTTCTGGCTATCATCATGCTTACAAGCTGCTTATCCAGCGACTGTTATCACGACTACATGGCAATAACAAAATAAATCAACTCTAATATCTTTAAGCGTTTACGAACATCAGATCATCACAAGAATATACGCGACAGATAGTCTTGAATTATGCAAATTTTGAAAAAAATCGTAATTTTTAAAAAGAGCAAATAAAATATTGTTAAATAATCCCATTTATAATTCAATTATTTATTTTGTTTGGTAAGCATCTTTCAACAATTTCGCAAAAGCTTTAACATAACTTCTAAGTATTATTGTTTTTATTCGTTTGGTCTCTACCTCATAAAATAATTTATCATTAATATGTTAAGAAAAAAATTACTTATTATAAATAATTACAAAGTTTCTGAATATTTTTTGTTTTTACCTGGGAGTCCGTATCTACTTATATTGTTCCTTGAAATTTTAAAACTTAATTTTTTTTTAGGTTTTTTGTCCAGCAAGTGTTGGATAATTTTTAAGGAAAGATAATAAGGTTTCTATCAGAGTTGAATAAATGATTTTCCTAAAACAAATTTTATGACAATAATACAATTGCACCAACATTTAGTCTAGCTTTCAAAACCTTCTGTCTCTCTCTCTCTCTCCTTCTCTAAACACAAAAATTTAAAGAGCTTTTATTTTTGTTTGTACTATCGGTATATTCTCTCTGTTGGTTAACTTTTCATATACAGATATTTACCACATCCATCTACCAAGGTTTATCTCTTACACAAATTTCCAATTTATAGATTTATGAAGCATATCTATTTTTGATGAGCATCTTTGGTGGTATTAAGTTATACCTGTCTCTCTATCCGGTGCTAACTATATTATTACGAATTTGGGACTTTATTTAGAAGAGTAAATTGTTTTATTTTTCTCTATTAAATCTAAATGAAAAAATCTGTAAAAAGGCACATAATTTCGTTTATAATTAGCAAAAGAACATACACAACATACATAAACACATTAGTTAGTTGCCGAATACCCTACGCTCAAGCCGAAGTTATGAACTATTTTATTCTCTCTCACTCTTTCTCTCTTTCTATCTCTCCCTATCTCTATCTCGTTCGCTCTCTCTCTCTCTCTCTCTCTCTCTCTATCTTTCTCTCTTCATCTCTCTCTCTCTCTCTCTCTCTCTTTTGCCATTTCTATATTCACAGTATACTCACATCCGCCGAAAAGCAGGAATAGCTAACAGTGCTTTTTAAACCTCTTTGAATACTTTCCGCCATACAAATAGAAGTCTTATATATTTGACAGGAAAGATTCTATTTCCAATGTGTTATATAGCTGCAAATGAGTACGAGAAAAGTCTATATATACATATACATACATATGTCTACATTTACATTTCAAGAAGCAATTCCAACGACAAAAACTGAAACACGAAAAACGATCAATTTTTTCACCTCTCTTAAAACTTTTTCTTTCACTAAGAAGATTTTTTATATATTCACATGTTTGATATTCCTTCTATTACACTTTGTAAACCATTAGCAAAACTTTAATTCGCCCACGCTAATTACGACCTTTTGACTTTGCATAAATTACAAGCCCGTGAATAACTTTGCTTACATCGATGCTCGTGTTATCGAAACAATTTCACATTTCTCTTATACAAAATTTAATACTCTTTTCACGCGCTCGCCTTGAAGAATACTTTCTCATACACCCGAAATATAGCCGATTACGCACGATTGTCACAAATTTTTTTTCCGGTACTTTTATTTTTACGCACAATTGTCTCAAATTTTTTTCCGTCACTTTTACTTTTACTTAAAAACAAATGAGGGACAATGAATTAATATTAATTTTTTGCCTTTCCGCTGGAGACACGGCATAAATTTTTGATTATAAATTTTCACACTTTAATAATTTCATAATTTCAATAAACATATTTTTCGCGATCTCCGCAATTATTTCACACACCTCCTCCAATTCCTTTACAAATACGAACTTGAATGATTTCCCAATGTATACTCTCCGCGTTTTGCTTTGTTGAGATTACATAACTTTAGAAAGTTTAGCGAACAGAGAGGAATTTAACATGCAATGCAGTATTATTGCTTGCACTGTAACCTTGACAGTAAACAAAGCGAGAAAAAAATAAAGATCAATGCAAGTTACAATTTTTTTGTTTTGAATATTTTTGGAGAAAATGATAAATAAATAATAATAAATAAATCAAAAAAGTTATCTCGTATAAATTAGAGAATATTTGATTTTATTGTAATTTTTTTTCTGCTCATAACATAATTCGCGTTAAAGTGGTCAAATATTCGATTTATGATCTCGAAGTTTATCTATATTAAATACCATTCTTTTTGTTGTTGTTGTTCCTTTACTAATGAAAATGAGTCTCATTTAAAATCATTGCTTATGTTTGTGCTCAAGTTTGCACTTTACTATGTTTCTATTAGAAAGTTTTATTATCGTAATGTTAACGATTTGTCAATATAGTTCACAAAAAAAAAAAATAAAAAAAATTAATCGCTTAGAACTATTCTTTAAATTATGTGTGTTTCCACATGGTTTTTCTTTGAATTTGTACTTAGATTTTCGCTTGTGTGTGTGGATTTGTGCAACATTATGTTTCCGCGATTATCTTAACATTAAAGGTTTTTCTTTTATAATATACGAAAGAGAATGCATTCATTCATTATCTATGTGTAAGTAAGTAAGAATCTCACACTCCACGAAAGCAAGAGCAAGAGCATATTAAAATTGTCTCTTAGCAATTTGACAATTTTCGGTATTCATTTCTAACTATACATTTGCATGTTTACACTCGACAGTAATTCATATTTTCCTAACTAATAATTTTCTAATTTTTACATATTTATTATTATATTTTAACAATTTTATTATATATTCTTTAAAAATTTCTTAAACTGCTTGATTCACAATTGATATTTAATTTTCTAGAGCACAGAGTTTGTATTAGGTTTACTCTTAATAAATTTCACTTACAGACTATATAAGAAAAAATTATTATTGTAGAGCAACAAGTTACATTTCAAAGAGAAAGGAAATGAAGAGATCAAGATTTATGCGAGCAAAGAGTATGAATAAATAAAATAGTTATTAAGAAGTTTTTTTCTCTTTCTTAGTAATAAAAGTAAGAGAATCGTATGCTTTTCTTTGTGTAAGTGAACATAAGTTTTTGACGGGCAATTATAAGTTAAATTTCTAACAAGATTAGACATGAGATTTTAATGTAGTGGATACTGCCACTATAAAATTTTCAAAGCAAAAAAAGACAGTTTTTGGGAGCTTTATGTTTGCTTTGTATCAGAAAAAAATTTATTCCATAAAAATTTTAAGAATCACAAACGTGTTTATCTCGATATATGATTTTTGAAAATGGCACGCCTTTTTGGGAGAAATAAGAAGTCAAGCAACGACAAGATAATGGAATGATAGCAAAATTTAATGCGTAAATATATATAGGAAAACAGGGAAACAAATTTTGCATAACGATGGGAAACAACGTAAAAGAGCTTAAGTGCAAGGTATCGAGAAGACAATTTGTCGTTTAAAAACACGAGACAGAAAAAGGAAGAGATAGAAAAATAGACTGGACAGATTGTGAAAGTAGAAATGGCTAAACGAACAAAACAATGGTTTAAAAATTGAATAGACGGAGGGCTGTTACCAGATTTAGAAAAGAATTTAGGTCATATTTTATTTATGGAGATGAAGATCTTTCGTCAAAGTTCGCTGGATAATGCTTCGTAAAATATGAAGTTGTTAATAACGATGCCGAATTGATGTATTACAGCAACAATGTTTTCAAGAGACCGACTGTTGAAGCAAAGAAAACGTGCTATCTATAATCGACCCAAACTTTTAAAATTTTTTCACCACTACTCGAATTGTTGTTGACACAATATGTGAACTTACTCGACTGAAAATTCCGCAAAATTTGTGAGCGATTACATGTTTTGGAATAGATATTCGCAATTATACAGCATTTTTCATTCGTGTAACGCTCGATATTTAATAATCGGAATAATGGCAGGTGACAGGTGTCAAATTTTAGAGTTGCCACTTGTATGAGAAAAAAATTGACACGAAATATGAATAGTGCACTCTTATAGAGATTGCCTTTAAATAGAATATTTCGAGTAGCCAACATGTCACACCCTTATTCTCTAATACCGAGTAAATAAATTCACTTGAATCATCATAAAAAATAAAATAATAGATATTATATACGATATCCATTAGAAGGTTTCGAATAGAGCAATAAATTCGTCTTTTGATAGCAACGAGACTTCTGATAAATGACAAAAAACATATCGGAAATAAAATAATGCAAATAACGATGAAGATATTATATATAATATAATATATTAAAAATTTGTATTCTACAGAAATTAAAGTTTCTATATCGCAGAAAGCACGTAATTACTCATATGTCGTGTTCTTATGATTGTTTGAAAATATGCTTAAGCCTTAAAAGAGCATTGTTGCTGTCTGCACAGACGATTTGCGTAAACGTGAAATCATCAGCATTTCTAGCTTATGCATACAATACGTTAATGTACTCATTAATATACGTACAAGAAGCCTTTTTAAAAAGGTACTTGAACCTTTATCGTTAAAATTGAAATTTTTCATTAAAATTATTTTGCTACAATAAGTAGTTGCTCTTATTCGCGGTATACGGAAAAATACGAATTTAAAAACTTATTCATAATACTTGTATGTGGCATATACCGTTATCAGTATAAATGATGTGGAAGGATATTATAGAAAATTTGTGTCTAACAGAGGATTTTTAAACAATTGATAGAATTTTAAATTTCGGGTCAAGTTTGAAATGCCAACATGTAACTATCATTGTGCTGACATTTGATAAATAAAAACTAAATGATATTTTTGGTAAGATTCGCTAATTGGATATTATAGAAATTAATAGATAAAGTCACGATGTTTTCACACAAAAAAAAAAGCAACGAGATTCATTTGCATTTGCCTGAGGTCGCCAAACAAGCGCAAATGTTACGAAATGTCGCGAAAACGTCGCAAAAACTTCGCGAAGAAGTCGCGAAGATATCGCAAAAACATCGCGAAGATGTCGCGTGGACATCGCGAAGACGTCGCGAAGATGTCGCGTGGACATCACGAAGACGTCGGGAAAACATCGCGAAGACATCGCAAAGACCTCGCGAAGATATCGCGAAAACATCGCGAAGATGCCGAGTGGATATCGCGAAGACGTCGCAAAAACGTCACGAAAATTCTCAAAGACATGGTTCCGAAAACACAAAAGAAATACACGAACAAAACCAACTACAACGAATTTTGCAGTCTATGATTTTTGGACGGGCTGAGCCCCGCCGTAGTTTTTCGCAAATGGTGCTGTATCGCATATTACAGTAGACAATGGATATAAGTGTTCTCACCTGATTTTAGGATGTGTAGTAAAGCTCCCGAAATCATGGCTCTATTACGTATAAGATTTAACATACAAACTGTTGTTGAAGGACCGTATATATGCTCGTATTCACTTACTTAAATTCGTGGAAGCGATAAAATTAAATAATATTTTTCGTCTTATATTCTATCGGCATGACTGGTGGTATGAGAATTTTTTCTTCGAATGTGCTTGAGAAAGCCTCTTGGTCATCATAACTTTATCTATAGCTGCGGAAAGAAAGCTCTTTCTGAGAGCACTCTGATTGGCGCCTAACAGCAAAACAAATTCCGAGTAAATTCAATTCCCATTTAGAAATATTGAACAAAGTCCGAGTAATCTCATATGCCATCTAGAAATATTTGCGAATTTTATAGGCAAACTCTTTGTCAAGATAGTGGATAGTGCGTCCCTCAAGGACAATGCTGTCTCATCGGCTCATCGTGATTATACCGAGACGATCTGAACGAGATAGCCTAGCTTTTAAACCTGGAGTATTAATACAAAAATTATATTTTGAAAGGACATGGAATATACTTGGTGAGGACCAAAGTTGAACACCCGTTTTGGTCCACACGCTTCCACCCCGTAGTATTAGATTAAGAGATGTATATATGAACTTACTGTTCTAAGACGATAAGCTAAGATTAAGTTGGGATAGGGGGATTCTTATTCGAAATCAACTGCGACCGATTGACAACGCCAATTAGCGAACTTACCTTAAGATGGAACCGAAAGACAGCTTCCTCTGCCCTTTTGATTTCCGGTCGCCACCTGGGTAAAAAATAGGTGTAAATTGTGTCCGTGAACATCCGAAAATGATATTGTGGATCGGTGCCATCCTAATTATATTACTAGCTAGAGACGAATAACGGATGCTGGAGGACTAACTCTATTCAAGATGGGTATTGTTATAGGTTAGGAAATTACAACAATAAAGTAATCGAATCGAAAAGTATATTAAACTGAGTTTACTTTTTAATAGGATAATAGGAAAAAAGAACACATGATCCCTGGGAGAATACATGACCCCGGCGAGCTGACCCAGAACGTATAACTAAGTAAAGCAGAAAATATTTCGAATAAGAAATTTTCCTCTTCAAAACTTACTCTATATTTCAAATAGAAGACTATGGAAGTAGACGACTATGGAAGTAGACGACTATGGAAGTCGTCTCCGTAAGAGTCTCCCCGAATGTTTAAGAAAACAATGGAGAGAAGAACTGACCTGTATTCTTTCTTTCGATCGATAAGCTGCTCTAAAAAACTCTGAAGATGACAAACAATTCCATCTAGTGTTGAAATATCATCAAACTAACAATGATCTGGATAAGCCCATTAAAGTGCACCTACCATCTATTCGACAATCAAAAGGTCGAGCGTTTAGCAAGCAGCCAACAGCAAGGAGATGGATTTTTTTATAGAGATCAGAATTTAAATAAAATAATATAAGAATTTTAATAAATCGATTCAAACTACATATTACTTGAACATAACAGTTTGAACGATAATGAGTCATGAGACATTTTAGTTGAATATAATTTATCTTCTGTCATTATATATCAAACGCTTATATCTCTGCATCTCTCTCTCTCTATACTTGAATTTCATTTTTTCTATTATGAAATATATTACACACAAACAAACACACACACCTAGATATATTATTATTATTATTTATATAAGTTTGTCATTTAACATAAGAGAGCGTTACTGAATTCATGCAATCTATGCTTCAATTTAAAAATATAATGCGGTTACGCAATTGCGGTTTGTGCATGACTTTGCTTGCCTTTAAGCATTAAACCTAATTTTGCATTACAATACTCTACTACACACAAAGATATGATATGATACACATGTGTATGTGTTGTGTGTGTGTGTGTATGAGTTCATATGAGAACTTTACATATATATACATATATATGTGACACAAACACAATTGATATTCAAACAGAAAACCACAGTAAAATATGAGGTTACAAACAAATCCAATCATCCTTACAACATAAATTTAAACTCCTGTACCTTTTGAACTTATATTTTGTCGTCATAGAGATATATGTATGTTTGTTTATTTGTTTATACATAAGTAAAATTCTTATCCTGCATAAATGCAAGTATAACCACAACAATATGCTTTTGTTGACATTTCAGATCCATTTATGTTTAGAACAGAAGTGTCTTCTCTGCCTTTTTTTGTTTCTTGATTTTTTACTAACTCTTGATGTAATGGTTAATATTAAAAACATAAGACCAAAAAAAAAACAAGGAACAAGAAAGTTATATTCCTGTTTAAGAATGACTCTTTGAAACTACCACTACCTATTGATAATTGTCCTTACGGTCACATAACACAATTTTAAGTTTAATTATTCGTGACATAAACTAAGTATCTATGTACGCCCAAGCTTCAGGCTTTACATCTATTTAGCAGCAGCGGGTCATGTTCCGCGACAAGAGGTATTGTTTATATCAAAATAATTTTTAGACTCAAATTATTATATCAAACTTTAGCTTTAGATTTCTACTTTTGCGTAATAGACGTAATGCGGGGTTATAGATAGAAGGACACGATTAAAGCGTATGAGAATCATTCTTGGTTCAATAATATGTGAACCGATCTTTTTACGTTCACAATGATTAATCTTGAGTCCTACAAACCAAGCGCATAAAGCTGATATATCCACTATTTCGTTGATAGTAAATCCACGCAGAAACTTATGCTTATGATCAAGGGTATAAGTGCTTTGTAGAGTCTCTGATGAAAATAGAGCGTTACCCTATGCCTGGGATTCATTGTGTTCGTTTACGTACTGTTTTCCTTTGGATATATCGATATGATTCTGAATCGATTAAAGTTTGTCCGTCCGACTAAACGTCTGTCCCTCCTTCTGCGTATCTCTCTGTCTATCTGTTTGTTTATCTGCCTGCCTGTCTGCCTGTCTGTCTGATCCCTGTACGTGTATTTTGCTGACCTGGAAATAAGAATGCTACCAACTTACTCGAAATAAATTAAAAAGAAGGAAGAAGAAGAGTTTCTTTTCCCTTTTTCTTGGTGACGATCACGGAGTACAGGTACGATGTGGAAAGATTCTTATTCGAAATTAGCTATGATGACTATGGATCCTACCGATTGGTAACGCCATGTTAAGAATGGAGAGGAAGAGGAGTTCCTCTTCTCTTGGTGATGATCACATAGTAAAGACGTGATGTGGGGATATTTTTATTCGAAGTCACTTGTGAAGAAACGCTCTACCGATTGGCAACGCCAATCTTACTCGAAGTAAGTTAAGAAGCGAGAGGAAGAGGAATCCTAATTCTCTTTTGCTTAGTGGAGTGAAAAGCTGCTATGGGGATATTCTGATTCGAAGCCAGCTGTGATTAAAAGGCCTGCGGGATGGGCAACGCCACTCTTACTCGAATTAAGTTCAGGAGACGATCGCTGAGTACAGGCGCGATGTCGAAATATTCTTATTCGAAGAAGAAACCTACGGGTTGACGACGCCAATCTTACTCGAAGTAAATTAAGGAGGGAGTGGAGCTCCTCTTCCCTTTTGTTTGATGACGATCACGGAGTACAGATGTGACTTTGGATTTCTCATCGGTTGTAATCCAAGAACTGCGGTAATGGACTAATAATGATACGGACTGACTAGATCAATTCTAAATTTGTATATTTATATTACAAATAAAGTAATTATATAGGGATAGAAGTAAGTTGAAATGAAGATTAAAATTTTAATAAAATAGAATTGGATTTCATTTCTTAATTTGAAAACGTGTGATTTCCTTTAACAACGTTCAGAAAGTAAGGAGTCCATACCTTACATCACTTGTTCGTTTTTTATGAAAGTCATTTCCAAGAATCGGTCGAATAGTGAATATCGGTGAAAAAGTCAGTGAAAAGTCGGTGAAAATTTTCACTTTCCTTCCTATTTAAGAATATACGATATACGAATTTTATAATATTTATATAGTAATATAGTATAGTACGATATACGATATAAGAACTTTATAATGTTTATAAAGTAATACAGTATAGTACGATATACGATATATGAATTTTATAGTATTTATATAGTAATACAGTACAGTACAATAAACGACATACGATATATGAATTTTATAATATTTATATACTTATATAGTATAGTACGATACACGATATAAGAATTTTGTAATGTTTATAAAGCAATACAGTATAGTACGATATACAACATACAAATTTTATAATATTCATATAGTAATTTTAATTTTCTTTACCTACAGGAACTGCTAAAGTGAACTACAAAATTCAAACAAGGAAGCCACTTGCCTTCAACAAAGGAATCGATCGTGCAATTTGAATTCGTAATGGGACAACATCTTCGTATCACACTGCTAAACAACTACAACTAAAATTTTATAATAATTTATTTTATAATAATATATATTTCAAAGAAAAGATAAGATAAAGCAATAAGAGTTGAGTTTGTGAGACCTACCACACACGTAAATAATTTACAAAGACTTCTTCCAACAATTACAACAAAAAGTAGAACATTTAAAACCACTGTGGACTACCAGTCCCTACACTCTTAAGATATGAAAATATTATTAAATATATAATAAAAAAATATTTTGATAGTAATAAAAATAATGAATATATAATAATGAATAATAAATAAATAAATGAAAAAATAAATGATAAATAAATAATGAAAATAATAAAAATAATAAATATATAATAATGAATAATAAATAAATAATGAAAATTTATTAATAAAAATAAAAATAAAATATTAATAATTAAAAATGCATATAAAAATAAAAATAAAATATTAATAATTAAAAATGCATATAAAAATAAAAATAAAATATTAATAATTAAAAATGCATATAAATATAAATCTTGTTTTAATATCGATAGATTTTTTCATGATAAAAAAAAATTTTTAGAATTTTTTGTTTTCCCTTCAAAATCTCGATATTTACTTATATACGGAGTTGAACTCTTTACGAAATTCATTTGCAAGTTGATTAAAGATATTGTTTTTCTCTCATACAGAGACATATACTTACACACAAATACATATATCTGTGCATTTAGGCCACTCCCGGCCACAATGCAAATATATTTGTAACTGTCACAATGCAATTATGTGCATCCTTGAGTAGTGTAGTGAATAATTGTCATTTTCAATGTTTTCTATATTTGTACGATTTTGTACATACACAATCATGTAAGAATATGTAATCGAGAGAGAGAATGTTAAAAGAGAAAAGCCTTTAAGAGTTAAATGCTAAAATCATTGTATTAAATATTGTTTGTGCGCTCACGAAGTAGAAGAAATGTGTGCGAATTGATTACAAAATAGAAATAATTTCGAACACATACACGTACCGTTAAATTCGTAAGCATAGAAAGAGTTTCCTCACAAAATAAACACAGGAATATAAAAATAAATACAAAAAGAAAAAACATTGTAGCTCTTAATAATATATATGGTGAACACAACAACAAAATTATAATTTTGAATGCAATGTGAATATTCTCTCTCACTGTTTTCACACATTTCCTAACACACACATTACGTATGAGTAACTTAACTATAAGATTTTGTACTTGTGTGAAGTTTTGTCAATTTTTTCATTTGAAAAATTCATTTATTGAGAAAAATGAGTATAATATATATTAATAAAAATATTTGCCATCATTTCCTACATCCTCTTTTTATCTTTTTCTTAACTTGGCGATATCGTATTGGAAGAAATAATCATGAACTTTTGGGACTATCCATGAATTGACCATTTTTCGCACTTCTTCAACTTTGTAGAACTGCGTGCCAGCCAGATCATGCCGCATCGATCTGAACATTGGGCAGTCAGAAGCCGCTATATCTGGTAAGTAAGTTGGATGTAGTACAACTTCCCATTCGAGCTGCAACAAAGTATACTTGAACACTTTTGCAACATGTGGCCGAAATGACATTTTCAGTCAATTAGTATGGTAGTCGTTTTCCATTCTTTTGGGCCTTTTTAATCTCATATAAACGTCTAAAAACAGTTAATTTATCAACTTCCGAGATATTCGTAAGTTCCTTGAGAGTTTGAGATGAGTTTTCATTTAATAGATCTTGGAGTTCATTATCTTTAAATTTATTTGGTCTTCCAGCTCCGTTCTTTTTCGTTGACATTAAAGTCAATGCTTTTAATCCGTTGAAAGTGAAACCGACAATTGGGACAAAGGAGAACGGCATCACCGTAAGTTCGTAAAAGTTTTTTTTCAGTTTCAACAATGGATTTCTTCAAATCATGAATGTTGAAAATGAATGCAGAAAATGAATGTCGCAAATGAATATAGAAAATAAATGTCAAAAATGAATGAAGAAAATAAATGTCGAAAATGAATGTAGAAAATAGATGTCGAAAATGAATGTAGAAAATAAATGTCGAAAATAAATGTAGAAAATAAATGTTAAAAATGAATGTCGAAAATCAATGTCGAGAATGCACTCTTTGGGCGTTCCATGATCAGCGGCTCTATACACTGATTAATTCAATGAAACTAAATGCAAAATTGTTGTTTTAAGTAGAGGAAGGTTCAAATTATCGAATTCAACCCTTATTTACACTGATATTTTCAATTAATTTAACAGTTGTACGTATAGAAACGGACTGTCGAAACTTTTGCAAAAACCTAATAAAAAAAAACGTGAAATATTTCAATACTTTTTCACTGTAAACCATTTTAAATAATATCCGATTATATCTGAACATTTACAAGTAAACTTAAACCTACTCTTCCCATTTAATTAAAAAGAAAAAAAAATATTTGAAGCATTTTACATCACGAAAATGCACCGGTGCAAAGCACCTTTTTTTCACATTAGCACTTAATAAATTGCAAAGCAGGCAACATCGTATTCATGGCACTTAGCTAGAGGCCACCCATTAAATACCATACACTCCCATTCCGTTTAATAAAATTCTTTATTTTATTAAATTATGCGTTGTTTCCATACTAAAGCATAGAGTTCACCGAGCTCTTACATAGGAGATGATGGCCTACAATATAAACTAACGTGATCCAAATTTAGCAAAATTAATGTTCATTTGTTTTCCTACTATATAAAGCCTTAAAAATTAGATTTTGTTCCCTTACACAAGGAAAGGTCTAAATTTTTAGGAGAAGTCTTATATGGCACTAAATGGGATGAAGTCCAAACAGTCCATTAATCTGATTCAAGTTTGATTCAGAGTTACTTTTAATTACAAATTGTCCTTATCAAACCACCTCCAATGTAGAATAATAAATATTAGACCGTTTACACACAGAAAGGCATACTTGCACCGGGAGGCGATATTCCATAAATTCATCCATCCGAACCATATTTTTCACATCAAATTCCGAATGACAATATATTATTTCTTACCGATTTTTGTGCAGGAAGTTTGAAATTTGCAATATTTTTCCTATAACGTTTTTTTGAAAAATGGTCTGATCCAATCCATTTTCCATAGGGTTCATCCTTGGACCAAAACACGTCAGTGCATCATATATCACGTAACTATTTCAAAAATGCCGACTTGGAAGTTGAACAAAAAAATTAATAGATAGACGGAGAGACGGACCCACATGATTAACTCGATTCAGAAAGTAATTCTAAATTAATCAGTATGAAAGAGATCTTCTGATTTACGGATTGGCTTAGGAAGTATAAAGCAGAAAATGTGCATATAAATATAAAGGGGAAACTCCTTGGAGTATATATATTCTTCGATCTTCGATTCAGAAAGTGGTCCAAAATTAATGGGTATAATAAAAACGAGGGTATAATCGGCCTAATAAAGACCTTCTGATTTAGGAATTGATTTAGGCACTATATAAAGCAGAAAATTTCCGTAAAAAGAGAAAGGGAGAACTTCCGTGAATTGCGTGATTGACTTTTGAATGACAGTCTTCGCCTCTATTTGTATTTCATCCGCATGTCGAAGTTACGACAATGATTTGAAAGTTTTATTTAGAATAACAAATTTGTTCTCATACTTTTTTTTTCCTCCAATTCCGCTCATATTAACTTCGAAGTTCAATGGAATTACTTCATCAGTCCGCACCGTCCTAGCAGAAGGATAATAGTTCCTACCTTTACCTTTAGATTATATATTATGTTTAAATTATAGTTTTTACTTTAGAGATTTAAGGTGAACGTCGCGTATGTACTTAACGAAATGTCCGCATCAAAAGGGCCGACCAACGATCCTACTGATCATGATAATCAGAAATACGTTAGACATATACTTGTATATATATATATATGTTATACGTTATACGTTATACGTCACTCAATAAGTTGACAGCATGACATGTGGATGTTGTAGGAATGTTAAGGAGATTAAGTCCCGCATTACATATGCAGGAACTATTATATATATTAAGTATAAAACCACCTTAATGAACGAAGCACGAAGTAATTAAAAATTTCCAGACAAAACTGAAAGCAAAAAAGCTCCACGTAGAAGCATTTGTTAAAAGGCGACATACCAACCGCTTAACTTTGTTTACCCCAGTAAGTTGACGACAATTTTGCAAAAACAAAAAAAGAGGTAAATATATCAGCCACGTTAATAAAAATTTCGTGTTAAATACAATTCCTTTGTACCTGGTGTCCTGTCCTGTGTCATAAAATTTGTTTTCCAGTTAACTACACATGCTTTCAGTAGAGGATATTGGTGTAGTGTCCTCATTTTGCAATTATTTTTACTGAAATTTGACTCTGACTATATCTATATATATCTACTAATATCCATTAATATTCATATGTACATACATACATACATAATTACATCATTTAAAAGGAAACTACGTAAATACATAGTGAACAATGGAAGAGAAGCTATGAAACGAGTAACAAAAATTAATGATGTAACCGTTATATCCATAACAAGATTTTGTGTCACATCAACGATTTAGAAAAGTAAATTTACATAAGCAACATACATACATGCATGCATACAAAGAGCTTAGAGTTATTATTCTATAAATAAATTGTTTTAACTATAAACTCATTTGAAAGGAACTATTTATTCCTAAAGAGGAATTTTTGCTTAGCTGCCGCTTGCTCTGACACTAACAATAACAAACAGGAAAACTATATTCTGATCACCCACCACAACCTAACATCACCTGCCCACCGCCATCAAATATTACCCACCAACACCAAACATTACCCACCATCCACATCAACTACAACCAGCCACAAGTCACCACTATTCCCATCCACCACAACCCGTCACAAGCCATCACCAAGCAGAATCACCCACCACCATTCACAATCACTCACCACCAAGTCCAGTTTTTATTGCACTGTAGGCGTGTCGTTTGACCGGTTTGGTTCATTTTCAATACCACTGCAACTGGGTGCAACAACTTGCAATATTTCTGCTAAATTTAAAGCTCACAACTACATTTTTACTGGCAGGGGAATGTGTGTTAAGGTCGTCTGAGGAGACTTCTTCTAAAGAAACCTCTTTTGAAGAAACGTATTTTAAAGAAACCTCTTCTGAAGAAACCCCCTTTAAAGAAACCTCTTTTAAAGAAACCTCTTCTGAAGAAATGACTTTTAAAGAAACCTCTTCTGAAGAATCTCCCTTTACAGAAACCTCTTTTAAATAAACTTCTTCTGAAAAACCCGCTTCTGAAGAAACCTCTTCTGAAGAAACATCTTCTGAAGAAACATCTTCTGAAGAAACATCTTCTGAAGGAACCTCTTTTAAAGAAACATCTTCTGAAGAAACCGCTTCTGAAGAAATCTCGCCTGAAGAAACTTCTTCTAAAGAAACCTCTTTTAAATAAACTTCTTCTGAAAAAAACTCTTCTGAAGACACCGCTTCTGAATACACTTCTTCTGAAAAAACCTCTTCTGAAGAAACCGCTTCTGAAAAAACCTCTTCTGAAGAAACTGCTACCGAAGAAACCTCTTCTAAATAAATTTCTTCTAAAGAAACCTCCTCTAAAGAAACCTCTTAATATCATCCCCTACATCCTTTAAACGTTAAACGGTTTAAAAAGTATTGAATTTTTATAGAAAATCAAAATTCATTCACTTTGTACTTACGAAAATCGTTATTCCTACGAAAAAGCTTAATATTTTTTAAACTATTAAATAGATGCTTGATTCATCTTAAAGATAGATTTCTCTCTTCTTTTCTCTTCTTTATTATCTTTATTATACAACCTAAAGTCAGTTGGCATACAATGTTGCACCCACATATGTATATATATATACAAACACGTGTTATAAGTTGAAACTCAAGTGCGTATATAAAAAATACACGCAACATAACAATAACAAAAAAGTTGAACACACACACAGTAACGAATAACGGTCAAATGATGAGATGTGAGAAAAACATGTTGAAATTATTGTGAGTTTTAGTAACCCAAAGTTAACCGGATTTACAAGCAGTCTTAAAAAGCGAATCTATACATTTGTCTTCATCACTTGTAATTCCTTGTAACTGCCCACACTGCACATACTCAAACACACACACGCTTATATGTACATATCGTAACATATCTTTTGTCACGTTATTACATTATTATAAATGACTTTTGTGCATTTGTGCGCTAAAATCCGCTATATCAACCATATGAACCCCATAAGAACCTTTACATTGTGACCCTTCACTTGAGGAAAGAAAGAAAAATTACGTTTGCATATTATGAGTACGATGTCGCATCATCATCATCATCATCATCATCATCATCGTTAGCCGTCGTCACATGATACATTAGAATTTTATTTCAAATAGACAATTGGTTTCTAAGTTTAGTGAATCTAAGAAAGTTTATTATTTCGTTAATTTTCTTAGTGTTTATAGCTCATAAATTATTTAAAATATTATTGAAAGTTAAGAAAACGTTACTACTTGTGTTGAAAAAGCCGGTATCAGCCCTCTGTATGCAGAATTTTGAAATATTAAAAAAAAAATAATGGTTTTGTTAAATCAGCAAATATCACAACCACAAGACAACTGTCTGATTGATTGAAGCATAACATGAAGCATAAAATTAAGTTTAAATTTCGGAAACACATAG
>KK351151.1:34808-45467 GCA_000671755.1 Glossina brevipalpis
TCTAAACCAACAGAGAATACGAAAAACAAAAAAAAAATAAATAAATAAATTAAAAAATAAAATTTACCATGGACGCAACTGGGTAATCGATAAGAGGATGGATAGGTAGAGGAGGGAGCTCCTGTTAGAAATTAGTAAATAATTTTAAGGCATCAATAATAACTTTAACTTGGAAAATGTGTGCAATTTAACAGAATTTATGAATTAATTTGTCTCCTTTTAATTTATTTTAAACTCTTTACTTAGGGGGGGAAATATAAAAATAAAATTTGGAAAACTAAAAAAAAAACCATATATATTCGGGTGAACTCCAAATATTTTAGCCGCGAAAGATATATAGGGAAAATTCTCAAGAAGGATTTTGTTAAAAAATTTTTCAAAACTTGCGGATAAAAATTTTCCGAATTCATCTCTAACCTTCGTATGGATAATATTCGAATACAATACAGAGTAAAGATATTCATTAAACTCTACATATATCATTACATATTTCGCTCCGGTAGATAGGCGATACCAAAATCTAAAACAATAGAATTCGCTCTACACGCGAGTTGATCTCGCATAAATAGAAGAAAAAAGTTCGTATCATTTGGTTTAAAGAAACGTTCTTGAGAAGTGATAGCTTTAGGCACAGAATTGAATGGTGGGCGGAGAATTTATTTAATTCTCTAACTTAACGACAGAATTCGTCACACGCGAGTTGATCTCGTGTAATTAGACGATCATTTAAAAAAAAAGTTCGTATCATTTGGTCGAAAGAAACGTTCTTGAGAAGTGATAGCTTTAGGCACAGAATTGAATGGTGGGCGAGGGATTTATTTAATTTTCTAACTTAACGACAGAATTCGTCACACGCGAGTTGATCTCGTGTAATTAGACGATCATTTAAAAAAAAAAAAGCTCGTATCATTTGGTCGAAAGAAACGTTCTTGAGAAGTGATAGCTTTAGGCACAGAATCGAATGGTGTGCGGGAGATTTATTTAATTTTCTAACTTAAAAACAGAATTCGCCACAAGCGATTTGATCTCGCATAACCAGAAAGTCACTCTAAAGAAAAAAGTTCGTATCGTTTGGTCGAAAGAACCTTTTATGAGAAATGAAAACTAATAAACGATTTGTGGTGGGTAGAGAATAGTATCAGGCATTCTAAAACCTTTGATGCTAATCTCAGCCAAAATATCCTCTTTAATCTCTTGTATTCATCCCCGACTAGAGTGTTCCCGTCTTTAATCATAATTGGAAATGGATCTTTTTTAAGAAGCCTTGATCTTAGTCTATTTATCTTTTTTTTCTCTCTTGTAAACCCTATGGACGCTATGTAAATTAAAATCTGCTGTAAATCTAATTAAATATTAGTTAAGTGAAAATAGGATAGTGTGACTGCAAAGGAAAGCACAATCGTTTCGCCATGGTTTTAAAATATTGTTGTTTTTATATCTTTCAATTCTCGTTGGTTCATTTAAGCCTAAGCACCAAAATATAGTTGCCAATAAATTATTTGAAAAATGAAAAAAAAAAAAATAATAATAATTAAAAATTAAATTAAAAAGAAAAAAAATGACTCTAAAAACTTCAAAATCTTTAAAACATTAAAATCATCTGATTAAAACTTTAGAAAATAAATAAAAACGAATATTTCTAATCGCTTGTGTCCGTTTACGTGATTGTATTCCTCATCGCTTAAGCTTGAGGGCATTATTAGTATCTTGATCGATCGTAATGCTCATATAAGTCATAGTCTGGACCAATTTAAGTTTAATCATGTATTTCCCACCACCGTCTTTTATGCTGTCAGTTTATAGGTTCGTACTTTTTAAAGTCAATTCGTTAGATGGAGAAAGAACGGTCTTTCGCCTTCTGTGGCGGTAGGTTAAAAAGTCAATTAGATTAGAATTACCTTTTTTTTAATACCTTCGGCTGTTATTACCACCACCACCGCCACCACCACCACCACCACCACCTCCCATGGGACCACTACTGTTGTAGCCTGGATTGTTACCACCGAAGTTACCAGTATTACCTTAAGAAACAAAACAAAATTTACATTCGTTCCCATTAACTAACTGACTGGAACAGATTCTTTATAAGATTCATTTTTTTTTTTCGATGTCTTCTGTTGCAAATACTTTTTCATCAACTTATCATAGAAAAATTCTAAAAATCAACGTTAATATAATATTTGCAATTATTTGTTTTAACAGTCGAAAACGCCGAATAATATTATTGAAGAAATTACTCGGAGCTGAGACTGTAACAATGAAGAAATCCCTATTCCAAATTTGATTTATATCATATAACTTTTGTTATAAATATTTCGTTACTATTTCTTCACGATCGGACATAATCAAGCGGTATAAAATAGTAACGGTCCAATGGGTCTATCAACAAAAACTATCTGAAGTATAAATAGCATCAAGTGTTTTTTGCGTTCCGCCCTTTAGGAAATGTAGCGAGGCCGCGTGTTATAACGAATATAAAGTGTAAAATTCGCCTAACATAGCTAAAGCCGGCGCCTAAAAATGTCAATCTCACAGTTTTTTAAATAAAATTGCAAAATTATCGTTCATTCAGCAATTGAGGTAACTGCGATTTCCAACCTATTCATTTAAAATATAGAGTATATTTGATCTAAGAAAGCTTTTCTATCTTACTCACCTTTACTGCCACCACCACCAAAGTTGCCACTATTGTAAGGCTGCATGCGATTATTAGAGAAATTACCCCCTCCTCCTCGCTGAGGTCCACCACCGTAACTTTGTTGATAACCGCAACCGAAATCATTATTTCCCCAATTGCCACTGTTACCGGGGCCATTGTTTGGGCCACCGAAGTTACCTCCTGTTCCTCCTCCACCTCCACCTCCACTATTACTCCAGCTGCCGCCTCCATTGCCATTATCCCATGGACCCATATTATTACCACCCCATCCGCCATTACCGTTATTATAGCCGCCACCGCCGCCACCACCACCGCCACCACTATTGAAATTGCCGCCCCAATTATCATTGCCCCCGCGATTTCCCCCCCAACCACCGCCCATACCACCTTGATTACCCATCATACTACCACTGCCCATATTACTACCACGACCCATATTACCCCCACGCCCACCACCACCGCCGCCGCCCTGACGGTTCATATCTTGCCGGGGCAAAGCTTTTTTCACATCCAAAGTCTTTCCTTTAATAACATGCGTTTTCTGCACTAAAAATAAAAAATAAAAAAAAGAAAGAGATCATGAGATCGTATGATATTGTTGTTAAGGAAACTTGTTAAGGAAACAGTTAAATTGGATAAGGCCATCTGACGCCTCCTCCGTTTGATGTTTGATCTCATAGTATATATACTTCAATTAACCAATGCTAAATAAATGTTAATCATTTCTATTCTATTTCTATTATAAAAGAGTTGCCAGAAGAAAAAAATACGATCTAAGAAATACTAGACTTGCTTACGTCCTACGTAAGTTATATAATTCCAGGAAAATATTAAATTGCTTAGAAATTTAATAAAAATTTTAACCTTCAAGTGTAAAAACATTGTAAGTTCATGTTATTGATTATATTCGTATTCCTAATCAAAGATTTCCGAAACAACTGGATGTGGTATTTTTTTCGACGACTAAACTATTTTTTCTATTACTATACAATATTGCGATTCAAAGATAATAGGTAGATGAGGCCTGTCAAATAGACAAAGAGCTTAAAAAAAATTTCTTCTAGACATTCGATAAAAACTTATAAAATATTTTTGCTGCGCCTCTTTTTTGGCTAAATTTTCGGAATGATTTCAAAATATTAACAGTACTTCTATTTTCAAATTTGTTCCTCTTGTATTAATAAAAGAATATGTTTGCTTTTACAACATTTTCGAATAAAAATAAAATGACGAAAAACCCGCATGACGTGGCTAAGTCGAGTAACGATCATATATCTTGCAATTGCTTTTTTTGGTTCTACAAATCAAATGTGTTTATCCTATCCTCTAACATATTGTAACAAACGTTACAAGTTTTATAGAAAAAACCACAAATTTCATCAATTTCTTATACGTTTTATGTGCGCCTAACTAACAAACTTATAATTCTTGCTAATCATTTATTCTAAACGCTGCACGATATAATTGTGAATTTTGACTTTAAGCGTAAACCTATACTTAATAAAAGCGTGCATATGCTGCTATATATAGACAATAACCTCAATGTTAAAAAAAAAAAAAAACGCACGTGTTTACATAAAAACTTACACACTATTTTATCGACGGGATCATAGTCATCATATTCAACGAAAGCGAAACCACGTTTTTTTCCTGTATCTTTGTCCATAACAATATTTACTTCCACGATATTGCCGTATTTGCAAAAATAATCACGTAAACATTGTTCATCATGCTCATCTTTAAGGCCACCCACGAACAATTTTTTTACAGTGGCACCAGCATGAGGATTATCTATGTCTTGACGAGGTACAGCACGTTTTGGTTCAACGACACGACCATCTATTTTATGGGGGCGGGCATTTTGAGCGTCATCAATCATTGATGACTTGGAATATGTAATGAAACCAAAGCCACGCGATCTCTTTGTGCGTGGATCTTTCATTACAACTACATCCACAATTTTACCCCATTTTTCAAAATGTGATTTTAAACCATCATCAGTCGTACGGTAGTCTAAACCTCCAATAAATAATTTACGTAAATGTTCCGGCTCAGTAATTTGCTCCTGTTAAAAAAAAATATATATATATATATATATATATAAATTTTACATTATCGATTTTCCACAAACACATACGAAAAAAAAATTATAGCTTGACAAAATGGCGGTCGCTACGAAAAAAAAAACTAAACTTCTAGAAAACGCTATATATTACGCATCAAACCTTTTATTTTTTTTTTTTTACTTACATCATCACTGTCTTGAGAATTGTTCCCATTTTGACTATCATTCTCATTTTCGTTAGTCATTTTTCCTATTAATACAATATTAGCACACTTGACTCGCAATTTTTACTCAATTCTATAGTTTTCTTAAATCGAAATCTTATAAGCAAACGATACTTCAACGTGCTTTGTAAAACTAGAATGAAAAAAACAATGGCGTCTATTGTCAATTTAGCTTTTTATGCGTGTGAAAATTAAAAGGAGTCAATAAGGGTTACCAAACTCTTTTAATGATTGCCAACTTAGTTACTTTTTTCTTTCGTTGAATGGTATTTCATTTTCTTTATGTTTCTGCCATTTTTTATTTGCTTGTCTATAGTTCAGGAACTCCGCTAATTTAATGTTATAATTGAGTTTTACTAAAATCTTTTATCTAGTAAAGCAACTGAAAAATAGACATTTTTTCGTTGTGCAGACAATAGTTTAAATCTATGGAAAAATATTATAAAAACTTCGTAGGGTTTATATTATCATTGAAAATAATGTTTTTTTTTTCTGGGGAGTTATCATTATATGAAGTAAATGACATTAAATTGTTTGTATTATAGAAAATTTTTGCTCTCAAAATGTTTTCTACTCTATTGAAAAATTGATAACTATAATCTATAAATATAAAAATAACTCATAGTTCTAGAAACGTAACAATCTGAAGCCATATCTAAGATGTAATTTGAATTTTTTTTAACATTTCCAAACAGTCGTCTCTTGATTTTGGCTGATAAAATGTATTGTTAGATGTTTGGAATAAATTATGAAATAAATTTTTTTGATCGAATGGAACGACTTGAAAAATTGTTTTTTTTTTTTGCTCCGAACTTTGTTTTTTATTTTAATAAAAGTCATTATTCAAAACTTCTTTTTCTAAATGGAAATGGAAATGGTAAATTCTAATCAATCAAATGCATAGAAAAGTCGTAGAAATAAAGTCTACACCATAATAAACTTAAAACTTTGAATTACTACATAAATTACTATACAAAATTTTGATGTAAATAATTAAATGATTAAACTTAAGTATAAGAAACATGAACGAAAAACTTGGTTACCTCTTGCTAAGCCAGATTTTATTCAGAATTGCTTACAAACCAACTCTATAGAAGCAAAAGTCTGCGTCTCCATTGGTCTGTACCAATTTATTTTCCTTTTCTTTTTCTTTGGTTTGTAAAAAAAAAAAAATTGGAATGGAGGAAGCCTTTAGTTTCAGACTTATATCTCCAGTATCTTGATTATTTTTTTAAACTAATTGGTCATGTGACTTTCTTCTTGAAAGTTCGAGAAAAAATGGTTATTTACCTTTAATAGATGCAAAATTTTTTTAAATTCTACAAAAAAAATTTGTAATACAATTCAATTTACTTTAACCCGATTCTTCTATAAAAGAAACTTGGATTATTGGCTGTAAACATAATAAATTCGGGCTTATATTCCCACGTGCTGAAGAACATAAGCTAAATTCGCGGCTTCATTGTTTTACGTAGGATAAAATTTCATAGGAATATAAACGCGTCGGCATTGTATTTTCAGTCATTTATAATAAAAATTAATTATATTTTGTATAATAATTATATGCAAAAAATTAATTAAATAAATAACTAAAAAAAAAAACCAAAATACAGATCCATTTTGTAACAAAAAAAAAAAAGAAACATTTTATAACTTACAAAAAAACTAAAAATTGTCGTCGCGCACTCTATATTACATATTATACATTTAATAATTATATCCGTATTATATCCGCATTTACATCTTAGATTTCATCTTTAAACAAAGTTTCAAGTATCGTGGCAACTTTACTTGTAAGGTAAGCGTAAGAAGAAAATTAACACTCTTTTCGCGTATACATTTTGTACGGTAGTTTTACGGCACTTATAGTTTAATCCAATTAAAAGAACCAGTTTATATAGATACTTAGAAAAAAAAAAAGAAAAAAAAACTTTGTAAAAAGAAAATATGATTAAACAAGGACAAATGAAAAATAATTATCAAATCGCAGATAATTCAGTGGTAAGCGAAAAAAAACAAAAGAAATAATCCTATAAACTCTTCATCGAACACACACAGTATTAGGTTATGGATGCAAAAAATTTAAGCGTTATGCGATGACGAATACAATATGGCGTCGTCGTTGTCTTCGCCTTTATCGTTGATCTGGGTCGATTGCCAAATATTAAAAAAAAAAAAATGTACCTGTTTGTTTGCTTGTTTATTTGTTGTAGGCAATAAAAATGGAGGATATGGATCATTTGCGTAAAATGTTTCTTGGTGGTTTATCGGCTAATTCAACTGAAGATTCGCTTCGAGAGTTTTTTAGTCAATTTGGTGAAGTAATTGATGTAATTGTTATGCGAGATCCTACAACAAAACGTTCTAGAGGCTTTGGTTTTATAACTTATAAAGATGCAACAATGGTTGATAAAGCTCAGGCGGCTAGACCACATATTGTGGATGGCAAGTAAGTTAGAAATTTTTTTAATATTTAACATCCTAAGCAATAAATGCGTTTTTTTTTTTTTTCATTTATCTCTGCAGATCAATTGACTCGAAACGCGCTTTACCGCGCCCTGAAGTAAGCGGCGATTCAACAGTAAAGAAAGTTTTCGTTGGAGGTCTTAAGGAATATCATGATGAGCCATCGTTGAAAGAACATTTTCAACAGTTTGGCAATGTTATTAGCGTAAAAGTTTTAACTGACAAAACAACTGGACGGAAGAGAGGTTTTGCTTTTGTAGAATTTGATGATTATGACGCAGTTGATAAAGCAGTGTGTAAGTATTTTATTTATATCCATCAGAAATTGTAATATTATATATATATGTATGAGGTCGCATAATCGGCTCTAAACAGAATTTTTTTTATCTGAGAAAAAAAATTAATATTTATTCCGTTCATTGTAAAAGCTCTTCATCACATTTGACGATTATTGATATTGAAAATTGATATAGAAAATATATATATAAATATATTTTGATTAAGAAAGATTACAATTAGGGAAAGCTTACCGATTACAAAATTTAATATAGTTTTTTAATATCTATTTGTTTATTAGTAAATGATATTTTAGTTCGTTTGCTTCCCGAAAAAAAAAACATTACATTGAAGATTATTATGCTCTTGACTGACTAGGATTCATTTGGGCAACATATTTTTTTGCCTCTGTTTAACCCATTGATTGCCAGCTATGAGATATCTCCTATTAAGCATGTGTATCAAAACTGCCAGCTACGTGGTATCTCGTAGTGCGTGTTGCAATTTTAGATTTTATATTTAACAAAAAAAAAAAAGCCCCTTGGCGCCCAGGGCAAGACGCTCTAAATATGTCTGGTAGTCAATGGGTTAAGTCGTAAAATGTCAAATAGAAAACTGGAATTTTTTTTACATAAATAGGTAAAAGACGAAAATTATATAGAAATGAATAGCATACGTTCGAAGCAACTAGAGATAAGTATAACTTTGAAGATACTTGGAGAAATATTATTAATATTAGAAGATACTTCGAAATATTATTAATATTATATCACACATCTCATAAATAACGTACTGGATGTAAAGACAGATAAAAAAAAAAGGTTAGGGGCCATAATAGCAATAATAATAATATATAGTATAGAGGTACACAAATCTTTTCCCAAGGAGTCCTTATCTTTATATCGTCAGCTCATGAATCTTATCTTAATGCTAAATTTTCATTATCATATATATAATATTAATGCTAAAATCATAATAATTTCAAATTGTTTAAAATAACTAACATTAAAATGTGAAAGCATTAAATTAAATTTTTTCAAATTTTTATATAAAATAAAAAGAAGAAGGAGATATATTTAAATTTAAAAAATTTAATTTTTCAGTGCATATAAACCATGTGATTAAATACGTAAAGGTAGACGTTAAGAAATCAACATATAAACAAGAACTTGCCAAAAAATTGGCAAATCAACAAGGGACCACCATTGGTATGATCCCACCAGTCGGTGCAGGTATACCTTCTGTTACTGCTGCTTATCAACAACCACCGAATGTAGCTACTGCCTATAATCCTCAAACTGCTTACGGTTATGCAAATGGTCCAACAGCAACGTATAATGGATGGGGAGGGGCATACGCTCAACCGCCTGCTGCCGCTTATTCTCAACAAACGAATGCATACAGTAGTTATGTTACAGCCCCACAAAATGGTACCGGTCCCGGTTGGACCGCTACACCTTATACAGCACCTGCAGCTAATTGGCCACAAAACGGCTATGTTCCAACAGTGCCAGCCACAGTTCCTGTTGGTCCTGCTGTTGCTGTTCCATCAGGTAATACGGCTACAAGCGGTTGGAATGCAGCTCCAGCTGCTAATGGTACTCAAAATTTTGGAACTTATCAGCAAACTTATAATGGTGGACCTCAAAAAGCTAGTAGCTTACAGGGTAATCGAATGAATCCATATAGTGTCTCGTCGGCACCCAATTACGGTAAGCATTGATTTATTAAAAACGAGTGAGTGAATGAAACCAAAGCTATTTCTTTGTTCATTTTTAAAACACAATATACAACCATCTATACATACTGCATATATTTTTTATATCGTTATTTTTTTTATTTTTTTTGAATTCTCATTAACTATGTTTTGGTATGTTTAACTTTGTAAGCATTCCTTCTATATGCATATATATATATATATATATGCATATGTGCATATATATACACATACATATATACATGTATATATATATATATATATGCATTTTCTTGAATATAATAAGTAAATATAAAACCCGAATTTTTTAAATAATCTTTATTTTTTTTTTTTCGGTAATTTTAAAACTATAACTTTTTACATTCAAATTACGCGCACACTTGTTCTATAAGCAAATGACAAGAAATTAAAATGAGAGAGACTGAAATTTTAATTAATATATTTATATGCCTAAAGCTTTGAGTTAGTATAGAAAATAAACTTGAAGTAGTTAAATAAAAGTATATAGAGATATGAGTACATTTATTTTGAATAAAAAGGTTCAGATTTTTCTTATGAAAATTAGAATTTTATTTTACAATTTATTTAATTTATATAGTCCCTTCATAATATCCTCCTTGCATTTTCATATAATTAATCTGATATTTACTCTTTATTAAGATTAAAAATTTTAAATATTTTTAATATTTACATTATTTTTATTCTATGCATTGAATGCTGCATTGAAAACTTCTTCATTCTTTCGTTCCGAACATTGACATTCTAAGACGACTTTTTAATATATTATATTAACTGATTGTGCTTGAAGAGAGTTCATTATTTTTCTTCTTTTTTTTTTTTTTGTTCGAAGCGAACATTTCATTAAAGTAAAATTTGAAAGTAGAAATTTTTTTCATAATTTTTATGTACAAATTTTAGGAGATTTTTGAACTTCGTCTGTGAAATTGATAAAAATATTTGAGAGCAATTTTATGAGCCGAATATTCGGTTACAAGGCAAAAGTGTTATGAAACCGAATCCACTGTTTCGGTTTTTTTGATCATTAATACAGATTTTTCTTTACGTTTTATATATATTTTGATGTCATTGCGGTAGAGTTTTTTCATAAAATGAAAAAAAATACCAAGGAGACGATAGACTATTAAGCTGCTAATGCTCTCATCTCTCTCGAGCCTAAGAATTAATTTCATTAGTCTAGAGTATAATAATAATAATAATAAATAAAATATATACAGAGTTTGGCAAGTTTAAT
>KK351151.1:59678-85506 GCA_000671755.1 Glossina brevipalpis
GTATATACGTAAGCATGCCAGATGCTTTTAATTGAATGAACTTCGGCGAGTAAATACGCAAGCATCCTAGATGTATTTAGTTGACTGAATTTCGGCAAGTAAATATGCGAGCATGCTAGATGCTTTTAGTTGAATGAACTTCGGCGAGTATATACGTAAGCATGCCAGATGCTTTTAATTGAATGAACTTCGGCGAGTAAATACGCAAGCATCCTAGATGTATTTAGTTGACTGAATTTCGGCAAGTAAATATGCGAGCATGCTAGATGCTTTTAGTTGAATGAACTTCGGCGAGTATATATGCGAGCATGTCAGATGCTTTTAGTTAACTGAACTTCGGCTTGTAAATATGCGAGCATGCTAGATGCTTTTAATTGACTGAACTTCGGCCTTACCAAAGGAATCTCTTTTCCTGCTTTCTATCTTTTCCCTTAACCAAAAAGGTAGTAGACTGACGTACCGACGTTTCAGATGATCTTTGATTATCATTCGGCTTTGCCGGTTGATTGTTCTTTCTTTTTTGCTTCCTTCGATATAAGGGACAGGACGGACAATAGCTTGTTTGGCTAATTGTTGAATTGTTGTTCGATTCTTCGCTTATAGATCCCCAAAAAACACATAAAATCCACGATGGCCATAGAAAAACGGAGACAAAATCATCAAGACTGCTCACTAACACGTACTGTGGCTTTGCCTTCTCCAATCATTTTTCATTATTGTAAATATGCTATACTATAAGACAAAAACAACAAAACAATAAAGAGTATTCACAACAAACAAATTTATAAAATTTTCTTGAAGCGAACATTTGAAGAAGAGGTAAACTGTGAGTAATACTCCTCATACTCTGAACGAATGTTATAAATTAAATTTGACGATTGAACTTGATTTTCTATACTTTCGATTCTCAAAAACAAACAAATTTATTTAATAGAACTTATTTGATTTTAAAAATATTTTAGAATACAGAAAAATTATTTAACGTGATGTTTTCAAAAATTACATAATCATCTATAAACTCTGAACGCTATTATTAGAATCAATTATAAAAGGGTAACGAGGTAATTATGAAGCTGGAAGCGTTAATGCATTTTGATATTAAGTTTTATTTTAAGGCTTGTAAAAATTAAAAAAAAAAAATATTTGAATTAATGAAAAAGTCTGCGTTACGGTCTTAATATACTTCAAAATAGGTTCTGAACATAGATCGATTAAAAAATGAAAAAAAATCCATAACAAAATATTGTCAATGAATTTATTTTTATATCTATCTTATAACTGGAAAATTCATAAAATTTTTCCCATCTGTTCTGCATTGTATTTATAAAAGATTTCCCATGATTTTTAATAGAAAAAAAAATATAAACTATCATCACATTAAAAATAACCAGAAAGGGACAAAGACATAATTATACAGAGAGAAGAAAAATTAGCAAAAGTTCTGGAAGAAGCAGCAGTAGCAGCAGCAACAACGTGAACGTTACAGCAGACATTTTTTTCCTATTCGCGTCATTTGTGTTAGTGTTTGGGTCTGATAGGCAATGGCCATTAAACCAATGATAGCACCTTCACAAAAAAAAAACATGAGGGAGCAGATAGTGGTAGCGCAACGGCAGATAGCGAGAAGAAAGAATCGCAACAGAATTCCGTTGTAGGGAGCGAAACTGGAACAACCATTGGCGACGGTCAACAATCACGCACAAATATTAATTACAGCCATCGTAATATGGTATTTGATAACCACGGCAAGAGCCCTTAACGTCGCGTAGATGTGTATGACGAATTAACACGTCATCGTCGTAGTCCTCACAAATCATTATTTCAATCATCATCATCAATTCATGTAAATAAATTATCAAATGTGGTATCCATAGGAGGAGTAGCAAAATTCAATAGTCCTCTAAACGCGAACAGCGAACAGTAGTTCTACTGTCCCAGGAGTTGTAACAAGCTGCAATAGCCCCGTAAATCATGTGTCAGCCACTGGAAACAAATCCCCGGAAAACCTTATGCTGGGTTCACAAAAGCCCACAAAATCAATCATCTGTTGCAAACCAGACAGCCACTAATTTGTTAAAGGCCACAGAAGATACTTATTCGGGCTATAATTCTGGTGATGAGCATTTGCAATCGAAAGAAGTTCTAATTACACCTGATGAATGGAAGAAACGCGATGAGCAATTTGCAAAATGTACGACGGATCGTGGTTAAATCTGTGGTAGGAGATGGTGCTTGCATTTTTAGATCGATTTCTCTGCAAATATATGGTGATGAAGAAATGCATGATGTCATCCGGCAGCATACTATGTATTCTATTTACTAAAATCGTAAATACTTTAATCAGTTTACTACCGAAGACATTAATAATTATATTAAACGCAAACGGTGTCAAGATTCACATGGCAATCATATAGAGATACAAGCCGTATCCGAAATTTATAGTCGCCAAGTAAGAGGTCTCTAATAAATATTTTCAACTCGAAACAGTTAAATAACGATTACGCTCCGTTGCGTTTGTTTTATCAAAGATGTTCGCATTACAACGCGATTATTGATCCATATAATGCAACAGTTAGAGTCGGCTTGGGGTTAGCTGGTTACAAACCAGAACTTCAAACTAAAGAAGAAAGTGAGAAAACAATGTTTGAAGATAAACTCAAATTCACGGATTGGGAGGCTACCAATGAGGCCATTGAAGAACAAATAGCTCGCGAATCCTATTTACAGTGGTATTGTGAAAACTTACAAAAATCTCAAAATGCCACTGCTACTACAACTTCTACATCGGCGACTGTTAGCTCCGGAGAAGCTGCCTCCGATACTAACACGTCACCTTCAAAATACGCTGCACATGATTCTTCATATGTAGTAGATGAAACAGATAGCAAAAGATGTAGTATTATTATCATCAGTGCGTCTATTAGCTCTGCAAGTTCCTCTGCCTCAGACTCTTGAACTAATTTGTCAGTACCTAAATATTTAAATAATTTAGGCCATTTGAAGAAAGATGATATCAACGATGGTTTCGAAAGCGACGATACAAATATGAGTAGCGCTAATTCCGTTACTGGCGAGCAACGTTTCACCTTCGAATAGTTTAAGACGTAAAAAAAGCAGAACGCGCAACATAACACCTAACACTGCTACAAATTTAAGAAGTACGAAAAAACGACGCCGTGAATTAACAAATAAGAGCGAAGAGGAGGTGAACTTGATCTCTAAGAATCCTAAAATAGAAGTTTTGAGAAATAACTTACGTTCCTCAACACCGGATTTTGAACAGCAACAGCCATGTACTTCGAAACAATCCAACACACTTGAAAAATAACGCTCCAATGGCACTGCCAACGTAACAATAACGGCTAATAAGACGTTTTCTAATTTTTACCAAGACCTTTTGAAAGCCTCTTATGATTTTGGCCAATTAACCGAATCTGAAATGGTACAACAAGCCATACAAATTCACATATTCTAACATATTTGGAGAGAATCGTAGAATCTAGAATCAAAGAAATTGACACCAAAAGCCTATAATAACATATCGAATATAGAAATTCATCTCATTCTCAAGATCCTTCTAGGAATTCGTAGATATATTTATGAAGTTGACATCAAAAGCCTATAATAACACATCGAATATAGAAATTCATCTTATTCTTAAGATCCTTTTAGGAATTCATCGAATACATCGAATAGAAATTCATCTCATTCTCAAGATCCTTTTTGGGAACTCGTTGATATATTTGATATGGCTTAAGGAAAACGTACATATCTCAGAAATTTGTGTCGCTTTAGTGCTCAAATATAGGCTAAGAGAAGAGGAAATATTTGGTCAACTCAATGTTAGTGATCATAACAGCTTTAAGGCAAATCATCAAATCTGATCTGGTTATATGATAATCAAATTTTTGTAATCACTCCGATAGGAAACATAGGGAAGAAAGATAATATGAATGAAAGGAGGACCACCGTTATCTCTCCACTCATCTCTTACAAGCCAGAATATTCATGCCCAGCAAGCACTATGGTGTGTTTGGTGGGATTGGAAAGGAATCATCTGCTACGATGTTGTAAACCTTAATGGCGCTATTACATTTGAACGATATCAAGTCCAATCGGAACGAAGTGCTTGACCAAAAAAAAAAAAGGAACCATTTAAGGACTAGACATTAAAAGCTACTGTAGAATTTTTTCTCTTACTTTGTAGCAAAAGAGACTGCATTAAGTAGGCGGCGATTTGATTATCTTGAGAAAAAAAGTAGACATTTTTTGTTTTAGATTTTTTTTTTTTTTTTTTGGAAGCCCCAAAAAGGAAAAAAATATTTTTTTTTCCAAAAAAAAAAAAAAAAAATATCAAAATATATATTTCCATAAATAGTTAAGAAATAATTTTCTCTCTCTCTCTCTTTCTCTCTATAAAAATTCTGCGAAAATATTTGAAAAAGAGGAAGTAATTGTTCAAAAGAATAATTAATTAATAAACTGAAACCAATAAAAAAAAGAAGACAAAAGGATTCAAATTTCTTTTTAAAAACAACAAGAAAAGAGAGAAACTAAACAACTGAACCAAATATAAGAAACAAACGAAATTGTGGAGAAAAAAAGGGAATTTTAAAGACTAAAGGAAAGCAGACAAGAAGAGAAGTAAAATAAAAGAAGTAAAATTTTTGGAATTGCTTGCATTTCGATACATTTTTGGAGCCGGTGTTCCAGAACTTTTCCATTCACTTTTTGTAACAAGAAAAAACACGTGCTTTTTTTTCATATATAATATACATAGTATTTTCAACAAAGGGAAGGAGTTGCCAAATAATCGGAAAACATTTCGAGTTTTGTAATAATTAATATGAAATATCGTTTCATTTTTGTTATATCAATTACGGGACGTATGCGATGGGGGGAAATGGTATACGCATTTGATCTTTTGTGTGCTATTCTATTTGCCATTAATTAAATCATAAACAACGTGTTTATTTATTTATTTATATTAATGATGAAATTGAAAAGAAAAAAATATTTTTGTTAATTTTATATATTTGCAGTTGGCTTACATGTTTTTTTTCTTTTTTTGTTTCCTTTGTTTTATATGAAAAGCGTTATATATGTAGAATGTGATCGCCGGAAGCCGAAACTTTATATCAAAAATAGAATGGAAAATATCCTTTTAACTTTAACGAGTCTATCTGTGTGATTACTATGCACCATCCCGTCCATCTGTACTCTAGTTCTATTTACTTCCGTTATTTTTATTTTTTTTCTTTTATTTGGTCTCACATAAAATAACACGCATTGCTACGGAATTTAGAGTTACAAAAATAAACGACAATCAGTAATATAATCGGTCATTAAGTAACATTAATTAAGATTAGATTATAGAATGTCTTTATATTCTTTTTGTGTATGCTTAGAGTAATCAAACACTGTGTACTGTAACTTATGATTAAAAGATAATGATTCCAAAAATTTGTTAAAAATAAATGCACTTTTAAAAATTCATAAAAAAAAAAAAAAAAAAATACTCAAAGTGTTTTATAAATTTGTAAGGACTTGCCTTGATGTGATAATTACTAAATATCGATTGTTCCTTTCCTCTTCCTCCTCGACCCTCTCCCTCCTCCAGCCCTTCACCAAATTATGGTTTTGATAAGCAGTAAGGAAGAGAAAATGTCTCAATTCAAGGCTATGAGAAAAGCAAAATTTTTTTTACTTAAATACTTTATAGAAGATAGAAGATAGACATTTCTTTGTCCCGCGTATTATCTAAATCTACAATATTCTTGGCACCACCCACTTAAATATATAGAAAGGCCAATCGCGATTAAAGTTATTTTAAATTGAAATATTCATTACTCATGAAATAGAAAGACTGATCTTTTTTTCATTCTTCGCTTTGCTTGATTGGACTAGATCAGATAATAAACAATAAATATAAAAAAAATAAGTAAATAAATAGATCAGATAATAAAAAATTAAATAAATTGGAATAGATCAGATAATAAATTGTCGATCAATTAAAAATTAATTCTCTAGGATCTACAGAGTAATGTATATCGTTCTATTAAAGTTCGTGAAGTTTGTCCCTATTAAAAAAATTATGCAATTAACAAAAATCGATGACAAAAATCATCATCCCCATAGACTATCCAATATTTAGGTTTTTAGCGTAAGCGTAATAGCACTTTGGCTTCTGGAATTCTTGTTTTCATGTTCGCAAATTAACCAAAAGCCAAACATCCATTGATAATAGGGGATGAATAAATGAATATCCTTTCTACTTCTAAAGGAATAATCCTTTAGTTTCCTTTATTGTAAGGTAAAATAATTACTGCCAAGACTGTTTTCGATTCCACTCAGAATTGACAAAAAAAAAAACAAGCCTGCAATTCGTAACACTCTTTACATTATTCGCTCCCGCCGTACGGTTCATTCATTTGTTCAACGGGAAGTTATGCTAATCAAGAAAGCATCGCCAATTAAAGAGTTTTCTTTTATTCGAAACAGATTATTGGTAACTTTGGTTATCAATTAAATCATCATTAGTAGCCTCTATTAATTAACACGGAATCTTTATCCCTTTTGCACGGCAATTTATTGTCGGGCGCGATTCGTGATTCTTTCATTTTAAGAAAAAGAATTTATATTCGACTTGCATGTATATACAAAAAAAAAAAAATAAAAATAATTAAATGAATTTTAAATAATTTTAATTTATTTCATTTATAATTCCGTTTCTTTTTTTTAATTTTTTAGTTTTATTTTCTTTTTTAATTATACTTCTAAATATGTATATATAATTTTTTTTTTGTTCTCTGTAAAAATTTTATGATTTTACAAATATAGTTCGAAAAAAAAAGAGAAAAACGAAAAACAAAAATAAATGTGAAAAAGAAAGACTTTTTTTTTATATATGAACACGATTTAAATATTTTGAGAGAAAAAGAGAAAAGAAAAAAAAAATAAAGGATATATTAAAACTAAACCCGAATATATAAAGTTTTTATCTAATTTTCATTATCAATTATTTTTATTACTATTTTATTTTTAAATAACACAAAATGTTTAGTTTTGAACTTTAAATTCTTGTGGTTTAAATTACGTTTTTTAATACAATTTTCTTTTTCAACCTGCTGCGTACTTTTGTTTTTATTTTTTTTTTTTTATTTATTTATTTTTTTTTTTTTTATATATTAAGTAAATCTAAGTGTGTATTAAATTAAAATGTTAATTATTACTTTTTCTCATGATCTTTTTTTTTTTTTTTTACCTAGCTTAAAGAGTATGATTTTTTTGTTGTTGTTTGTTGCTGTTACCATTAAGTGTTTCGTTTACAAATGAGCTACTAAATAATCGTTTTAACTGAGACTTGATTTTTTTCCCAAGGGGTTGATATACATACAAACGTATGTATCTTTTGTGTATAAAGAAAAATATATATATTTTTTTTACTGCTTCTACTCCTAATGTTTTCATTAATAATAATATTTTTACGTAAAATATTGGAAGATGGCAAAAAAAAAAAAAAAAGTTTGAGAATTCGTCTGTTTAGTTTACTTTTTAAATTGAATGAAAATTTATTAGTGTATGAATATATACATATACATACTTATGTATATTTTTGTAACATTTGAAAATTAAGTCTTTCTTTTGCTTTCTTTATTTATTGCATTTTTCTTTTTGTCAGTAAATTTAATGAAACATGAAAAAAAAGTATTTTAGAAAAATTTCAAAATTTATGTTAAGAATAATTTTCTTTTGGTTTTTATTTCTTTAAATTATATTGGAGTGCGGCATGTTGTTTGAACTTAAAATAGATAAAATAAAAATAATTTCACTTGAATATTGAAAAAAAATATATATATATGAAAAAATTAGAAAGAGCGCATAATTTTAATTTTTCCAAAAAAAAAAAAATTTATTTTTTTTTAGTACAAAAATTGAGGAAAAATTGCGATACAAAAATAAAAAAATAACAATTTTAATAAAAAATAAGAATTATTACAAAAAAATTTCAATAGAAAATTAGAACTTGCAATACAAAAAAATATAAAGTTTATACTGGAAAAAAAGAGAAAATTGAGAGACATGTTTCACCCAAGTCGAAAATTTTGTTTTTTTTTGTTTTTTTGTTGTTTTTTTTTTTTTTTTTTTTTTATGGTTAAAAAAATATATAAAATAAACACTTAGTTATAAAATCAACAATAATATGAAATTTGTGTAGCAGAAAAAAAAGGAATTATGTTTCTTTTCATTAAAACCGTACGGATCTACGGATCGGACTAAACAATAAGCGCCAAAAAGAATAAAGTTAATGAAGAGTAATTAGCGGTAGCGGAATGAGACAACAGCGACATCACAATACACATCTAGACTTTTTTTTAAGTATCATTTTCAATTTCTTTATGTGTGTGTGTGTGTTTGTGTGTATTATCTAATTTCTTTTTTGTTAACAACAAGATCAAGGGCTAAACGACAGACATTCCTTGTTCATACCATTCTAAAAAAAAAAGATAAAATTACATGATAAATCAATTACTCGGTGTATCCGGTAAAGAAAGGTGGACTCGAAGTTTCTAACAACATTGTTACAATAATTTAGTGGCACCGCTTATGACAAAATATTCACGCAAAAAAAAAAGTAGTTTTGTTAACAACAATTATAAAAAGTTGAAAAAAAAAAGAATTAAAAAATGAAAATGGGCAAAATAAGGTGGAACTCTAACGCAAACAGGAACGCCAAGTTCTCGTGTACATCATCTTATAAAGATTATATTAATTAATGCTGATACTGTTGTCACTGTTATTGTTGCTGTTGAGTATAAGTGTAGAAGGTGGATGAGGAGGTAGAGGGGCCGAAGCCACCACGTTGTTAGTGGTTGTCGCCGTTGTACCCAGACCGGTATATCGAGCTTGATGTATTGCTGCTGCCACTGTTGTTGCTGTTTGTGGTGGTTGAGGTTGCGGGTGGTAAAAAAATATTAATGGTTAGCGTCGTACACCATAGCTGCTGCTCGACGATTGTGCATTATTGTTGCATCCACGCATTTGAGAACCGCTGCCTCCATTCGAAGCGCGATTATCACTTCGATTAAAAGAACCACTCATACGTGGTCCACTGGAGCCACCGCGTGACATATTGTTGTTGTTGTTGCTATTATTGCCACGCATCATACTGCCGCCGCCAGCACTGCCCGAATTAGACAATGAGCGCGAAGTTGGTCCACCACTATTCATATTTCTCTGGTTACTATTAATGCTATTGTTCATACCACCTGCGCCCCCACCCATTGACTGACGCGGAGGCAAGTCATTAGTTCGAGTACGAGGTTTTTTCTCCTCAACGTTAAGTTTTTGGCGATCCGGAGAATTTTCAGGGAAGTACAATGGCTGAAAAGGCATAAAGAGCAGGCAATAATGCACGTTTCATTAAAAAAATTTTTTTTTTTTTTTTTTTTTTTTTTTTAAATCATTCTTTACTTACACAATGGGCTAAACAATTTTGCACGGATTCTGCATCTTCATATGTAATGAAGCCATAATTTTGTGGATTACGAATGCCAGGAGGCAGTTTGCCAGTACTTTTTGATAAAATTCTTAAATCAACAATGGTTCCAAAACGTGCGAATAATGCTTTCAATTCTTCCTCCGAAGCATGATGTGGTATATTGCCCAGGAACAATTGTTGATTATCACCAAACTGTTGATTGTTATTGGTACGACGTTGCTCGAAGTCTGAAAATGAAAACAACGAATTAAATTAAATTCTAATTAGTTTTGTCTTCTCCTTTTACCTTTGTTGAAGCCTTTAGCATTTTGTCTTTGAGGTAATGGAGCACCACCACCTTGACTATTAGTATCTTGACGCGCGGAAGAATTATTCTCATTGTTGCTTCGATTACCATATATAGACATTGAAGTGTTCGCAAGAGTTGACTGGGAAAACGTTGTAGAAGAAATTGTTCCTGTTGTTTGATAAGCACTGCTGCTGGATTGTTGCTGTTGTTGAATTTGTTGTTGTTGTTGCAAAGCTGCATTAACAAAACTGCTAGGAGATGAAGATGTTGATTTGAAAAGATTAGCATATGTTTTAGGTTCGCTTTGTTGTTGTTGCTTTGCGGCCTCGTATTTTTCTTGCTGCTGCTGATCATTAATTGTTTTGAAATCTTCGACAACAGTAACTTGGTTCGGTTCGGGTGCTACATTGGACACGGTTGGAGAAGTAGATTGTCCACTAGCTACCACATTTGCAGCTGTATTCGGACGGGTTTGTTCTACTTGCAGAGTAACGTTCTGAGTAATGACCATACTGCAAATAGAATCTTCAACCTCCGTCATTGCAGTATTCGTTAAATTTTGCACAGGTTGTTGTTGTATATGTGTTTGCTGCGAGACTGAATTTGGTATTGGCTGCTGTTGTGGGGGTTGCTGTTGTTGAAGGATATGTGTTTGTATAAGAGGTGTTTGCTGTTGGTAACTGGGCATGGTCGTTACGACATTTTGCGGTAAGCCAGCGGTTGCTGTCGCTACTGGAACTCCAGACACGCAAGTAGGAACCTGAGCACCAATTACGGCAGAAGTGGCAACAGAAACCGTGCCTGCAGGTTGAGGAACCACTGGTGAGGATGTTTGGTTAGTTAAGGGCGGCTGCTGCTGAACCACATTTTGTTGTGGCATAGTTGCTATTAATTCCTCGGGGCCAACAACTCCGTTTAGTTGATTCACAGCAACAGTGTTCGTTTGCACCGACTGCTGCTGTGGTGGAGGAACCGCAGCCGCAGCAAAATTAGCCCCAATCGGAACTGGAGCAGCACCAGGAGGTGGAGGCAACACGGCCATTGGCCTTCCTGCTCCTGTTGGCATCGAATAATAAACGGCCTGAGCTTGTTGTGACATTACGCCGGTAGCACCACTTCCACCAGCGACGACTTGAGTGGGAACTTGCTGTTGGTGTTGTTCAGGCGTCAAAACTTGTCCTGGCTGCTGCTCGGTGATAGTCGCTGTACCAGGTACTAACTGACCCGTCTGAGTTGCCACTTGCTGATCATGCTCGTCATCGTTCTCTGAGCGCGATTCCCCATCATTTTCCTCATCCGAATACAAATCCTGATAACGGAATATGTCATTGTGTACATAGTACTTCTTGGGTGATTGGGAAGCCAAAACAAACGTTTGAGTAAAACGACGCATTGGTTGACCATCGTTTGATAACTCCCCAGTTACCTGTACCACCACACCGTTACCCAAAGTAGCCTGAGCATCTACCTGACTGATTTTAGCGTGACAGTCATGAAAATTCAATTGTTGGATACGATTATGGATATTTTTTTGGCCCACTACCAAACTTGATTCGCCATGCACAAACGATGAATTGTTGTTATAAAAGCGATGTAAATGATTGGGGGCCTTATTTAAAAGCGTGTAATATTGGCGCACAAATTCGCGTCCAACCGATTGGGGTGATGGTTGTTGGGGTTGAGTTGCATCCATTACCATTTCGTTTCCTTGCTGCTGCTGTCTGCTTAAATCGATGTCGGTAATTGCAACGACGTTTCCGTTATTATTCTGTGGTGCCAATTGAGCGTTGTTGCTTGATGTCACAGCGGGCGTTGGATAAGTGTTTCGTTGAAAATTGGCCGTTTTTATAAAATTTTTCAGATTTTAAAGCTATAAATGCTGAAATTTTGAAAATATATTAAAACAAATTAATTTAAATCAATTTTTTATAGAAACAATTAAAATTTACATTTACAAAATTTCGAAAACTTCTTTTTCGTTGCTCATTTTTTCTTTAATATTTCAAGAAATTAAAAAAAATTATTTTACTACTTGACATATTCTTTTTTATTTGATTAGAAGAAAAATGCATGCAAGTTTATTTGAAAAAAAAAAAAAAAAAAAAAAAATGTACAAGTGAAAAGTGAAATCCTTCTTTCCTTATATGGTAGGAGAGATAGCTTTGTTCTTTACGCGATCGCCTCAAAGTTGAATCTTGGTCGAGAATCCCATTAAAAATTGCCTTATAATTCACGATATATCCGATCTTCCCGAAGATTTCCGTCCAATTAGTATTCTTCCCGCTTTATCGAAGGTTTTCAAACAGCTAATAATTCACCAGATTTGTGTGTGCGTGTGTGTGATGCTACATATAAATATGAAGAATCTACTTTGTAAATCAATCTGGTTATAAACCTGAATACAATTGTAATAAGGCTATTCTTCCGGTTTTGTAGAACATTCGTCCGAAATATGATAAGGATGAACTGACTGACTATCTTGGTTATGATTAATTTTTCGAAGTCTTCTTATATTGTGTATCATAAAATATTATTAGATAAATTTGAGTTTTATTTTAGTTTCGGATCCTTTGCGATCAATTTGATAAAGTCCTACATGATGAATCGGTTGCAATGTGTGTGCACATCTGATTTAAATTTGATTAGTTCGGGCATACCGCTTGGCTCGTTTTTGTGACCTGCTTTATTTAGTGCTTTTATCAATGACTTAGTAATTGCGTGTTGTCACAATTGTCACATTCATTTATATATGCTGATGATGCTCAAATATATCTATCCAGCCCGTCTGGGTACATGAATGATCAGGTACGGTGTACTAATTCGCATTTAATTCGCATTTAGTTTTACTTCATAAACTAATCCGTACACTAAACACCAAGATATTTATACGAGAAAATTCAGTTCGCTAAATCGGAACGGACGACAATGAATCTAATCTTACCTGATCAAGACTATTCTTTATTAATGCGATAAAGTTATGGAATTAGCTGCCACTTGGTATTAAAATGGTCCAGAGGTCGTTTAAATTGACGACTGTAAGGTCTTTTTATTATGTAGAGCTATGTCCATACCGTGAATCATTTAGTTATTATAATTACTTTATTTTATTATTTTTAATCCCGTGCCGTAAGAGACTATGTAAGCTTATTGGCATTTACATTTTAACTATTATAGTAACGATTGTTATTATTAACTAAAGTAAACTAAACATTAAACATTTACTTTTAATGTCGCGGGCAAAATCCTATGGTTATTTTAAGTCGAATTATATTCAATTTTTTTGTTTTCCTTATGAGTAGTCTTCAAAAAAAATTCCGAGAAAACGTATAGAGACAGATAAACTTCACATCTCAATATAGGAACATAAACATCATGTCACAGTCATTGATACAATATGTCTAACAACTTAGGTCTGCTACAAACCGAAGCTATATAAATTTAGAAAATTCATTAAAATAATTCAAGAATTAAAAATAAAAATAATTTCCAAATATAATATCCAGTCTGTGATGCATTTTAAATCTTCTTATATCTCATTTACAAGTCTATCAAAATCCTTGGAAGAAAGGCGATGAATTCGATTTCTAATAAATAGAAAACACAAGTTATAATGAATAGTATCGCTGAGGCTAACGAAATACGGAGAGCATTAACAATCAGGCGAAAAGTCTTAGAGTTTAACGTTTTTAAGTAGAAATAGGAAAAAGGAAATTTAAAAGATTTTGAATCATTTATATATTGGTATTTAAGTTAAAAACTTGAAATGTGTAAAATATGTAGAAAAAAAGTCAGCTAAATTTTAAATAAGTCCCCCTTTAGAAACAGCTAAGATTGTATCATATTATGGATGTCCTTGGAGCAAAGAAAATAAATTGCAAAAAAAAAAAATTTTTTTTTCTTAACTCTAAATATGTTTTGGGTACAATTGTATTTAGCGTTTCAAAATTTTAGGTTATTATTGATATATAAATAGTTGGCAACAATGTTTTGAAATTTCTGATTTTTTTTTTTTACAGTCTTTTATTTATTACGGACGAAAAATGTTATAATTTTATTTAAACCTTTATTAAGAATGCGTAAGCAAAGTTGCAATTTGCAATCTTAAATTTACATCAATATCAATTTGTGCTTTAATCCTCTTCCCAATTTTGCTATATGACTTATATTACTATGATCGTTTCTAGTAGATTCCAATATTTTTCTCCCTATAAAGAATTAAAAAGTAATTCTATTCTTTTATACCGTAAACACGACGATAAAAGAAAGAAAAACTTGTAATCTCATAAAATTTTAATTGTTTCTTTATTCTGTCTGGTTTCAAATGAAATATGATTTAAGAGAAAATAATGCGAATCGATAACGAGACTTTATATTTTTAGGTTATACCGGAATATCATAATGAAAAGCATTCGACTACGGAACAAGTTGTAAGTTAACACGCCAAGGAAAAAAAAGCGACTATATATCAATGCATGTATATATATATACAACACATATATATATATATATATATATATATATATATATATATTATATATACGCGAGGTAAGTTCCGTTTTTTAAGCAATGGTTTCTATTCAAAAAAATATTTTTGATTAAGTCAAATTCATATAAATAAATTTAAAAAAAAGAGTGTGTTACAATGAATTAAAAAAAAAAAAAAAAAATTTTTTACTCACATTTTGTAATGCACAGGATTATTGCTTTTAGACGTGTTTGCCAAATTTCGCCAGGGTGTTTGGTGTCACTACTATTCAATAGCGCTCTTTCGTTGATGATGTTTTGTTAAGGATCCTTGCCAAGTTCTCTGCACCCTTCTCTCCCTCAAACACACACGATGTGCCACACTTGAAATTATGAAAAATATATTTCCGGATTTTCGACAAACTTTCAATTAGAATTGCCCTAATAAATTTGATCTCATAGAAAATATAACTTTTAAAAGACAAGTCTCTTTATTTTTTTGTCAATTCTTTTTTATTTTTTTTTTTTTTTCTTTTTTTTTGTTGGCGTTTTGATTTCTTCTCCTCTTGTCGTGCTGTAGTTGTTACTAGTGTCGCCACCGTCGTGCAAATTCGATCTGAATGCTGTTTTTTTTCTTAGCTTTCCTTTTTACAGCGTTGAACTTCCCTCTTCTGGATTTTAAAAATTTAATGTATTGGCTTATTTTTTTGCAAAACGTTTTGTGTTGCAGCCAGCCCAGTTATTTTTGCTTATATCCGTAATCACAGGTTTTTCTTTTATATTATTTAGTCGTATAGTTACTCTTTATTTTTAATTTTTTTTTTATATGTTATATATTAAAAATTTATTTATGCGAAAAATAATTGCAGTCTAGGCTTTTAAATTGAACAAGTGCTAAATTAAAGTGGCTATTATTTTATACCGATTTTCGCATCGTGTCTTTATCCCTCTTCGTGTGTTCTTAAATGCGTCTGCGAAATATATTTGTCTCTTTTATTTATTTATAGTTACCTTATTGTCTCTCTTTAAACACATATATATATATATATATATATATATGACTGAAAAATTTCAACCCGCTTTTTGAGGCGAGGAATATGAGGATAATATATAGAAATTATTACTATTATTATTATTATTGTATTATAAATCGAAAAATTAATTAATTTACAAATATGATTTTTAATTGAAAAATATAAAATAATTGAAATGAAACTATTTTATGTTTACATTCTTTTATCAGGTTATTTTGCAATTTAGACTAGAGTTACCACCACCACCATCACATTACAAAATTTAATTATACTTTTAATCTTTCGTTAAAGACAATATCCGAATAAAAAGAAATTGTTTTTTTCTAAAGGTAGAAAAGATTTTCTGATAATGACAAACACAATTTCCCATAATATTGTTTTAATTTATATGAATATGATTCATCTAATTTTTGATTACTTATTATATCTTCGGCCAGTTCAGTTTTTAGATGTTTTAAGATCTAGTAGAAAAACTAATTAAATCGGCTGAATAATAATTACTTTGTCTATAAAATGATTTTACATTAAAAAAACCTTTACTTATATCTATATATAATTTACATATAAAATATACAAATTTCTGAAGTATAGAGTTTTAAATTTATTAATTAAAATTTTGTATAGGGAAGGGGCGTATAGTATGTTGAGTTTCATTAGCATTCTTAATTTCTTTTTATTACGTTTTCAATTTCATTGTGAAAACAATATAAAATGATATATTTTTTTTCCTAAATGCAAAGGCGTGAGTATTATATATATAGGTAACGCTCCTACAACGTTGTCAATAAGTTCCTGAAAAATTCCGCGTTATAGGAAATCGCGTTGTAGCGAAACCGCGTTATAGAAGTAAGTACCGCGTTATAGGAGGTTACCTGTATAATATTTACAAAATGAGAGAAGAATGAATGGCAAAATGAGAGAGCTGAATGGCACGAGCAAGTGAGTGAATGGCACGAGGAAGTGACTAAAGGCACAATGTGAAGACTGAATGGCACGAGGTGGTGACTGAATGGCACAATATGAAAGTTGAATGGCACGAGGTGATGACTGAATGGCACGAGGTGGTGACTGAATGGAACAACGTGTATTAACAAAAAATCTGTATATATATCTATTTTTTTGATTCCATGGAAAATCAATGTTCAAATAGCCATGTATCTTGAATGTGTGTGGGTTTTTACTAGTCGCAAACGATAAAAGCTTTTAGATTAAATATAGATCGTAATGGACCTTTAAAAAGTTAGTAATTTTTACTACGGCAATTAAGTTTATTAATGTAGTTATTAATTCAATTTCTAAATATCGTATTCAGTCTCTCCCTTTCTTTGTTCATCTTGTATATTCAGAAGTAAAAAACCATAACAAATCAAAAGTTAGAAAAGGATTACTAAACGCTTACTAAGCACAATAATTTCGAGTATAATTATTGGAAAAAGTAAGCAAACGTAATATATTTATTTTTACAAAATTGTGGTATCATATGTGAGGACAAAAATTAATACATACATATATTTATCAAATGTCAAAGACATCCGTTTTCGTTTTGTAGGAAGTGCTAATGAAAACGTAAATTAAATTTGTAGTTTTAAGTTCTTTTTGTAACAATAAATTGGAATTATTAATTTTTTACTTAGCCTAACAAATACATATATTCAAGAATATATGTATATGTATATATATATATTCTATATATAAATATGTGTGTATATACAATTGTTAGGCTAAGTAAAAAATTAATAATTCCAATTTATTATTTATATATTCGTATATTCTACAACAACAAATATTTTACATTCTTTATAAATTATAAATTATATAAAATTGAAACATTTTCTAAAATATTTGTTTCCTTTCAAGCTAAAATTTTTCCTAAGAGAATAATCAAATATTAATATTATATTATTATTATATTATATTAATATAGTTGCTTATGAAGATGCCAAGTTACTTAGCTTGGGTTTTGCATGTTTTGTGATTGTGTCTTTTTCATTTCTCAGGTATTGTGATAGTGTTGAAATGAAGAGAGAAAAGGACAACAATCTAAATAATTTAATATTTTGCACACAGTAAATGAATGAATTCAGCACGTGATGGTTATTCAGCAATGAAAATCCGAACGCTTTATTTTAACGATTGACTTTTTTTCATAATTCTATGTCTTTTCCGGCTATTACTGCTTAACGTTCGGGTCTAAGAAGTATTTGGTAATTAAAAGAAAGGAAAATTTTGCTTTACGTTTCGTATTTTCCTTTAAAAAAGAATATATACATATAGAGAGAAAAAAAGAGATTAATATTTGAACTCAGTAAGAGGTTTTTATAAAGTTAAAAAGAATAAAAAAAGTTTTTATATTTAAAATATAATAATGGGCGACAAAAATCAAGATTGTGAAATGAATGGTGAAGATTTTTCCCAAGACGTCAGCACCATGAATGAAAAAGAAAATGGTGGATCTACCGGTAATACTAATGGGAATGGCAACGAATTTACAAATGCACGCGATGATGACAGGTATTTATAAATATTTTCTAAGTTTGTGAAAGCATTTTTCTTTTTTCCCAAACAATTTGATGAAGTGTAAGATTTTAAAAAATTATAAAGAGAAAAGATAAGATGTTATATAAAAATGTGATTTTGTATGGGGATGTACAAATATAAAAATGTAAACCTCTGGAAAAGATGAAGTAGAAGATTTTTCTCTATCTGATTTTTTTTTTTTTTTTTCCTCTTTGCTGTTAATATATTTTTCTGCATCATGCAAGCTGATATGCGCGTGTGTGCAACTGTACTTTTCGTTATTCCATTACTTGATGTAAAATAATTCAGTAGCTATATATATATATATATACATATATATATTCAAATATATTTCATTTTCAATTAAATGGTTAAATTTCTTCAAGAGTTGCTGTTTTAATTGCTTTAACGAATTTTCATTTTATGATTTTTGTTATAAAAATTTAGTATTTTTTTTTTTTCGAATCAAGTTATTTTAGATAGCCAAAAGTGAGGTTATGGAGTATAAAATGGCAGAGTGTGATAGTTATATATATAGTGATATTATTAAGAAAAACATGCTTTATTTTCTAATCTTCTGTTTTGTGTTCTTTCATTTTATACTGTTTCTTAATTTATTAATGTTTTAATTCTGTTTAATGTGCATTTTTCTTCAATATTTTTTTTTCTTTTGTTCTATTACTCGAATTTTGTAATCGCATAAATCATGTGTAAAATTATAATAAACGGACATATATATATACACGGGCAGTACTTTTCGCTTAAGGATTATTTCATTAGCATCGAATCAAGTAATGCTTCTTTAATTATACGATTATGAAGCAAACAGTGTTATATCATAAATAATTTATTTTTAAAAACTCATTGTTTGCTAACTAATTTATATTTGCGCTAGGCTTAGCTTTTTTCTATGAGCACACTTCTGTTAACTTTGGTTTTAAGAAAGAAAAAAAAATTGATTTTTTCGCTACATTGTGATTGAATTGTATTCCAGAAAAGTTTTTTGAGTGATAGAAGAAAATTCAGTTTTAATCAGGTTAAACTTCATAAATTCATTTCAAGTATATTCAATGGCATACTTTTTGATTTAAAGGTAGAATTTTTTTTTTTTCAAAATCCTTAAAAAATTCAAAATGAATTGTGAGTCAATTTCTTCTAATCAGTTTTAATCATATCTGTCTACAGATAAAATTTTCGAAATCCTTGTTCCAACTTTAGTTAGTTAAACCCCCCACAATAGATCTATGCAGAAATTGTGTTGTAACAAGATTTCTTTAAAGGAATTGTCTAGAACTTACGGAGATTATCGAATTTTCTTTTAAACATCTTCCTTTACTTCCATATGAGCGAAAAGTGCTGCACATTTTTTTCTGTGAAAATAATCAAATAAATAATTTTTTTTTTGCGAGTTTTATATTTATTTTATATAAAAATTTTATATATAAAAGTTACTTTCATTTAATTATTAAATTGATTTAATTTGGAATTTCGTTTTCAAGAAAAAAGAAAATAATAATAAATTTTTATTATAATTTTGGATTCTCTCTTAAGTATGATAGATATTTTGAATGTCATTATTTCTTTAGTATAGTAAAGGTTCGTTTTTACAGTAGATTTTAAAAGCGATCAAAATAAAAATAAATTTATTTTATAATCGAGTAAAATTTTACTTTTTCTCTCATATTAACGTTAATTTAAATGGAAAAAACATTCATTGTTTTTAACCCCTTAAGGCATTGAATTGTTCCGCATTTTTGCGAAATATTGAACTCCATCAGCTATAAGTATATCCAAAATTAAGTGTTTAAATGTAAGATATAGTTGTTTAGTTATGTACGGGAAGAAGCATATGCCTACATATTAACCGCGGACCCATTGCAATTGCTATTGATAGCCTCTAAGGACCCAAGACTCTATTGGTTATTATAAAACTTATACATAGTACGTTAGTGTGAAATAAAAACAATTTAGTTTACTTTGGGAAATAATGAATTTGTTATCTGATTAAAGTTCTGAAATAATCTCACCATACATATATACATTATACATATATATATGATATATATACGATATATATACGATATATATACGATATATATACGATATATATATGATATATATATGATATATATATGATAACATATATATATATGATACATATATGTGATATATATATATGATATATATATGATGATATATATATATGATGATATATATATATGATGATATATATATATATATATATATGATATATATGTATGTATGTATGTATATATGTATGGTGAGATTATATATATACATTACCTATATTTTTTCACCTCAAGATTCTATATTTATTTAATAATATGACCCCTTTATGTAAATATTACTTGTTTTAAGGAGAAGATATGAGAAATTAAAAATTTAGTATAAACACTTAAGCACACGGACCTCTCGAATATTTGTTTTGAATTTGAGTCGCAAATCGGAAGTCTCCAATGATAAAAGAAGCTTTTCTAGTCGAGCCGATCGATCAGCCATATCTCTATCCGTTAATCTACTATGATCATGGTTTTGATTCAAAATTCGACAAGTTTTTTAAAAAGTAAATTTAAAATTAAATATTTTTACCATATGATAAATACATAATAATTTTAAAAAGTCATCGAGTTAAGTTCATACGGATCCGAACACCGATTACCGCAAATCACAAACCGCATGATAATTCTGCTCTATCTTAAATTATCGTCTGAAAAAAATACCTTTTTAAAATTTCCCTTAATTAATAACATCTAAGAGCGAAATTTGGAAATCAGTTAAATCGGTTCGTTTACTTAAAAAAAGAAAAAAAAAACGCAAATGTTTTCAGTACAAATAAGGAATGATTTTTAATTTCTCTTGTAGCTATAAATCATGTAACAATATATGATACGAAATTGATATGATGTTTGCGATATACTATATATAATCAATAAGGATTTTCGCTATATACATTGGAATCAAATCTCCTCTCGCACAAGTTGGCTAACGATCATCAAACAATATATATATATATGTATATATATATCTTCCCTTTTTGCGTTTTATAGGGTTTCCTAATTAATGCCTTTAAGGGGTTTAATTACATGTTTGTACTGAAAATTGTTTCAAGAATGCTTTGTGCTGCTCTCAGAATGAAAACATTAGATTAAAATCGTAAAAGAATTAAAATTAAAAAAATTTGAAAAAAGTTAAGATGAAAACAATCTGTGTAAAATACACTTTCCTGTTGTGTTTGAGTGAACTAATTTCGTTCCTCTCCGGCAGGTTCTATAAGCCATAAGCCAAGCCAAACAGTCTTATAGATTTCAACCCGGGAACCACGGCATCAACAACGATAATTGTGCAACATCGCGGCGCATCCCTCAATCCATCCGATGTAAGAGCATGTGAGACTTTTAGCAACGCAAAAGAGAGAGAGAGAGAGAGAGAGAGAAAGAGATGATGTTGACATCTACCACCAACCTAGGATGGGAGATCTGGTGATGGCGAAGAAATGCTGCCCAGTCTGCCCTGCGTCTCTCTTCGATGCAAGACGATGGTATTTATCTTAATAAACCACATAAATGAAAAAAAAAAAAACACTAAGAAAAAAAAATATAGTTATCTATGCAAAATTGGATCAAAATAACGTTTAATTTTAACGATATGCAAAAAAAAAAAAAAAACGTTAATCTTGCGGAATAGAAAACCGAATACAGAACTCGTTTTTATTTGATGCGTCAACAACAACTTTACAAATCATCATTCGGTCTCAAATTCGATTGCTATTCGATATTTTTTAAATGAATTGAATTTTGTGAATTTTTCTTGAAGAATAAAATAATGAAGTTACTTTTTTTCTGGCCATTTGTTTTAGATATTAAGCATTTAATCTTAGTTGAAAAAAAAAAAACAAAAAAAAAATTAACGTAAACTTGATTTTTAAAAAGTTATATATTAAAAGTTTTACTTTTCTCTTTTAAACTCTCTTTCCTTTGTCGTATGAATTTTCTCAAATTTTTCGATAATGGTTAAAAAGTTTTTTTTATATCTTTTTGCTAAGAAAATTTAATGATCGTACCCAATAATAGCCTTTATAATAAATAGTGTATTATATGAGTGTTTTTCATTTTCATTTTATATATCGTCAGAAAATGCTCTAAAATGAAAAAAGTTCGTGGTGTGCTTTAAACGTTTAAACTTTTCTTCTTTTTTTTTTTTTTTTTTTTTTTGTTTGTTTATAACGTAAATTTTCAAAATTGAAATAAAACACTTTAATGTTAATTTGTCACTAAATGAATTAAGTATTAATTTTAAATATTTTTAAAAATTTTACAGAAAATTATTTGTTGGCGGTCTAAGTTGGGAAACATCAGAAAGTAAGTGTTTTTTTATCCTTTTTTTTTATTGTTTATTAAATTAATTTCAAAATAATATAACTCTTTTCAGAGGAACTGCGTGAACATTTTAGTAAATTTGGTGAGATTGAAAGTATAAATGTGAAGACTGATTCACAAACTGGTCGTTCACGCGGCTTCGCTTTCATCGTTTTTACCGGCCCAACTGCTATTGACAAAGTAAATGAACATGGAGAACATGTTATTAACAACAAAAAGGTTGACCCAAAAAAGGCTAAAGCTCGCCATGGTAAAATTTTTGTTGGCGGCTTAACTAACGAAATAAGTGATGATGAAATTAAAACATATTTTAGTCAGTTCGGCAATGTAAGTTTAAATCGAATAGTCGTTTTTATTTGATATTATTATTATTATAATTATTATTATAACTATTATTATAATAATAATTATAATAATAATAATTATTATTATTATTATTATTATTATTATTATTATTATAATTATTATTATAATTATTATTATTATTATTATTGTTAGTTTTATTAATTTATAAATTTTAGATTGTCGAAGTGGAAATGCCTTTCGATAAACAGAAGTCTCAACGTAAAGCCTTCTGTTTCATCACGTTCGATTCAGAACAAGTTGTATCTGAATTATTGAAAACACCAAAACAAAAAATTTCGGGCAAAGAAGTTGATGTTAAGAGAGCCACTCCAAAAAACGAAAATCAAATGTTAATGGTACGTGGCGGAGGTAGAGGCGGTGTGCGTGGTGGCCGAGGTGGTTATGGTCGGGGTGGTAAGTACACATTTCTTCTGATTTCAGTGCAGCAGTATACATATATAAAGTTATTTTTTTATTTTTTTTTTTTTAAATAAATCTAAACTAGTAAGAATCGCATTGAATTGAATTTTTCAAGCAGAAGTTGTCTGAGTAGACACTTCTTCTGCTAGTGTTGCTTATATATTGGTCCAATTTACATAAAACTTCTGTTGCGCGCAATTTGCTAATATTTTAGTTATATAAGTCTAACAACTTCTTGATTTCGAGGTGTTCAAGTCCATTAAGAATTTTTTTAAATATATAAAAATTTTATTTAATTTTGTGTATACGATACTTATGCGATAGTAGTAAATAGTTCTCTATATATCTATATATGGAAATGAAAAAAAAATGTATATATATATATATATATATATATATATATATATATATATATATTATATATTTTATATATATATATATATATATTTTATATATATATATATATATATATTTTATATATATATATATATATTTTATATATATAAAAAAAAAAAATATAATATATATATAAAAAAATATATATATTTTTTTTTTTCTTGTATATATATGTTAATGAAATTAATATAAATTTCTTTATAGGTTACGCTCATCAATGGGCCGGACCAGGAGCATATTCGGCCTATGGCGGTTATGGTGGTTATGACACTGGCTACGGCGACTACTACAGCAGTGGCTATTACAATGGCTATGACTATGGTTACGGTAAATACCAACCTTACAATAATCCACAAAGTTCTAATTATTACAATAACAATACTTCAGCTCCCAACAATTATCATAAAAATAATAGTAATTATCAGCAATATAAGTAAATGAGTTTTCTTTTTTTTTTTTTTTTTCATCAAATCACTGGTATATTGTGCATCCACATATATATGCACAAAAATTGTTATTAAAGTTAAAGATAACTTTTTGTGTAGGCGCTCCGTTGCAATTTTTAAAAAAATTTTTTTTTTTTTAACTTTGAATAATACATTTTTATTGATGATAATTACTATTACTATTTTATGTTCTTCTAATTTTGATAAAAAGAAAGAAAAAGTTTTATGAAGCTCCCCTTGAAAAACAAAACAAAAAAGAAAAAAAACATAGAAACAAAAAATAGATGAAAAAACCTTATATGCATACCACCTACTACTACATATACATACATATATAATATTTTACACCTATTAACAAATTAAACATATTTTGATTTAAAAGAAAAACAAAAACAAATTCTAAAAGTTAAAAAAGTATAAAAAAAAAGAAATTTTTTTTTTTTTTTTAAATATTAAAAACAAGAGAGTTCAATTTTTTTTATGCATCGTATTTTGTAAATTTTTTAAAGATAGCATAGAGTCTTATTTCGTAGGTTATATTATTACTTTTATTATTATTTAAACAAAAGAAGAGACGATCTGTCTTAACTTAATATTTCCCCGCTTTTTTTTTTCATTGGTAAATTTCAAAACTAAGAAGAAACAAAAAATATATAATTAAAATTTATCCCTATAACTTGACGAAGCGTGTGTGTGTGTGTGTATGTGTGTTATATAGGTATTTCTCTTGTTGATTTTCAATATCTATCTTTACGTCTGCAAGAATCAATTATAGAAGAGAAAAAAAAATAATCATTTGAATATGAAAGAAGAAGAAGAAGAAGAAAAGGAGGAACAAACGAAAACGGACAAAAGTCTATGGAAGAATGCGAAAAAGAAAAAGTAAGAAGAAGAAGAAGACTAACGTAATTTTAAGCGAAAATACCTCATTGTGCCAAAACCATGGGAAATGGACAGAGATATTTAAAATAAATAAGTCCAAGCAGTGTGTTCTTTACGAAACTATGCAAAAGCATTTACAGACACAATACATATGTATTTAGACTATATATATATAAATATATATTTATATATAAATATATATATATATATATATATATATATATATAAATATATATTTATATATATATATATATAAAGTCTTTAGTAACTTAAACAAATGTTAATTAACGTTAAATGTGCCTTTAATCTAAAAAAAAAGACTGCCAAGTTTTTTAGTCAGATACATGGAGGGTATAAGTAAAAGACTGAATTATAGAAAAATTATTTCAGTGGTAAACTACTTCAAAATGTTTAATGATAAAGGTAGAGCAAATAACGCTGCGATGAAATTGTTTAAGATTTTTGCTTTGTACAACTACAATATGGCGATGTTTATGAAAAGAAAAGAACAAATTTAATGTAAATGATGGGAATAAAGCTTACAGTTATGCCAGGGCTGTAAAAATTTCCAAAGTTTGAAATGAGCACCACAAGAAAGCAAACCTTTTTATTAAATTGATTTTGATTTGAGAAAAAAATTTATCACACAAAAACAATTTGTTGATCTTCTTCGATCAAAATTTTGTGTATTTAAATAAAATCGACTTATACCTTATTTTTAAAGATTTGGCAGTTGACGACAGTTGGTTTTCTTAGTCAAAAAAAAAAATTCAATCTAGAACCAAATATGTTGAGATACATATACACCATAGATCAAAACATGAAAATATTTTACTCATTACTTATTAGCCATTATGCTGCTAATAATGGCATTTGACTTTAAAAATACCAGGAATCAGATCAGTAATATAATTTATTGAGAATCGTATGATATGAAATGATTTTTCAAGAAAAACTTTTCTCCATTTTAAAATTTTTAATTCATTAGTTATTTATTTAATAAATAAATATTTATTAACTTTTTATTGGCTTAAAGCCAAGTAAAAAAAATAAAAATAAAAATAAATTACTTACAAATGAAAGGTGTCAGTTGTTATGAATTCATTCAAAAATCAAAAACAATATATATATATATA
>KK351151.1:86557-100723 GCA_000671755.1 Glossina brevipalpis
AAAAAAAAAAAAAAAAAATTGAGTTTATAACGTAAAAATCTGTGTCATATTTAACTGAAGAGATTTTGGCTTCAAAATCAAGCCAGAGTTTTAAGTAAATTTATAAAAGTTTCCGATTTTTTTTGGTATATATTTTTTTTTGCAATTTTTTTTTTTAAACCAATTTATAAGTTATTTTGTCTTTCAATGTATACGAGTCGTATGTTAAACAATATGAAAGGTTTTCAATCCGAACTCTGCGCTTTGCTTTCTAACTTACTTTTGTTTTGTTTTAAGCTCTAATCCTAAGTCTAAATGTGTTTTTCTTACGTCTCTCTCAAGTTTTCATTTAAGTTTCAATCTATATAAAGTTTCACTCTATACTAACCTGATCTTTTTACGACTTGTAAGAAGTTACAACTTGAAATTCCGCAAATATTATGCATTTCATTATAAAGCTATAATTCATTTTTTTTTTTTTTTTTAACGATCGGAACCTGTTAAGTTTGTCTGATTAAAAAGTTTTTAACACAAATGTTTACAAAAAGGATCTAGAACTCTAATATACACTTAGTAAATAAAGTGAGAAGTAGATTATATAGGTAGCATTCAAGCAGTTAACTATGGAGTAAAATAATTGAATTTTTATCAATTTTTGCCAAAAGCAACAACCACATTCTTTATAAAGCAAATCATGTAAACTATTAAAATTCGGTTTGTAATTAAACTTCTACTCAAACTCCCTTTCAAACTATACTCAAATAATGTAGTGTAGTAGAGTGCATTCAAAATGTAGTAAATTTAGATGATGATGATGATGATGATGATGATGATGATGATGATGATGATGATGATCACACATGTATTGAATAAAATAACTTGGGCAATCTAGTGTTAGGATCTTAGGAGGACTGAAGAAATATAAACAACAAAAACAACAAAAACAACAACAACAACGAAGACAACTAAAGGCAAAGGTTTAATTTTCAATGAAAGGCTATAATTGATTACAATATATAAAGTGCATGAGCTTTGCAATTTAAAATTTGTCTTGTTTTTTTTTATAAATCATCCAGCAAATCATTAAAAAATTAAAAGAAGAAGTAGGTTGATGATGGTCCTCTTAAAATAAATCCTTTATTTACTAACGCGAAAAATATAAGTAATATTTTTAATAAATTTTAAAGTATATACCAGAATATGCGACATTTAAATGAATATCTTTGCAAAGCCACACTTCGTCAATATTAACGTAATTTATATAAATAAGTTTTCTTTTTAATTAACATTTTTAATTGATATTAAATACATTTTTTTTTTATTTTTTTTTTTTTTATTACAAAGAAGATTAGGTTTTTGAACACTTTTGCTTTTAAAAAATTATGGAGCGAAAATTATTATGTATATTTTCTGCGCATGTTTTACTCAAGTTTTTCTTAAATCAAAATTTTATTGAAACATTTCTTTAAGATTTATGCATAATTTTATTTTTAATTTTACAAAAAAAAGTATATACTTATATATATATATATATCCCAACTTTGACTTTGAATATTTAAAAAAAAAAAAAAAATTCAAAACCTAAAGAAAAAAAATTCTGTCAATATTCAAAATTTATTATTAACCTTTTTTTTTTTTTGTGTAGTATTTAGAAAGAAGAAAAACAATAGTTTGCTTAAAAATATTTTTTATATTACTTACTTACTTAATTACTTATACAGTTAAAAGGCAAAACAGTATAAGTACATAAAATCTTTAAATAAGAATAGAAAGATTCATCATCATTCAGAATGTTTTCCAAGATTTTCTGGTCAATAATAATAAAGAAAAATTGAAAATTTAATTTATGCTGTTATGCCTATTAACGAAGGAGGATATAATATATAATGTAATTCAAAACATTAACAACAAAACCACGTAACCGAATGTTGAAAGTGAAAAACAAGAAAAAAAAAAGAAAAGGAAAATTATTGTAATACCGAATTTTCTAATGTTTCGCCTCACGCATGAATTGAATGTGAATATATGACTTGAACAAAAAACAAAAAAGGAGCAAAAAAAATCTACGGCAAAAATATGTTGTTTTTTTTTTTTTTTTAATCTCCAACTTAGAATTTCAAGCCTTAATTTTCTTCTTTTTTTTTACCGTTCGTCGTCTCCTAAAATGACGATATGAAATAAATTAGAAGCGGTCGTTGTCTTTTTTGGATGTGTGTTCTCTTATATAAAAACGGGTTTTAAAAAAGTTGTTTCCTTCTTGTAATTATAATCTTAGTATATTAAAGTAGTTTTTAAAGAAATTTTTTGCATCATTAAAATTCTTTTATTAAAATAAATTCAAATTCATTTTTCTTAAATTAGTTTTTAGTAACACTACTTTCTCTATAAATAATATATTATTTAAAAAAAAAAAATTTTTTTTGTAAAACGAAAGAAAACGATTGCATTAATCTCAGAAAAGAAAATTTGTTTTTGTTTTTCTAAAAAAATCATATAACGGAAAATCGTCTATTGCGCACTTTTATTAACACTAACCGTATTTTTTTTTTTTTCTCTTAATATTTAATAAAATCGTACCGGTGAGGTGAGACATTAAAAGCACACAAAATCCTGCTAAATTTTGTAAAGAAAAACTTTCTCCTTTAAATACATAATTGAATTCCTTTGTGTATCCAATTTAAAAAAAAAAAAAAAAAAAAAAAAAAAACAGAAAAAAAAGCAGGACAAAAAAAAGCTGAAATTGTTGTGTGGAAAATAAGGTAACATATGCACGGTTCTAATACCATATGTTGTAAACAGTCTGTAAAAATTGTACAGAAAAAATACGCAAAAAAAAAGAAACCCTTTAAAACTACGCTGAACGCAATTTAGTAGATCCTTACAACAAATAAATTTCTTTATTCAATGATATGAAAAAGGATTTATATATATATATATATATATATATAGCAAAGGAAAATTAACTTTGCTCTCAGCCTGCTTTATATATATTTACTATGTGTATTAAGAAAACAAAAAAAGGAAATAAAAAAAAAATCTACACCACAAACGATAATTTTATTGTTATTCTTTCATCTTCTCTTCATATCTTCATATAATTACTATCCTCCTATACACAGAGCATAACCGTCTTATTTTCCCCATAACAATTTTTTTTTTCTTTTAATGAACTTCATATCGATGAAGATATTTAAAAAAAAAAAAAAAAAAAAAAAAAAAAATTTTTTTTTGTTTGATTCTCTCAAAAGATTTCATTCACATTTCGCTTAAAGAGCATCTAACCAAGACTGTCGGCATTGGTAGGATAAAAACTTTTTCATATTTCGAATTTTCATTAAGATTAATTTTAATCTGTAAATTCTTTAATTTATAACTTAAAGGTCACAAATGTTTTTTTTTTAATTCAGTCCTCTTTGGACTTTGTCCTAATTGCAGCCAGTTTTTAATATTCACTACAAAGGAGATTTTTGTAACCCATTGATGGCCCAATAAACAATATATATATAGAAATAGTTGTGATCAGCATGGGAAGCATAATTATTTTAGCTGTATGTCTGTAGATCTTTTCTTTCTGTGCGATGGAAGAGGAGGAGGAGGAGGAGGGTTCTTCTGACTGTCTGGAGAAGCATTATTGATCTTAAATTATATATAAAAATCCTAGAAGATTTATATCCAATGCTATTGCTTTCAACGCAAAATAATACTAATATTGAGACTTTGTTTTCATATACAATAATAGTGTAAATATTACGGAGGACCAAGAATAATGGTAGATTAGCTGATGCATTATTGTGAAGCAAAATTTCATTCTAATTATTGATACAAAAAAAAAAAAAAAAATAGTAAGTGCAGATAATACTATACTTTTATACATTGAAAGCTAAGATCGCGGATCTATCCATCGATCGAGAGAACGTTTTCTCTTATGAAAATCCTTTGCGTTGGAAGTTTTTTCTCCCATTCGTATATCACCAGTAACTCGAAGCAATTTCACAACGAAAAGATTATATTCATATAATAAAAATCATTATTGTATTTTATTGTTTTTATTTTAATCGATTATTATAGATACAAATGTTGTTATGAAAAAAAATTATAAAATTTTCCTTATATGTTGTTATGTGCATTGTCTTCACAAAGGAGTCCTGAAATTTGAAGATAAATTTCAAATAGTTCCCATCCAAAGTACTCGAGTATAAATGATTAAAAGAAAATGTCATTTTCTTTCTTGTGTCACTTCGAAATACTTTACAAAGAAGTATGCCTATTACTCTTAAAAGCGAGATTATATTTATTCTATTCTATTTGGGTATTTTTCTGATGTTTTAAAAAAATTGCAAAATTTAAAAAATCTTAAGTAACGGACTTTTATGATCAGTTTTACAGAACAATTTTCAAAATAGAAACATGATCCCGTAAATGTTTTTTTTTTTTTTTTTTTTAAATAAAAGAAAACGAAAACAAATGGTGGAAATATTACGCCTTACATATCACAAATATGTTGTTTGGTCCGAATATTTAATAAAAAGCAAGCCATTGCCGAGATTGAAACGAATCGGCCAAGGGCCGTATGATCTTTATATATAAATTAATTTTCATACAAAGCACTTGGAATCAAGTCAATCATGACGAAATAGAAGATGAAGCGCTGTTTCTATTAGAAACGACAAAAAAAAAATGACAAGAAAAGGAAATAATTTGCAGGATTATATCTATTAAGTCAAGAAAAAAAAAATCATATTTCTTTTATGCGGAGTGTAAAAAATAAATTAATTTAGCCATTTAAAAAAAAAAAAAATCAAATTCATACATAACATATATTGGAAGAAGTAGAACTCGTTGTAAAGCCATTCACCCCTTGTAGATGATGAAAACGAAATCTAATAAAAATATGTATGGAGCGCTTGTGGTAGAAATTTTTTTCATGTGAACAGAATGTTGAATAGAACGAGCAGCGAATGCTTTAGATGACATATAATAATGATTTCTTAAGGCAAAATTATATTCTATTCGGCCGGCCTCCCTTCTCACGAAATTAATAATGTAAGATCGGTAGCATTATACAAGGTTCTCAGAAATTCTGATTTTTTTATGAATTCGTTTTTTTCATATCGCGAACATATTTTCTCATAATCATTTTAGTTCGTCAATACTCTTTAAAATTTCCATACTTGGATTGTACAAAATTCATTATGTAACAAAACGATGATGACCATCTAGAATCAAGTAAAAATTTCCTATAGAACGAAGACACCTTTAATGGATTATGGATATAAGATAGTTTGCATTAGTTTGATTTAAATTCGATTAATAATAAAATGGATGCTCGAACTAGAGAATGTAACAGTAATTGGTTTAGATTTAAAAAAAAAAAAAAAAAAAAAAAAAAAAAAAAAAAAAAATAATAAAAAAAAAAAAAACAAAAAAAAAAAAAAAAAAAAAAAAAAAAAAAAAAAAAGATTATGGCTACGGCGGCGGCTACGATGGCTATGGTGGTAGCGGCTACAGTAGTGGAGGTGGCGGTGGTCGCGGCGCTGGTGGGCCTCGTGCTGGTCCTAAAGGAGGTAGTATGTTATAATCTAATAACCTATCAAATAATTTCATCTATTGGTTATAACAATAATTTGTGTTCCATTTTCTCCCCCCTCCCCCCTCTTTACCGTACGTATGTATATTAACTAGAAAAGCAAAAATCGGTCAAAATTTAAAGAAAAAAAAAGAAGAAAAAAAATAATAATTAATTAAAAATAAAAAATATAATAATATCCTTTTAGTCACTTTTAATTATGAAACGAAATTTATGTATAAATTATTTTTTAATCTTTATACGAGATTTTAATAATTAATGCTTAGTAATTTTCTTAAGACATAATTTTATTGAAAATGTAGATTTTAGAAAGAAACAACAACGTACCTAAAATTGTTATTAAATTTATCTCTCTCTCTCTCTCTCTCTCTCTCTCTCTCTATCTCTCTCTCTCTTTTTTTCTTTTTTTTTTTTTTTTTTTTTTTTTTTTTCTCTTATTATTAAAGGCTCTGGCGGTTATCAATCTGGCAAACAAAGAGGGACGGGACGTCAACCCCGACATCAGCCTTACTAAAGCAAAACGAAAAGAACAACATAAACCTCACAAAACTTAAGTTTAATTTTTAATTAAAAAGCAACATAAATTTTAATCCTCCTCCCTAGTACATATACAAAGATGCCGCACATATACATGTATATGTATGAATATATTTATATATATATATAAATATGTATGTGCATGTACATGTATATGTATGCGTTGTATGTATAACGAATTGAGAAAGAAGAAGAAAATTTGTTTGAAAGGCTCTCCTTCACACGGTATAAGCAAATTCAACTAATTTAATATGGTAAGTAAACATTAAAGAAAGAATAAAAATTTTATAACCCACTGCCTTTATCTTCAAAACAAAAGGGGCGTAAAATTAAATTTTAATAGGTGGGCGTGGCAGAATTTTTTCTATTTTTATAGAATATCGTTGAAATTTCCATTCTATAGTCTATGTATGACTAATAAGGAAAATACGTAAAAAGCAATAATATTTTTATCTTATTTTATATTGTAGGCGTGGCCTATGACCGATTTGATGCACTTTCAATACCAAAGAAAGTATTTTCAATTTCATTCATATATTTCGTACATATAACACAGATAAACAGACGTGCAGACAAACAGACGGATGGACGGATACGTTTACAGATGGATTATGAATGATTGATATTAAGCAAAAATATTTACACTTTATGTGTGTGAGGTTTCTGAAATTTCTCTTCTTAAAGTTACAAACGTTTTTGTAAAAACAATTTATAAATAAATTTCAATACTCCATTATATCGAATGGGCGTGGTCGATATTTTCCATTTTTCTAGTGATACTAGCGAGTCCCGCTAGCTTAATTGGAGTTTTTGTAGCTGCTATGGTTACTGAGTAATAAGTAAAAAAAAAAAAAAAACCGATTATTTTTTTCTTTAAAGTCCAGTTTATGTTGTACTGTGAGCTCGTCGTGTGTCCTTTCACCGATTTTGGCCATTTTCAATACTAAACTGTTTGTTGCAACAATTTCAAATGTTTCTGCCAAATTTGAAGCCGATATTTTTGTTTTTTGCAACCACAGGAAAATGTTTACTACAAAGGGACAGGCGGACAGATGGACAGACGGACATGCTTAAATCGTTTGTGATCAAACTTATACATATATATTTGTGTTCTATGTTATTTGCGCTTGCGTGATTGTAGTGAAGTCGTCGTTCGCCCTTTATGTACTAATGGTGGTGGGTTTCTTTGTTAAGTCATATTGCTATTAATATTTTGTTTTTTTTTTTTTGTTTTACAGCATTTCCCCTTTCTGCATATTTCCATTAAATCACCTGCAAATAATAAATAAAATATTTGTTGCATTCTTATCATCATTAAGTTCCGTTGACGACACAAGAACAACAACAACAACAATAACAACAACAACAACAAGAACAACAACAGCATATAATATCATCACTTGTTTTTCGTTAGTTCACCAAAAATCTGTAAAGTTTAATAGTGTTTTTTAAACAACCATTCCAAGCGAAAAGAAAAGAAAATCATATTTCGAATTTATTATGGAAATTATTTACAAAAATCTAATTAGTTAAAACTGATTCAAATTTTATCTTGCTTTCTTTTTTTTTTTTCTTTTTTTTAAATTCATATTAATTTAAAATTTAGTTGACCAGCTAAATACATGTAATAATAATAATAATAATAATAAAAAAAAAAACAAATTCATAACTCATTTAAAAAAAAAAAAAAAATAAATAGAAACATAAAAATCTATAGATTCATATGTTTAAGCTTTAGGCTATGATGTCTTATTTCAATTGAACGTGAACGTGCATGCATTACACATATAAAAAACGAAAAAAATTTGTAATCCCTACTTAAAAGCAGATGTAACCGCCCCCACCTTTAACAAAACTTGCTCTTCCTTAATTAAAATAAAAAAAGAAAAAATAAAATAAAGACTTCTCGAATTTCTACATACAATGAATGAATCCTTGAAAATTCTAAATGTACAGAAAAGAAGGCTTAATATATAACGTCTACGCATACATATATAAATACATATATAAATATATATTTTATTAAAGAAAAACAAAAACAAAAAAAAAATACTTATTTAATATTTAAAAAAAAAAATAGATTTGTATGTTCTAAATATCTTTCTGTGGCATACTCAGTATAGCAGCCACAATAAGCAGAAGGTACAGAAAAAATCAGTTAACCCCAGCGGAAGCAAAAAAGGATTTATAAAATCTCCGGGCATAGCACTCAAGTTGCCGAAAGAAGCTGCTGATGCTTCGACTGTGGTTAAGAGCTTCCAGATGGATCATGATTTCCTTAAGTGCTAGCTGAAAAATATAGGTATCGCAAATATCGATTCTTGGGAAATTTGCGAAGGAGCGATTTAAAAGGTCCAATGAGATATCTTGTGTGAATGCGAGATCATTTGCAGAATCAGATACCAGGTGTTCGGCGAACACTTCATAATGCTAATCGTTATATTATGCCTCGAAACAAAATAGGTGGCGGGGTTTATAAAAATCCTCCAAATTGGAAGATTAGTGTCAAAGACTGGTCTAATGCACTTTTCAGGTCGCGGAACGGATTGCTTTAACAAGAAAATAATAATGTTCCAGATGCTTTGTGAATTTTCTCCTTTTCAAACATATTTTTAAAGCGGTGTTCATAGTACTGATAGCAGGTACGGTGCCCCGAACCAAAATAGGTGGCGGTATTTATAAAAATGCCACAAATTGGAAGATTAGTGGCAAAGAGACTGCTCTAATGCACTTTTCAAGTCGCGGAACGGATTGCTTTAACAAGAAAATAATAATGTTCCAGATGCTTTGTGAATTTTCTCCTTTTCAAACATATTTCTAAAGTGAAGTTCATAACACTGACCGCAAAGTATGGCGCTCCGAACCAAAAAAAGGCGGCGGGATTCATAGAAATCTTAAACCTGAAGGGTTAGGCGCAAGGGCTCTAGTACTATACATCTTTTAGGTCGCGGTACGGATTGCCTTAGCAAGAATAATAATAATTTTCTAGATGCTTTCTGAGTTTTCTGCTGTTGGTAAAGGCATGTTTTTAAAGGGATACTAAAACGAGAAATAATAAGGAAAACAAGCAAAGGGGTTGTATATGGTTTGATGGTAAGTTTTGGTTACCCAAAGGTTGAATTTAATCATTAGCATTTATTGACGTTTGTTAATGAAGATTTCGTCTGCCGGTAAACAATTGAATGAAATTATAAACCAAGACTCTGTTTAGTGCTTTGGATATGAAGTTACATTGCCATGTCGAAGAACAATTATGTTTGTACCGTTTGTATCGCATAAATGTCATACGACTGCTTTTTAATCCTACAGCAAGTTTTTAGCTCTTAGCTACTTATCATATTATCGGCGCGTACATGATAATATAAGTACAGAAAAAAAAGGTGATAAAAAATCAAAGAATACAAAGTTATCTTAGGACTAAGATTGGAAGCCATGGCATATTATGATACAGAAAATGTCTATTTTTCTCGATAAGGTCACTGTAAACAAATATCAAGTTTCGACTGTATGTTTATAATTCATGAATTTAGTAATTGAAACAGGAGATTAAATTGAAGGCTTACTTTGAGTTAAACATAAAGAAAAATATAATATATAAAAAAAACAAATGTTAACAGCAAATGTCTAGTGAGTGTTGTTCAACATATGATTAAGAGGAAGTTCGATCAGTGTAAAACATGAAAAAAGTTACGAAAAAAAATAAACAAAAAAGTTAAGATTACGAGAGCCAACAATAAAAATCCACTACGAAAACTCATCAACTCTTAAATGTGCGATATTCTCGCAAAAAATTACAAAACTATAGACGAAAGTTAAAAAGAGACATCTGTGCACGTATGTATCGGTTTGCCTCTGCTTTAATCGAGATACGACACAAACAAAGAAAACAGAATGTTCATACGCACTGTAGGCAAATTGTAACAAACTTTGCAATACAAAGAATAATAAGCAAGTAAAAGTTACGATATTAATGATTTGTTAACTTAACAGCAGGAATTAGAAATTCAAATTAAAAAAAAAGCTAATTAATCACATTTAGAAAGAAGGTCGGTTAACCCAACAGAATTAATTTTAACATGATTGCGTCTGGTTATGATAGCGACGGGGTTGCGTTAATTACATAAAATTTTTAAGTAAACTTGAGTTTCCTAATCAAAGCTGACCATTAGTAGTTTCGTGTCGATATCAAGCTCAGGTTGAGCACCACGTAGTGATAAGGAAATGCTCGAATTTATAGACTAAAGAATTGTTTATTTCGAGAACAGTATTTATTTACTAAAAATTAAATTAATTAAAATAATGATAATTTAAATGCGAGTATTAGCACACTTAGCTGTACTAAGCTATTAAGGATTAGTATTGCCAGCAGCAAATGTTATATCAAACAGCTGTTTGACATATAGTTCGTGGATTATATTTTATATCAAAAACATTAAAGAACTTTAATATATTTTTTAAATATGTTTACAAATATGGTCGGCTTAAGAGAAGAACCGAAATTAGTAAAGTTTACTTACAATTATAAAGATCATGAATATAAGGAGCAACAGGCTTGTTTAAACATAAATATACCGTATGAGAATGAATGTTTAGACAAATTGGTGACAAAGTTATTAAATCAAATGGATCCCATGTTACGGTACTTAGATGAAAATATCGGTAAGCTTTGCTTAAAATAATAATAAGTTTAAAAGCTAATATTTTATATCGTTACAGGTATTAAAAAGGCTTTGGAGGTATTCATCGAAACAGAAAATCAAAAATTTCGTGATGAATATGCTGAAAAATTATTAGAAAAACTATATAAAAATGAAATCGATATTGAAGAGATTATCAGGGAGACTGAAAGACATTATAAGGAAGAACTTATTCAGTTTGCTGATCGAGTAGGACCATCTGATGAGGATATTTTCGCTCAAAGTTTCCACAGGTAATAAGTGATAAGTAAAAAAGAAATATCGGGGGGAGTTCACGGAGTTCACGGAATGTTATCGTTTAATTTAGATTAGTTCATTCATCTTCTTTGGAAGAAATCTTGAAAAAAGAACGTGCTTACGCCAAAGTAATATCTAATATGACTCAAATGATGGATAAAGAAGTAGAATCACTTAGTAATTCTCAGCAAGAAGAAATGGAATCTAAAATAAATCAATTGGATATAACGACTACATCGGAAGATATAAATAATCTATTGGCTCAACAATATTCTACGCAAAATTATGTTCGGAAACGTTACGAATCGGAATTGGTGGCTAAAAGAGGACACCAGAAGAACGAGTATCGTGACTGGATTACCAGTCAAGTAAGTCAACTTTTTCAGACTTCGCCTGTAGCAACACCGCTTGGTAATCGTTCATCAATGTTCATATCACAACAACCATCTATGGAGGAGAGTTTTACCATACATTTGGGCTCACAATTGAAACATATGCATAACATTCGTATATTAAGTGCTAATATTAACGATTTATGTAGTCCTCTTCATGCAGATGAAAGGTAAAAATCGTATTGTATTATATGTGTTATTTTTTTTTTAATCCATAGTTTTCCGCGTACAGCTTGAATGGAATGAATATGGCTTTAGGTCTATATTCGAGTTCTCTTTGTGGTGTAGTTGTATTGACACCCTCTATACAGGCGCAAGTTAATAAGGATATTATAAAAAATGCTAATATGTCTACGGAATTCCATTTTGATCAGGTATGCGGATTATCGAAATATAGTGTAATAAATTCTTCATTGCATATTAGCTTCGTATTTATTTAAGATAGAAAGTCAAAAAAATTTTTACATTTACACATGGCGGCTATAATTAATTATATAAATTAATCGTGATCTATCCGCAAAGATCTTCCCCCGTAGCAAGGGAAATTTTATTTAAAAGACAAAAAACTGACAACTAGTCATTGGAGAATTCGAAGCATGTTTTAAGCGAATATCCTTTGTATTCAGATATTAGAAATTTGAAGGTAATGGGGATCAGATTAACAAACAATGAATTTGACGTTCGTAATGTTCTCTCCCAGGACAGTAATTTAGTCTATTTCAACTGGTTTGCGATTGAAGTCTTCTCCAGAAGGCGTCGTGCCACCTAGCATGGGTTCTTTTTTTTGTTAGTTTGCGAGGAAAGGCGACCAGTCCGAGATTGTATGGATCTAACTGGTTAGTCGGACCATAGATTTTTTAAATAAGTAGGGTAACACGGGGGAGTCAGGATGCCCAGATGGTTTCTACTGCTTAGAATTGCTGGCCTCAGTGAATACGGTTGCAGAATCTGCGTAGTGGATCTCCTTCCTGATTATTGGGAACGGACCTTCGGGGAGTTTCGTGGTGGTTGCGGTTGCTACTGGAGATTGCGGGAACATTAAATATTTGAGATGTTAGATAGGCCTCGCATTGCCAGAGTGGAAGGCATACCATACATATGTTTTCATTCTGAAACTGCAGGGTTGTAAGAGATTCCAATCCTGGGGTCTTACTCCCTAAGGGGCGTGAGTGGCGCTTTCCCATTCCGTGTGCCAACGGCCACCGTGAGGTTAAGCCTCTACGGCGGGACTCACGTTAAATCCTTGTCACATAGCCATTGGATTTTTGATTAGAAAATTATCTAATGCACTTCTGAAAATATAAGTTCAACAGGTTTTTCGATATATTTAAAATTAGTTTTTAAGACCGTGGATATCTTAAATATATCTTAAAGCAAATCTAAATCTTTTATTAATATAGTTTCGAATGGATTTTTTTTAGATTTCAGAACACAAATTTATTTGTTGAACTGAATGCTTCTTTCATTTTTATTATTAGAATTGAAACATTTCGGATTGAATAATTTTTTAAGTTTGAAATCTCGTTTCATATTTTAATGATACATTTTATGATCAGATTGACGATCAACTGGAAAAAATTGAACAACAAATACGGCAAATCAGTGTTAGCACATCTTCGACACCTAGCACAAAAAGTATAAGTACTGCAAGTACGGATGTAAGCATTTTAAGTGGAACCGACGATGTCACAATAAACTTATCAAATTTCCTTACCAATAGTGGTAGTGCAAATAGTTCACCAGTAAAATCTACTGGTAAATTAAAAACAGGAGATTTTTTTATTACTAAACATTCAAATCTTTCGCAATCTCATGTCATATTTCATCTAATTTCGGATGAACCCATCAATAGCCCTAGTGAAATAACTTCACGTCATCCAGTTATATTAGGTCTACGCAATATATTGAAAACTGCCAGTCGACATGATGTAACAACGTTAACAATACCGGCTTTATTAAGACATGAAATGTCTGAAGATATGACTGTTCCATGGTGTATACGCCGAGCTGAATTGGTTTTTAAATGTGCTAAAGGTTTCATGATTGAATCAGCATCCTGGGGTGGAGCAGAGTTAAGGTAAATTCTTTTATCTATACAGAATATATTTATAGACAATAAAATAAGTTTATTTAATGCAATTTTTTTTTTTTTTTAGTACTTTACAACTGTTATTGCCTCATGATATATCCGAGGATTTGTTTAATATTTTAGCTAATCAGGTGCCCAATGTTTTTCGCGTAGCTAATCCTAAAATTTTAGTGGATAATAAGAAATAAAAATTATTTTAAAATGATACTCTTACCTATCATAAATGAAAGTGTAATTTAATATATAAGTATTTTTTTTTTTTATGTTTGTATAATTTATTTGAATTTAAACTCGGAAATGTATGTTTTTTATTTTTATTTTTTTAATAAGAAAAAAATCCATTTTAATATAACTTACCTGTCATAAATGAAAGTGTAATTTAATATATAAGTATTTTTTTTTTTAATATTTGTATATATAATTTATTTGAATTTAAACTCGGAAATGTATATTTCTGTTTTCTTTTTTAAATCAAAAGAGAAAAAAACACGTTTATCGCGTACAATTAAAACTGCTGCATTTTTTTTCTTTTTTTTTGTTATATATCCCGTACTTTATGGTAAGATTTTCTCTCTCATTCTAATAACTTTATTTGTAAGTATCGTTAACTATGTATGCATGTATGTAATAATTTTAAATACATATATA
>KK351151.1:101243-115241 GCA_000671755.1 Glossina brevipalpis
TTTTTTTTGTTTTTTGGATTTGTTGTGTAAAATATGTGCTGTCGAAAATATAGTTTTCTTGTCTAATTAATTTATAATTTATATTTATTTAATATCATTTTAATTTCTTATTTGAAAATTGGTCATCATATAGCGGGGTTTAATGTAATATTTACTTTTAAAGAAAAACGCGAAAGTTTATTTTGTCTTCGGGCGAACCTTGAATATCCAGTATCTAAAGAAAATATCGTAAAAATTCTTTTGTGTTAATGAGAGGTATTATTTTTACAGAAAATTTTTAAGTAGTTCAATTCATTTTTACACATATAAGCCAACATTTTTAATAAGTAATTGCTAATCGAGGTTTGAAAACTATTACAAAAAAAAAAAATATTTGAAGATTTTTGTCTTAATATTATTATATATATTAGCGGTCTTGGGTATGTTCGTAAGAAAATTTTTACACAACTTTCAAGGTTTACGTAATAATTTTCATTTTTTTGTCAAACAAAAGCCAGAGGGAACAGACAAATATATGACTAAACTTGCCTAAAGCGGACTCTATGAAACAGGGATACATAATCAAAACATTTTTTTTTTTTTTGGTTCTTGTGGATGTCTGAAATATATATATAAAGTATATATATAATATATATATATATATATATACAAAGTTCCGGCTTTTTATCCCAGTTTTTGCTATCCTGATAGATGACACAGCCATGACTTCTTCCACCTCTTTGACTATTGAATACTTTTTGATCTATTGAAATAACAAGACTCTAGTACATCAATGAAGTTGATTCGAGTTGAGCTGTGTAATATGAATGAAAAAAAACTTTAGAGTGCAAAGGGTTAAAAATGACGGATTTTCGAGTGCTTGTGCATATGTTATTATAATTTTAATTCGAGCTAAAGAAAGCAGAATAATAATAATAAGTAGAAAACTTAATTTTTTTTTTTTTTTTTAAATAAAAGCAATGGGTTTAGTTAGTTTATTTACGCTGGGCGTGAAGAAAGGTGAGAATGAAAAGCAAACGTAGTTGAAAGGAAAACAATAAACATAATAAAAGTACGAAAGAAAAAAGAAATTTTTCTATTTCTTTACGGGAATTTCAGTTCTTTTTATTTTTCTTCTTTGGCTAATAAATATTAACAATGAAAAGTTGAAATTCATATATAAGGAAATCAAAAGAGTTATACTTGGATAGCGTATTTTAATTTTTTTCTCTTATCCGTTTCATAGATGATAGATATGATTTATATCAAAAATTAGAATAATATATAGAAGCACTTCTTCAGAAATATTCGAATATTTAAATGTACTTACTTATGATCATAAGAATTTTTCGAATCATCAAGAGTGCAATGAAAAGATCGAATTTTGCAAAAATTTTAAAATTATTTTTTCAAATCATTTTTACTTACTAGAAATATTTTCAAAAATTTTCTATGATTTTTAAAAACAATAAAAGATTCTATGATTTCTCTAACTTTAAGTTAATAGAGCAATTTTTTTTTACTTGCTTTTTTTATTTAAGAAAAAAAAGACAAAAATTTTTGAAAAAAATTCTACGATTTCTAATTACATTTTAATAGCATTTTTTTTTTCACTTGCTTTTCTTATTTTTGAAAAAGCAAAGACAAATTTTTGAAAATTAATTTGTAATTATTTCATAATATTTTTCGATATTTTGTCACTAGTAAAATTTGGAAAATATTTTCTATATATATATTTAAAAATCGTTTTGAAAATTTTGCATTTATTAAAGTGAAAAAATCGGGAAAACTTGTTCAAAAATTTTTTTTGTATCCATTTTGTTTAAAAACTAAATTTATATATAATTTACTAAAATTCTAAAAAGTCAAACAGTGTCGTGATAATCTTGAAATTAACTAATATTAGTTTTTGGTAGAATTTGTATTTTGCAAAGGATTGTTTGTGCACAAATCCAGATTAGAGACCCCATCATGTTTTCCGTACTTGAACAAGTTCTTTCTTTTCTTTTTTGCTCCGCAACATGGTAGGCATTCTTAGTTCCGTTTGATAACACTCAAAAATATGCATTGTAGTGCAATTGAAATGTGTACAATTTTGATTATAGAGATAAAAATTCTGAGTTTATTTACCTGTAACCTTTCTATTATCTCTTAGAGAATTCTACAAGTGTTCTTGAAAAACTTCATGATAATTTCTGAAACGATTTGATAACACATAAAAAAAGTCCTCATTTTCTTCCAAATTAAGTGCTTGCTTAATAGAAGTGAGATTTGAAGTTCTCTTCCCTTTTGCCCTCACTGATGTGTTCGTACCTTTTTATTATTTATTGTAAAAATTTTCAAAATTGAAAAATCTTTTCAAGTTTTCTGTAAAAAAAAAAAAAAACAAAACCCCAGCAGATCAACCAAGCTATCAAGTTGGATTAACTGAAAATAGAATCCTTGAGCGTCATCACGTAACTTTTTTAGCATCTCTTTCCAAGCAATCATGTAAGCAACATTTAGCTGGAGATATTGTCTTTTTGCGCTCTTCTGCAGAAGTCTCTTTAAACAAATTTGCATTAGAATTGTATAACTTTCCTGATTTAAAATTTAATTTCTAAAGTGTAACCAACACAATTTATATATAAAATGTTCATCAAATTGATGCCTGTAAATATAAGCTAAACATATAAATTGATCCCTATAAATATGCTAAATATATAAATTGATGAAGTTTAAAAAGTATATGTTGGTTACAGAAATGTTTAAAAAGCACTGGCTACTTAAAAAGTAAGGTCTTCCTGTATAGGCTACTTAAAAAGTAAGCGCTCCCTATACAGTCTACTTAAAAAGTAAGCGCTCCCTGTACAGTCTATTTCAAAAGTAAGCGCTCCTTGTACAGGCTACTTAAAAAGTAAGGGCTCCCTATACAGTCTACATAAAAATTAAGCGCTCCTTGTAAAGGCTACTTAAAAAGTAAGCGCTGCCTCTACAGTATACTTCAAAAGTAAGCGCTCCCTGTACAGGCTACTTAAATTCATCAGATTAAAACAAATCTCTTTTTATGAACAGGAAGGAGAAGAAGAAGAAATAATAGTCATAAAAAGCTTAAAGAAAGCAAAAAAAGAAAAACAAAGGAGAAAAAGAAGAAGAAGCAGAACAAGAAATCCAATATGTTATAGAGAAGTGCACAAATAACTGCTTTTAATATATTGTGTATGTGTGTATGAGTATTGTATATGACTCCCGGATCTTTTCTTTTTGTTTTCTGTTATTATTTGTTAAATGTCTGCGCGGCCAGTCTCCTTCTCATCTCCCTTACTTTTGTAAAAGTTATTGTTGATTATTAAAAATGCGAAATTGCAACTAAAGAAAATGAAATAACACTTAAAAAGGAAGGAAAAATTAAATTAAAAAAAAGTTTGTAATAAATGAAAAAATGATTATTAATCTAAATGTAAAATAAAAAAATTTTTTTAATTATCATATCAAAAAACGAAAAACCAAAAACTAAAAGATTAATAGAAAAATCAAGTACATAGAAAATTGTGCAGGGTAAGGCTTACGCACGTATGAAAAAGCTAAGCTTTTCTTTTCTATAGAGTTTATAGTGTTTTCTTTGTTTTGACATATAATTCCTGTTCTTGTCTTTATATTGGGTTGTATGTTTTTATAGAGACCTACCGATACTCTTTGAAAGTTGTATTTGTAAGAAAAAACAGCTGTGAAGTGAAACAAAAACAAACCTAAATATATTGTTTAAACTTTGCAATCAAAAATTTGAGCATTTTGTTATGCATAATATGTTTATATATATTTATATAATATTACTTTTAAATTATTACTATTATTATTACTGCAAATTAAAATTTTGTAAAATTTCTTTTCCTTGCTTTTTATTTTTTTTTTTAGGATATGTGTTTTGTTTACACAAAACAAACAAATGTCTCTATTTATCTCTCAATTTTTACGATATTCTCTCTCTATTGGAAACTTAGAGATACTGTTACATGATCCTAATTAAATTTTCTATTTTCAAAGAGAACAATAAAAGAGGCACTAGTTACATGATGACGCATGACGCTCCTGTTACTTTTATTGTATATATCGCGTATACATTCCTCTGTTAATATTCTATATGTGAAAGTACAATATAAATAACGGTGCATTGTTTCTTGGACATTAATAATGTGTGTGTTTGTGTGTGTGTGTGTGTGTGTGTAATAAAATCGATATTAAAATAATTGGGAAACAGACAATAAGTGAGAGTGATAATAAAAAAAGATAGAAAACACAAATGCATTTAAATATTTGTGGTATGATATCTGTGCTGTATATTTTTAGAAATTGAAGGTAATTTTATTTTGTCGTTATGTATGCGCATGTATATGTGTGTGTATTTCTATATATTACTTTTATTACGTTCATTTGCAGTTTGTAAATAACTTTTCATAATAATTTTATGTGAATGTATGTATATAGATGCTATAGTACCCAAGTGAGAATTTTATTGCGATAAATTCAATTTTTTTTTTCTTTATATTATAATTTTTTTTAGTGGGAATCGTATAGTTTTTTTTCGTTAAGGTATCAGCTACAACTTTGAGTTTATTTAATAATTTCTGTTTATATATTTATTTATTTATTTATTCATTTGTTTTTTTTTTTTTAAATAAATTCTACATTCGTTTAAATATTTCGTCTTATTTTAAATATGATAAAAAGAAAAACAAAAAACTAATCTTTCCAAAAAAAAGTCTATCATTTTTTTTTGTTTTTAAATAGATAAATAAATAAAAAATTAAATAATATATATTTATTTAAAAACAAAACAAAAAAAAATTAAAAATAAAATGAAAGTATCACAAAATGAAATACATATGTAAAATAATATTAAAATTATGTAAATCGATATATTTCTATTATGAATGAGATATGACCGCCGGGAAGGTTTACTACTTTTAAACAGTAAGCTGTTGCATTATTTTTTTTTTTATCGGTATATCGGTGTAATGAATGCATCCTCCCGTGGAAGAAAGCATAAAGGGAGCTGAGAAGCTCTCCTACAAGTTTTTCGCTAAATATTTAATTTTAATAATAAATTAAATTTAGTTGAAAATTTCTCAATAATTTAATTGATAAATTTATTTCATTTTTGTTGTGTTTATGCATCAGGATTAATAAAAATTTTTTAAAAATTATTTTTTTTTTTTACAAAAATTGCGCCCAAACAAAGTAAGAAACCTTTCCAGAGTGAACGTATTATGTAATATATATACCAATATATATATATATATATATATATATATATATGTACCAATATATATACACCAATATATATATACCAACATATATATATATATATACGAATTAGGATTTTTCGCCTGTAACTTGTTTACATAATCTTTTTTTTTTTTTTTTTTTTTTTTTTTATGAAGATTGATTTTACATTTGACTTTCTTTACGCCACTGAAATGTGCCAGATTTGACACCAATACTGGATGATCCCTGATTGCTGCTTGATAATATATTATTCGTGCGTCGTATTAATTGTGCTGCTGAATCAAAACGACTACGTATTAAACGCATTGCTGGATTAGTAGTAATGCCGCTTCGTTTACTTTTACTTTAATAATAAATAATTGAAAGAAAAATAATAATTGAGCAGTCAGTCATTCTATATGAGTTTTTGAATATTGTTTTATATATATGCAGCTTACACTTACCTAGATGAACTAACTTGATTTTCTTTCAAATTACCCAATATAATGCGCATATGAGTATCGCGTGCGAAATGATTATCAGGTAAAGCAGATTTATTACCAGTATTACCTATACCGTTGCTACCATTTGGTGTTGAAATAGCCGCCGCTCCAGCACAATCATCGATGTTATTAATCGAAGGCAATTGACCCGGTGAGCTGAGTTCACTACTAGGCGAATGAGGCGGAGTTGCATATAAAGGTGACATACATTCCATATCGTATAGATCAGCATCATTGCTGGCCATATTAGTTGCTGGAAGCAGAAAAGCAGTAAAAGTTTTTTTTTTAGTTTAGTTTAATAAAATTGGAATTTTTTTTCGTCTTCTCACCCAATTGATGTTCATTGAGATCGGGTAATAGTTGGGAATGCCTTTGCATGTGATGAGCACCTGTTTTATGCGCAGCTATTGAAAAACCTGAAGAACCTGCTGCTCCACTTCTAGAATTAACTACCGGAGCATTTTGAACGAATGGATTGTTTCTTGAATTTAGTTTACTTTGACGTTGTAATTGTTGAGTAAATGTTAGAGGCGCTTGCTGTAGATAAAATAATTTTTTTGTATCTAAAGAAATAGTTTCACATTATTAATAATTAATTAACGCTCTTACATCATTACTGCTGCCTGTGGATTGACTAGAAATAACACTTTTACGCTTATGTAAACTGCTTGTATCCGATTGCATAGTATTTTGATAGAAATTATTCGAACTATGTGTTGAACTGGAGGCATTCAATGCATTAGAAATCGCCAGATTATTGTTAACAGTAGCTGTAGTGGTGGATGAACAGACAGAGGAAGCTGAGGCATGCGGAGGAAAGGATGGTGCTCCCACTAAACCACCAGCTAAGTTCGCATGAGCAGGTAATGAGGGAGCTTGATCTGGGGTACGCACTATATTTGTTAAAGGATATTTTCCCTCCATGGAAACGTTGTTGTGTTCACCTACAAAAAAAAAACGCGAAATATTTCGTTAAAAAAAAAAATTTCATTTTTATGTATTTGATTGAAAAATATACTTTTGGAATAGTTATCAAAGATTTTAAGGATATTTGTGCGATTAGATTTTGCTGCCAATTTTATAGGCGTTCGCCCACAATGATCAGATTTATAAGGATTAGCACCGTATTTAAGTAAAGCAATAACACATTTTTCATGTCCTTCCTGAGCTGATATGCCTAAAGCAGTGGCCCCTTGTTTACAGGCATGATCTGCTAATGCTCCAAAATACAATAAAATATTCATAACATCATGATTTCCTTGCCAAGCACAAGAATGCAATGGTGTACGTGCTTCTAAGTCCATGGCATTGACATCAGCGTTACCTAGTAAAACATAAATCAATAATTGTTAAGTAAAAATAAATAAATAAATAAATATATATATATATATATATATATATATGTAAAGCTATCATATATCCCACCCAGTGTTATAAGCATTTTAACCATCTCGGAATGTCCTTGCCAGGCAGCCACATGAAGAGCTGTACGCCCTTCACTGTCAGGTATATTAACATCAACATCCGTGTATTCTAATAGATACTTAACCATGTCCAGCTTATTTTCTAATGCTAATATATAGAGAGTAGTACGTGAGTCGGCATCCTTCGAATTCACATCGCAATTGTATTTTAGCAAGTATTGAACTGTTTCCAAATGGCTTTCCAAACATGCCAAACGGAATGCAGTTTTACCATCATGAGCTTTTTGGTCCACAAAAGATGCATGTGTTTCTAATAACGCTTGCACGGAACGTGTACGGCCCTCTTGTGCCGCCAAATGTAAAGCAGTTTTTCCTTCATTATCACATTCATCTATTTTAGCTCCAGACTCTAATAAATGTAAACATACTTCATGAAATCCTTCGAAGGCCCCATAATGTAACGGTGTCCAACCAGCATTATCCCTATGAGTTTCATCGAGGCCACGATCTAAAAGTTGGCGTACTGTTTCCACATTACCTTGGGCCGCCGCTATGCTAAGAACTGTTCGACCCTCTGAGTCCATGCAATCAATTCCGCATCCCCAAAATAGTAAAAGTTTTACCACATTAGCATGTCCTGCTGTACAAGCAGCCCACAGTGGTGTGCGTCCCATAAAATCAGCTAAATCTGGATCAGCGCCATTCTCCAAAAGTAATTCACATACTTCAGCATTGCCTTCGAAGGAGCTTACTAATAAAGGTGACATACCATCATTATCCAATTGATCGGTATTTGCACCATGCTCCAGTAAAGTGGAGATAACTTTACTATAACCAGACGAACCGCACAAGGCAGCCACACAAAGAGCACTACGACCATCTAAATCTAGATGATTTACATTAGCACCGTTTTCTAATAGAATTTCAACAATATCATAGTGACCCATATAAGAAGCAGCTATCAGAGAAGTACGTCCTTGACGATCAACTGAATTAACATCAGCACCATTTTCGATTAATATTTTTAAAATGTCTTCATGACCACTCCAAGCAGCCGCTCGTAAAGCAGTGCGTCCTTCTTTGTCAGCTAAATCTATTTTACATGCCGGGTGAGCTATCAATAGTTTAACAACTTCGGTATGACCACCCCAAGAAGCTGAACGTAACGGTGTCCAACCATCTCGATCAGCATGATTGACATCAACACGTTTCATGCGACCGGTACCATCATTACAAGGTTGTGAAAAAACTAAAAGTAATTTCACGACATCCAAATGACCATTACGAGCTGCGATATTCAAAGCTGTCTGACCATTGTAATCTTCTATTTCCAAGTCTATCGGTCCTTTGCAAGCATTTAAAGCTCTTTCCAATAGATGATGATTACCATCGTTTGCCAGTATATGTATTAAAGCTTTACCTTTATGTAATTCAATACGATTCGAATCGGAAAGTTGATGAAGTGTACTAGACGCGTTATCCTCTTGACTCTCTTGTTGAGGTTCACTTTTTTCTGATGGACTTTTTGGGCGTTGTGTCTCCAATATGCATGATCGTTCGCTTGAAATCAATAGATCAGCTAATTCAAAATCTATATTTTGAGATTTTTCCGATAATTCAGGTGACATTAACGATGATTCGCAAGAATTTTGAGTATCCGTATTATTTACTCCAGTTTCGATGAGAAGTTTTAAAATTTTTGCATCCGTTGGTAAACTGGGTTTAAAAAAATCGCATAAAATTTGAGAGAACTCATCCGATAAATCATTATTAAGAAATTTCTCAATCATATTACGAGTTTTTGGTAAGAAATTGGGATCATTTTTAAAATCAATTTCACATTGTTGACAACAATTTAAATGATTCGTATAAAAACAATCGCTTAGATTAAGTCGTGATTCCAATAGCATTAGCAACATATCCAAATCAATATTACGATTAGTTAAATATTCACCCGATTTAATTAGATGATAAACAAATTTTCGTACAGTATTCGCACAAAGCGTTTCCGAGACCAATAAATAATACATAGAGATCATAATGTGACCTTCATTAACATCACAGATGAATTTTTTCGTAGCAAATTTAACATCCACTAACCAATCACAAAATGAATTATGAAAGATTTTTAAACGTTTCTGCTCATCATCATATAAAAGAATATTTTTCATTAATAATAATCGTTTCTCGAATTCATCATTATCAATCGTATAATTATGGGTTCGTATACAATTGAATAAAAATAATTTATCAACATAACCCGATGAAGCCAATAATATATTTAATACTGGCCTTATTTTCATATATTGTTTTTTATTAAATGACTTCTGACATATATACAAATATAGGCCATTTAAGGTGCATGGTATTAATTTAATTTCACGAAAACTAAAGAAATTCTCTTTAATACCATTAAGAACTTTCTCTAAATATAAAATACATCCATTCGATTTAATATATAATTGATGAAGTGATTCAATTATTTCCTTTGTAAGCATAATACTATCTTTGAAATCGGTATTTAAACGATTTATTATATATTCTTGTACATCCTTGACCACATGAGATTTACGTAGATCATCTAAAGTTACTTTTTTAAAGCCGGTAAACATTTTTGTTATTTGTTTTGTTTGTTTTTTTGTCGTACATACAAGGAATAACCATTTAGGGAAAAGATGTATATGATTTGATAAAAGTTCAGCTACATTACGACTTTTATGTGTTGTTGCTGTCGTACAACGTCCACCTTTTAATGTCGATATTAGATTACCTTCATTAATATAATTTTCATCAATTGAATCGATTAATAAAAGTAAAGCAGTCTTCGGCGGTGTTAGCTCTAATAAAGGGAAAAGTAATGCTTTCTTAAAGCATTCATCAGGATTCTTTTCAATATTATCTACGCTTAAGCATTCAAATATTTCCGGATTCGAAAGTAACATTTCATAGTAAGCATCGGCAATAATTGTACGGCAACTTTTCGTTTTTGGTAAAGGTGGAGGTAAAGTACTTGTTGAGATATTCATAATTGGGAAACTATTACTTTCTACAGTTAAAACGATATCAGTATCAATAGTATTCGTATTAAGATTTGATTCGAAATTTATAAGATTATCTTCTCTCTCTTTCAACTCTTCAATTGCGGTCTCTTTTTTTAGTTTTTTCATATTAATCTCAAGATCTTTATCAGCTTCTGGTTTATCTTCGTTGTCTTGCTTTTCCTCATTATCATTATCATTGGATTCATTAATTTTGAATTTTTCATTTTGAGTATCTTTTTTAAGAGCCAAAAGTACTTCTTCGCTTTTAAGCTCTTCTTCTACCGTGTTTAATTCGGCTATATCTTCTCCACCTCCGTGTTGTATACAATTAGGTGAACTGTTGTATGTTATATTAATTACTTTTACTGGTGATGCCGCCACTGATCCTACTCTTCCAAGTTTAACTGGTATTTTTGATTTTTTATTTGGACTAGATTTCGAAACTGGAATTTCTTTTTCATTTTTATCTTTCGATTTCTCAATTTCAATTTTCTTTTGTTTTTCATTACTATTGTTGTCTTTATCTTTATCTTCATTTTTATTTCTTGTTACTTTAGTTTTTGGAGGATGTGTACCATAATATTTATCGGTGGTTAATGGATCTTCTTTGGCATTTAATTGCTCTGGAGCTGGTTCAGATTTTTGACGCATTAAACCGAAATTTTCTGATCGTATTGTTTTCTTCTTCTGCTGCTGGTGCTGGTGCTGGTGCTGGTGCTGCTGCTCCGGCTGTTGCTGTAGCTGCTCCTGCTGCTCCAGCTGTTGCTGCTGCTGCTGCTTCTGCTGGTGCTGCTGCTCCTGCTCCTGCTGCTGCTGTTGAAAGTTCTCCAACTCGGATGTATCACATTCTTTAGCACCTCTTCTTAGTTCCGCTATTAAAATTTCTTCTGCATTTTCATCGAGCGATATATTATTCATTGCTTCATCAAGTTTTGATTCTTGTTGTTGAACCTCTTCTTGTAAAAATGAAAAACCTTCATCGATAATTCTTTGTGGCTCATCCTTATTAATAAGAGATGAATGACTTAGTATTTGTAAAACTATCTTTCGTATAAATAAGGATAAGCTATGGCACTCAGGATTCTGAGATTCGATAAGGTAACAAGCAAGTAATTTCCGATTAAGTATACCTTTCGTACCGGAATTACCATTTAGAATGGCTTGACAAATTGATGTTTTACCCGAACCATTTGAGCCAAGTACCAAACAACCATTATAAGTGGTACTCGATATAGCAGTACTTTTCGAACGACTTGATATAAAACCACCGACAGCATTAAAAGTTTCAGATTTTATATTACCAACTGGTCCTCCGCCAAGTAAAGCTGGTATTGATTTTTTACCACCGATACGTTGCTCTAAACATAAGGCGATCTTTTTCAAAACCCATTCCCGATGTATATATACTTTGGATATAATACGTTCAGGATATTGTATTAATTCTTCGTGATGCGGTGTAAAACCGTTTACCTCCTTATCGGGTGAGAGTTTTTTTTGCATAAACACTTCTAAATTATCAGTAGTTTCTTCTGGTACTTGATCTCGTTGATTTTCCAAAATTGCTTCCATTTCATCTTCTGGATCAGCACTATGACGTGACATTAAACAAGGATTTGCTTGAGATATTTCCAAAGGAAAATTCTGTTGAACTAAATTAGCAAAATGTTCTTCACGGGCCAAATTTGAAAAACTAGCATTTGGACAATCTTTACCAGTTATTTCCATTTTCTTATGTAATTGTGTTGTATCTTTAAGAAAATTTAATATTCTTCGATCTTCTAATTGATGACTCGGTGTACTACCACTACTTGGTAATGGTAAACCTTGACTATTAAATAATGCATTAGTAATACAATTATCCGATTCTTCATCGAGATCAGTAATTGGTATAGCATTATTACCATTACGTCCACTTATACGATTATTATCTCTACTATTGATTTGTTTATAATCCAAGATATTAATTAATTTAATATTATTTCCAGATTCTATAGAATTCTCTGTCATATTTCTTGTCATTGGATTTAATAAACGACTACGATCATTACTTTTATAACGATCGGATTTTCTTAAAGGTGTAGCATAAATCATTTCTTTCGATATATTACTCGTAGTAACATAATGTTTATTACTTTGCTCTTTACAATTCGATATGGGATTTGAATTTGTATTCGCATTCGTATTCGTATTCGCAATCGAATTGGAATTGGAATTCATATGAGCAGCACTTTGATTACTTATGTTATTAATTAAAAGTTGCTGAGATAAAGCCTTATTTGTCAGGTTATTCGGTGTAAGAAGGATCTTTTGTTGTTGCTGTTGCTGTTGCTGTTGTTGCATTTTACGCACAGACTCATTAAACATGGCCTGGCATGGTAAATTTTCATAAATATCATTACGTAAGTGGTCGTTATTAGAGTGCTTTGACATGATGATAACAAGTTTTGTTTTGTTTGTATTAATCTTTGTTCATAGACGAGGCAATGTGGCGTGGCATATGATTAAATGGATAAGCTTCCTGCAGACATTTTTATCTAGAAAGAGAAATAAATGAAAATAGGTTTAGTACATATAAACACACTCCCCACACACACACACACACACACACACACACACACACACACAATACACGTGAACTTATAAAAGAAAACTTAAGTATTTTATTTTATTTTTCAATATCTTTTCTCTCTTTCTGTCTCTCTCTCCGCTCTGTTCTGCTTAGAATTCTTTAGGTTAAGTAAATATATTATTTTTGCATTAGTTAGAGAGGAAACTAGTTAGTAAAACTTAACCTTATTTTCTGTAACCATTAAATAAAGGCAATAGGTGTTTATTAAATACTTTTCTAATAGTTAAGGGGTAAGTTGAAGAAATATTTATTGTGATTATATATAAGAAATTGTTTACCGTTTTACTCATTTAACTTATTAAACAAAAACAGAAATAAAAACTAATTTTGGTTTAGAATTCTTCCTTTCAAGTGGTTAGTTAAACCAAGTATAAATTTTATATAGTTGGGCAAGGTCGACTATTAAATGCTCTACACCACTGTGGCTAATACGCTTCCTCACTTACTTTCGTGAAAAAAAATCTCAAAACTTTGTTTTCATGTTAGGGCATGCTTTTCAGAGGTTTAGTTAAATCATATATAAATATATGATGGCAAGGTCGAACATTAAATGCTATATACCACTTTGGCTAATAGGCTTCTTCGTTTATTTTCATGAGAAAATATTAAAATTTTGTCTCCACGTTAAGGTATGCATTTCAAGGGCTTTAGTTAAACCATGTAAAAATATATATAGTCGGGTAAGGTCGGTTATTAAATGCTTTACCCCACTTTGCCCTAATACGCTTCCTCGTTTATTTTTATGAGAAAATATCAAAATTTTATCTCAATGTTAAGTTATGCATTTCAGGGCCTTTAGTTAAACCATGTAAAAATATATATAGTCGGGCAAGGTCGACAACCATTAAATGCTCTACACTACTTTGGCGTCCTCGATTATTTTTGTTAGAAAATATCGAAACTTTGTCTCCATGTTAGGGCATGTATTTCAAGGGCCCTACTTAAGCCATGTGTAAGTATTATATAGCCGGGCAAAGTCGACCTTTCGATGCACTACACCACTTTGCCCTAATACGCTTCCTGGTTTATTTTCATGAGAAAATATCAAAACTTTGTCTCCACGTTAAGGTAAGCATTGCAGGGGCGTTAGATAAATCATATATAAATATTAGTTTGGGGAAAAAGAAATCCATTATTTTTTCGGTAGATGGCTACACTGGTAGATTTCTCGTAAAGTA
>KK351151.1:116192-128689 GCA_000671755.1 Glossina brevipalpis
TACTTTACGAGAAATCTACCAGTGTAGCCATCTACCGAAAAAATAATGGATTTCTTTTTCCACACACTAATATTATACAGCCGGGCAAGATCAACCACATTAAATGCTTTACACCACTTTGCCTAATACGCTTCTTCGTTTATTTTCGTGAGAAAATATTAAAACTTCGTTTTCATGTTAAGGCATGCATTTCAAGAGCGCCCTTATAGGGGAGGAGGAGCAAAGCTCGAATTGAAAGGAAAACGGAAAGCGTGAACTGACCTGAACTAAATGTAGATCTTTTGCTTTTTTTTTTTGAGAAAGATCTTACCCCTCAACAATTTCTGCCGTAAAAGTAGTAAAAACTAGATTTCGTTGTCATACATAGACTGACTTCTCATGAGAAGTCTTCTATACATAGCGGGTTCCAAAAAATAGATCTATATGGTCAAAATCTAGTACAATTAATTTTTATGTCCAATTACTATTATTCTACTACTATTACTCATTTTCATGGAAAAAAAATATTCAATATTAGACTTTTTCACCATATAAAGGCTTATTAAGAAATATTCAAATTGGATACAATTAACTTTTATTTCAAATTACTGTTAGGTTTTCATTCATTGAATCATAAAATAGTAAAAATTAGACCGTTTTACCTTACAAAAGAAGAATGATAATATAGGAGGTGATTGAATATAAAGACTTACTTTTCATACGAAATGTTACAGGGAAGGTGTCTCAAACTAGTAGTCCCACCGGATTGAAATTTTTCACATTTATTTTGTACACCAAAAACCTTCGACCGATTTTTGCTATGTAAAGGCTCTTTTCAAATAAATATGGGGATTGTAAGGGGAGTTATATGGAAAGTGGGGATGGAGGTTGTATGGAAAAGGACAGACATCAGACAGATAGACAGGCAGACAGAAAAGCTTAGATCAATTCAGAAAACGATTTTGAATTACTTCCTGAATTGATCGGTATAATAAAAAATGGGTCCATCTCAGGGCCTTCTGGGTGTCGAAATATAGTCCCAATGAATACAAATGTTTCACACTTATTCTTATACCAAAAACCATTGACCGATTTTTGCTATGTAAACGTTCTTTTCAAATAAGCATGGGGGTTGTAAGGGGTGTTATATGGGAAGTGGGGATGGGGGTTACATGGGAAATGATGGTCAAAATAGTTCGATCGGATCTATTTTCAGTAGCGTTTGTCTTTGAACCAAAAGACGTCAGTCAAAATATCTCAAAAATTGTGATCTATAGATTGATCACAAAAATACAACGACAGACATCATAAAGATAGACAGACAAACAGAAAAGCTTAGATCAATTCAAAAAATAATTCTGAATACCATTTTCTGAATGATTCAAGATCAATTCCTGAATCGATCTAAACTTTTCAGGAAATGGTATAATAAAAAATGGAGTGTTAAAGTATAGTCCTGATCCGGACTCGGATCATACTTATTTTATATTCTAAAATATTCGTTTCGACCGATTTTTGCAGAAAAATATTAGAATTTACAATTTTTGTTATACAAAGATTCTTTTCAAATGATGCGTTTTATAGGGAAACTGATCGTAGAAATAATCCGATCAAATTTTCATATTCAATAGGCTTCGTATTGGAGAAATAACGCACCACTTTACCAAATTTCGTCAAAATATTTCAAAAATGACAACTTGTAACTGTTATATAAAAATACATCGACGGACAGACAGACTTAAGTTGTTTTAAAAAATGATTCCGAATCGATCGGTATATCTGTTTTAAGACCTTCTGGGTGTTGCTCACATTGGCATCAACTTATAATACTTCGTAACATAAGCGGCGTAGGATATAAAAAACGATAATTAACGCCCACAAATTTCTGCAAAGTCCAAAATAAATGTAAAAAGATTTTATGCTAAACGATACTTGAATAAAAAGGAGAAAAAGTTCGTACGTATAATATATAATGTGTTCAGAGCCCTGCGTGGATTTTAAATAATTTTTTGTAATTAATGGACATAAAAAGTCTAAATTTTTTGTTGCATTTAAACAAGCATTAAATGATATGATAGTTTAGATAACTAATAATACTCTAAAATCCACTTAATAAATAAATTAAGGCACACAAATGGAACAAAGTTATGGACTCGACGAGTAAAGTGCTGATGACAAACAATACCTAAAGATTAAAGAAATGCGCATAAATCTTGGACTTTACTCTAATGCTTTCGTTTGGTATTCCATTCAACGGTTGCGTACTTAAAATTAAAGAAAGGAAGAAGACATAAAAATAATTTATTTCAAATTTAAAAGCTGTTTATCTAATTTTAATTTTATATTGTATTTAACTCTTTATACCTTCTACCACTTGCGGGATTGTGGTATTATAAGTTTGTTTGTTTGTTTGTTTACATATGTAACAGGACCAGAAAGGCCTCAGATGGACTCATCTTTTATTGTATCGATCGATTCAGGAAGTGATTCAGATTCATTTTTTGAATCGATCTAAGCTTGTCTGTGTGTCTGCCTATCTGTCTGTCTATCCGATCAAAGTCTGTTCTTTTATTTTTGTGTTCAATCTATAGATTACAATTTATGAGATATTTTGACTTATGACCATGCTCCATTCGAAAGTAGACTTTGTATAATAAACCTTCTATTTTAACGTAAAAAATAAATTTGAAAAATTTGGATCGAGTGGGATCATTTATTGAACCTCCTCCGTACTTAAAAACTATTCTCATAAAAAATAAATTTATATTTGCTAAAAAGGTACAATTTTAGATATATTATAATAAAAACTATTTCTCACAATAGTAATTTGATATAAAAATTGTTTGCATCGAATCTGGACCCGGTAGGACTATTTTTTGGAAATCACGCCTTTTAAAAGTGTGCCATTATATGATAAAAAGGTCAAATTTTTAATATATTATGATGAATAAAAATGATTTCCTAGTAGTAATTTGATCTAAAAATGAACTCTTTGCAAATTGGACTAAGTAGGTATATTTTTTTGCAATTCACCTTCACAAAGATTCTCATAAAAAGTAAGCTTTTATATGATGAAAAGGTCTGGTATTTAATACTTCATAATGAAAATTGGTCCATAATAGTAGTAAATTGATATGAAAATTAACTGCATTAAATTTGAATTGCGTAGATCTATTTTTGGAAATTAGTTCATAAAAGTTGTTTTTATGCCATTGTATAGTAAAAAAGCCAATTTTTTAATATATTATGAAGAATGAAAATGATTCCCTAGTAATAATTTGACCTACAAATTGGACTAAGAAGGTATATATTTTGGAAGACATCTCATACAAGGGTTGTCATAAAAAGTAAGCCTTTATATGACAAAAAGGTCTGATATTTAATACTTCATAATGAAAATTGGTTCATAATAGTAATTTGATCGCGTAGATATATTTTCGGGCAAAAAATTCAAATTTTAAATGTTTTATGATGAAAATGAGTCCCTATAATAGAAATTTGGCAAAAAAAAAAAATTAACTGCATCGAATTTGGACCACACAGGTCTATTTTTTTAGACCATAGCAAAAATATTTTTTTTATATTTCGTTGTTTTTTAGGAAAGTAAGTGTAGAATTGTATCAGGTAAAGTGGTGTAAGAAGGGTATTTAATGGTCGGACTTGGTCCATTATAAGGTTTTACTTTTTTTTTATATTATATTATTTCAGTTTATACTCCATATATATAGTCTTAATTCGAAAGTTATTTTTCGAATTGTTTTATTAAAAAGTAGTATTTTGAGGAGGAATAATTAATAAATTAAAGAACAATTAAAATAAAAAAATAAAAGTTTTCGATAATATCATAAAATTTAAATAGATTATGAAGATTACATTAATTTTCTGATTTGTTATTTATCATATATTTTATTTGTTTATATTTAAGTTTATTTTTTTTACTCTCTTACTACTCAAACGATATGTTAGTTGTTTGCCTTTACATAGGTTTCCTTAATTTTTTTGTTTTTTTTTTGTTTATCAAATGCGGCTTTTATTGCGTCTTGCGGCCTTAATTTATCTCCCAGACCTGGGAATATAATATGCGGCTCAGTTTTGTTTACAGCCATTAAACATTAAGCCAAATAGATGCGTTGATTTTACTACGTGTTGTGTTTTTACTCATTATATATGTTTACTAAACTTTGCCATTTATTGATGTTTTCTAATCAAATTATTTCATCAATTTTACATTTATTTATAAAAAAATAAATAATTAATTATTGAGACATTTGTTATGTGTTGCTTTTTTTATCAAATTGTAGTAATGTATTGGTGACTTAGCTCTCACTTAGCAAATAAGGCACAAGAGGTTGGTTCGAAAAACTATTTTTGAATCAAAACTATTTTTGAATCAAATATGTATTTAAGAGAGAGTTAAAAATCAAATTTAATATTTCCATACAATTTTATTTGTAAAGAATAGATTTTTCTCTACAAAATAATTACTAGAATAAATGCTTCGTCTCTACAAAATAATTCCTGGAATATATCTTTTGTCTGAGTCGTGCATAAGTTTCGGCGGTGTTCTACAGGGTTTTATGAGATAATTATTATATAATCTTCTATACTAACTTTCTGAACATTTGTTAAAGGAAAGACATACATACTTATTTTATTTGAACTTTAATCTTTAGTTCAGCTTTCCTCTATCCTAATATAAATTTATTTTTCTTTAATATCATAAAGATAACAAGTAAAAAAGTATATTCGTTTGAGCCGAATCTTTTATACCCACCACCGCTATCTTAAAAAAATGCGAAAAGCTAAATTTGAATAGGCGGGCATCGTAGATTTTTTCTATTTTGATGGAATACTGTGAAACGCAGCCATTTAAGGAAGACCGTGAAAAACCATCAGAGCAACAGACAAAAAATAAACGACTTTTCAGACTTTACTATAAGCGTGGCCTGTAATTAATTTGGCCTATTTTCAATAGCAACATATAAGAAAGAGCTTCCAATGTTTCTGCCAAATTTGAATCCGATATCTTTATTTCAGCAGGTAGGAAAATGTTTACGAACCATATTATACATTATATAAATCCATTATAAGTAGACAGATGAATGGACAGACAGGCAGACGGATACGTTTAGGTGGATTCCGAATTTCATACAGATCAAGAATATATACATTTTATGTGGTTCCAGAGGCATCTTTCTTAATGTTACAAATATTTTCATAAGAAAATTAATTTTCAATATTCTCTTAAATCGAGTAGGCGTGGTCGATACTTTTCATTTTTACACAGAGAGACTAAGGGGATAGCTAGAACAATATTTGTGGAAATTTTTATAAGTCTATCTGCTATGATTTACAAGAAATGAGCAAAAAAATCCGATTTTTTTTTTCTTCCTTCCAAAACTAGTTGTGTTCTCAGTCTATGTCGTACTGCGGGCGTGCCCTTTGACCGATTTGACCCATTTTTAATACCAACCTGCATGCAAGAACTTCCAATATTTCTGCTAAATTTGAAGCCAATAACATCATTTTTGCGGGCAGGAGAATGTTTACCACAGGCGGACAGACGGACAAGCTTAAATCGATTCTAAATTTGAAGAATAAATATGATTTGTGTGGTCTCCGAAATTTCCTTTTGGTAGTTACAAACAAAATGAAATATACCCCTTACCTTCGGTGGAGGGTATAAAAATCGATCTAGTTCAATACTACAATTTAATCCATCGGAACCTCATAAATATTATCCAATCTCAGTGTACAATGGATGAGATACATGAATTCATATCCTTACTCCGTGATTGTTACTAAACAAAAAGACAAGAGGGAGTCCCCTTCTCTACTTTTTCCTCTTTATCTAACTTTCAAATAGTTTGGCATTGTCAATCAATATAATTTACATTCGAAATCAGGTGTTGCTACTACGAATGTGATAATCCCCAAATTCAATAATATAATCATAAGTTTACAGATATGAAACTCTAAATTGATTATGAATATGATTAATGTAGAAGAATATTTAAAACTATACACCGAGAAAAGAATAAGTTAACCTAAGTTAATATAAATTATAATTTTTAAAAATTCCATTGAATAATAAGCGTGAGAGGAAGTGAGCCGATAGCTTATGCTGCTAGTGCTGTCATCTCTCTAATCTAAGAATTAATTTCATTAGTCCACAGTAAGAATAACAATAACAATAATAATAATAATAATAACAAGCATGATATAGCCTAAATGTGGGCTAAAACGAGCACGAGACTTTGATCCTCACATATTTTAAGTGCGGAGGTATGAATTGTGTAAAATTTGTAATTTTTAAAAAAAGATCATTTGAGAGAGATTTTTACATTCTTTCCTCTTACTATTATCATGAAGAATTTTAATTGAAGAGGCACGCGAGTAACTTAGACTCTATGTTGATATTTTTTATCAACTCAATCGCAATAAGATTTGAAGCCATGTATGCCGTGTGACCTGTTGATGGCAAAAATTTTCTTGTTACAAAAGATAAAACGAAATTTTTTGATTGCGTTCCTTTAATCCCTTTACCGCTTTCTTTCCCCCATGCTTTACTTGATAGTGCTTCTATGTCCATGTCGACTACAGAAGAATGAGAAACAAAGACAAGGGCTCTAGCTTAAAAGATTAAATCTAAGAGGAGACAAAAAAATTAATACAAAGAGAGTTACTCCTTAATACAAAGGGTGTTCTCTCTTAAAAGTACTATTTTATTATATTGAAAGAGAAATAAAATTCCATCGCTAAGAAAGAGAATTTTATTAGACCGTAAAGTGTTATCTAAAAGATCTGCTATGCCTGGAAGAAGATTGCATGACTAAAGAAAACCTAAATACAATGTATAATAGTGGCCCGATGAGAGAATAATAGTGCAACAACAATATTAGTAATGAAAGGTAATTTTTTATTTAGAATTCATTTTTTCGTCCCTTAAGTAAATATTTAAATAAATAGGTTGCGCGTTTCTAAAAAAAAAAAAAGTCTGTCATATCGTATAAATACACAAGGGAAGTTAATCCTTCCCTCTCTTAAAGTGAAACTAGTGTAGATTGTTAAACAGAGCTTTAATGAAAGAATTTCAGAAAAAATCTCATGGACGAATTTTTGAAATATAATTCTAAGAAGTATTTTCTTGCGAATTTTAAATTCATACTAAGTTTCCTTAAAAACTTTTGAACAATATTTAATTTTAAATACTTTATTGGCCATGTTTTCATCGCTACGATTTAACGGCTTGCTTTGTGTTTGCCAAACAATTGACCTCGTTTTTGATTAAAATGCGAGCTGTTGTTTTTCTTTAGTAGCCAGCCAGCCACCTTTATGCGAGTCAAACTGCCATATATATATATATAATCAACCAATATTTTCTCCTTTACAGTCAAGTATTATACAAATCCCTTCAGTAGCTAGCTATAGCTATGCTGTGTTTGAAACTTTGGCTTATTTCCTTCTTTTTTTTTCGTTTTTCGTAATATTTCTTTTCTGTGTTTAGTTAATACGCCTTAGGTTTTTCTATGCTCTCTCTGTACAAAACAACATGTCAATCGTCGAAATTGTTTGTAATTCTAACGTCAAATTTCGTAAAGGATCAATCGATATTAAATTTCCTTTTGACGTTACATAGAGTAGAGTTACTATGTTTGCAAGTAATTAGACGAAGTGAAGTACGATTAAAAATTTTGTAAAATAAAATTTTGTTTAACTTCTCTTAAAGCACAAACTAACTATTAAATCATTATTTGATTTAACTTTAAAGAAAAAAAAAAAAAAAAAAAAACAAGAGATTAGATTTATAAGTAAATTTTACTTTGTTTTTCATGACTTACAAATGATTACATAGTCATGAACTCTAGGACTCAGTTCACTGGGTGGAAAGCAATGGCAGCCAATAAGAGAACAAAAAAAAAAAAAGGATGCAATACTAAGTTACAACCTGGTACAGAATTAATTACATCATTGCAAGTTATACCATATAACAGATTGACTTTTTTTTTTTGCCTTATACTGGATAGAACGGAGTCAGTGAATTCCTTTCCTTCCACACAACAAACACATTTCTTTTCATTTATATTTGATATGAAAGTTAACTAACTAAGGAAGCCCTGAACCTAATCTGTTAAGTTTAATAAGTAGAAATGTATTTATAAAATAATGAAATGATTTAAATAACTAAAACTCTACACGCATTCTTCATAAGTAAACGAAGCGAGAAAAATTGACCGAAAGCTTGGCAATGAGCAATTTTACATTAAACTGGGGTTATCGATTTTTTTTCCATTGGTTTTGTTTTCATTGCTTTAAAAAGTATATATTTACACAGTAAAGTAGACTAAGTTCGATAAACATTTGTAGTATACTTAAGAACATACAATATTTCCATTTCAGGTTGAGAATAAAGAATGAAATCTACTTAGCAAGGCCTCTCTCTTTAATGCTTGTAATAATAAGAAACTAATTGCACTTTTCCTATGCAATCATAAAGCTACTTATTGAAAGCATAGAATAGGACAGTGGTAGGCAAAAACATTTATTAAACCTCCTAGATATAGCCTTTAAACTATTGGGACTATAAAGGAGAAACCTACAGCTCGTCGTGGACTTCTACATGGATCATAACTTCTTTAGGTATTACCTGAAAAACATGGCTATGGGAATTTTTGAAAATTTCGTGAAAGGGCGGGGAAAACATCCGATCACATCTTCTACAAATGTGAGGTAATCCGCATAATTAGACATCTGGCATCACGAAGTGTTCGCCGAACACAATATGATGGTCCGAACCTAGGGAGGGATTCATAAAAATCCTAAAGCTAGTGAAAGAGTGAGTTGAGAACTAGTGACAAGAGCGAGTACGAAAGACTATTGTAGGCCGCGATACGGATTACCCTAACAAGCATAATGATAATACAGTGAAAAATGAACTAAATATGTCCATCAGAAAACTAGGAATAGTACGGATTGCCCTAACAAGCACGATAATAACGCAACAAAAAATCAATTAAATGGGTCCATCCGAAAACTGGGAACGGTACGGATTACGCTAACAAGCATAATAATAATGCATTCAAAATTCAACTAAATGGATCCGTCACAAAACTGGGAACAGTACGGATTAACCTAACAAGCATAATAATAATGTCAAAAATCAACTAAATGGGCCAGTCCGAAAACTGGGAACGGTACGGAATACCCTAACAATAATAATATTCGCGATCAACTAAATGTGTCTATTAGAAAACTAGGAACGGTGCGGATTACCCTACCAAGCATAATAATAATGCGGTCAAAAATCAACTAAATGGGTCCATCAAAAAGCTGAGAACTTTCTCTTACTTCTATAATAATAATTTTTCTTATTATGGGGACTTTCAAATAGTTTATGGTTATATATAATACAAATAGTATTCTAAATCTAGATCAAGATTATGTTTTAGGCACTTATAATTCCTCATATCAGTATGATTTCACAGTGTTTGATATCTGTTTATTCGAAAAAACAGTGTGCGCCGACGAAAAGAGGAGATCATGCCGACGTAGAGGCCTCAAAAACGGCTTGCGCCGTGAGAAACGAACAAAACATGGGTCGCATATTACTTTATAAGTCGGCTTCTACACGTTCGATTGCCGTGCATGTTCGACGGAATGTCAGTGAAGAACTCAGGCAAGTATTTCTAGGTAACGGGACTACTTTAGAACATAATCTATGCATTTTTATTATGTCCTGTAAGTCCACTTTTTAAGCCATTGCGTAATAGCTAATCTATGCCCCCCCTCCCTCTCCCCCTCCTAATCATTTTGGATAGTACAGTCGCTATACGTTACAAAGATCTTGCAGAGAGATTACAGTCTAAGTGCAGTCGTTACACTTTACAATGATCTTACACTTTTAAATGTTTGACATGATCACCTCTTTATCACTTCTATCATGGCACATTTAAGTGCAAAACAAAAACGTTAGTCACCGTCCTCCGGGCTTTGGAACAATCCCCGCAAGGGGGCTCTGCAACTCCCGAAGTACCAGATCAAACAACTTGGTACAGACCATTACTTCCCTCTGATCGGAGGGTTAATTCAGAATATTTACCAAACAAACCAGCCCCGATACTCCCCGATGGTCCGCACCAAGTCAACAAGGCATTCTTAAAGTTTGTTGACGCGTTACCAACATAGTACAATAAGCTTCCTCATTCGGGCGAACTGATCGCCGGGGACTTACTGGGTCACTTTAGCACATCTGTACTGCTCCGATGTGAACAACACACACTAAATAATTTTTCTGATTATTATGTAATTGAAAAGACATCGATACATTTAGCTAACGTTTCCTGTGTTCTCAGTTCAACTACTAACTCTCGGTCAGTCATAGATACACTTGCTCAACAATAATCTTACAGAAGAATCACACAGCGTAATAGTTTATCGTCACGCTGTGCGCAAGCAAACACTGTTATAGCAATAGTTATGAAAGAGAATTTTAACGCCTCTATAGAGATTTTCATTAACAGTATTTTTCAAATAGATTGCATCAGGTATGCTTTTAAAATAAATTTTGTGCTTAAATATATATATATATATATATATATATATATATCGCATCGCGAATAATTTCGTTGTCTACGTTAGATTACAGTTAAGCAATATTGTGTTTAAACTTAGTTATACTCTTCTCTTAATCCATATTTGGTCTATACTTTAGTTAAGTTAATATATTTATTTGCAAAAGAAAAAAAAAGAAAAAAGAACTAAAATGAAAAAAGCAAATATCGGGTATGAAAATATTCGATTTAAACCAAACCTAACGTGTGATTTCTGTTTTTTTTTTGTATTAATTAACTGATTGAATTTTCATTTACTTGTTAGCTATTTAAGCGTAAGCTAATTGATAAATTGGCTTCTGACATACAATATATATATATATGGACATACGTACATACAACTAAGCGCATGTCTGTTGCTTTAGGGCTGCACACTGTACTGTGATTTTTTTTTGTATGAGTGTGTGTTCGATGTACTGGAAATGGCAATTACACACCAATGTTACGGTGCAAAGTCATCATACTTTCCATTCATTATTTGTTTTATTGTCAAAGCCTGGTTAAACACACAGCGACTTATTTCTACAGATATATAGATACATATATGTACATATATATATCTGTGTGTGGTTGTGTGTGCTTAATGTCCGTTTCCGTTACGGAAAAGCGCAAATGTATTACAAACTATTTACTCTCATTGACACTGGCTTTCACATTTATATCTCAGACACTTTATCAGTAACGAATATCGTAAACAGTTTGACATATCACTTCGAAGTTATTGACTTTTTAACGATATTGATTACAGTGCTGGGTGTCATAACACTACTCTTGGTATGAGTAATGCAAGTGTGTATTGTTATGTAACAAACAAACAAACAAACAAACAATTGGTTGAATGTCAGCAAGAAAAACGCTAAAAGAATAATGTTAATAATATCACAATGAAGAAGCTGAAGAGGAAAGGCAAATATGAAGAAAAAAAAACAAAAACACATTCACATTTTTCTTTTTGTCTGCGTGCACTGTTGCTGCCTCTTCTTCACTTTTGCTTACGAAAAAAATCATTGAATTTTTTTTTTTTTTTTCAATTTTTTGTGCTTTTTGTGTAATTTTTTTTTTAAACTTAAGGTGATTGTTATCTGGTTGGCTTTGACTTCATCATATTTTCAAAAAATCTTGTGTTGATTTACTGCCATGAAAAGTTTATAAAGACGGTCCAGCTAACTGCTCTTGTCAGGCTTTAGCTAATGTGCAAAAAGAAAGGAAAATTATATACAAAATTTTTAATTTTCATTAACTTTAATAAGGCAAACTTCATTAACACCCGAATTTTAGTTTCTATGGGTTTTACTAGAAAATTACTTTTTTTGCGAACGTTTTTAGTAAATTGAGATATTGTGTGGATGCATCTTTATAATAGTTCGTAACAATTTTTTTTTAATATTTCTTTTATTTTTTTTAAAAAAATATTTATTTTATTTTTTTTATAGAAATATTTCTTTTATTTTTTTTTTTTTATAAAAATATTTATGTTATTTTTTTTATAGAAATATTTATTTTATTTTGTTTTTTTATAAAAATATTTCTTTTATTTTTTTTTTTATAAAAATATTTCTTTTATTTTTTTTTTTGTAAAAATATCTGTATTTTTTTTATAAAAATATTTCTTTTATTTTTTTTTTTTATAAAAATATTTCTTTTATTTTGTTTTTTGCAAAAATATTTCTTTGACTTTTTTTTGTAAAAATATTTCTTTTAATTTTTTTTATAAAAATAAATCGTTTACATTTTTTTATAAAAATATTTCTTTTATTTTTTTTGTAAAAATATTTATTTTACTTTTTTTTGTAAAAATATTTATTTTATTTTCTTTCTAAAAATATTTTTAATTGCTAAGTTAATTACATTCATATTTATATATTATATTTATATAATTAATATTGATTTCCCTGTCAAAGGAGAGCG
>KK351151.1:128699-151013 GCA_000671755.1 Glossina brevipalpis
TTTTTTTTTTTTTATAAAAATATTTATTTTACTTTTTTTATAGAAATATTTTTTTATTTTTTTTTTTTATAAAAATATTTCTTTTATTTTGTTTTTTGCAAAAATATTTCTTTGACTTTTTTTATAAAAATATTTCTTTTAATTTTTTTTATAAAAATAAATCGTTTACATTTTTTTATAAAAATATTTCTATTATTTTTTTTGTAAAAATATTTATTTTACTTTTTTTTGTAAAAATATTTATTTTATTTTTTTTCTAAAAATATTTTTAATTGCTAAGTTAATTACATTCATATTTATATATTATATTTATATAATTAATATTGATTTCCCTGTCAAAGGAGAGCGCTAACAATGTTATTCCATTAGTCCGCCCTTCCCTATCAAAAACTAGAAATTTATTTTGAAATGACGGTACCTTACGTTTTATTTAAAATATTGCCCTTCATTAGCTTCACTAGTTTACTAGTTTACTTCACTAGTTTGTACATCTTTTAAACAAAATATAAATGTTTTAAATAAAAGAAAAACTGGCCTTTACAGGTTCTGCCCCAAAAGCGTCCACTTGTTCGGTATTAGTGTAAAAATGCAAGCCCAACTTGATCATACAATAAATAATTGATTGTAATCAGAAGGAGTAATGTTGACTAAAAAAATCTTAATGCCTTCAAAGTTTCCTGTGCAAGTTTTGCTATATCGGATCAAATATTGTTGTGCTGAAAATTCACGATATCACTACATTTGATATATATATGTCCTCATGTTTCCTTCCAACTTGCTTAGTTATTGTTGGCAGCGTTCGCTAATGACAGTTCCATCTGATTGGAATGTACTCCCTAATACACTCTATTCACTTGAGCGACTTAAGTGTGATCAGTATGCTTGTTCAGCTTTGTCGTCGATGTTAACAGTTCACTTCGCCTCCATCAGAGTTATTTGTGTCTTGGATATTCTAATAAAACCGCTGCTCCTTGCTTGTAAGGATTTAGAGTAAGCTTGTCCAACTTTGTTGTCCGTGTTAACAGTTCACTTTGTCCGCATCATAGTTATTTATATTTGGATATTTTAATAAAATCGCTGCTCCTTACTCGTAAGGATTTAGAGGGACAACTATATTCACCTGACCGACCTAAATGTGATCAGCAGGTTTGTCCAACTTTGTCGTCCAAATTAACAGTTCACTTTGTCTGCATTACAGTTATTTGTGCTTTGGATATTCTAACACAACTGCTGCTTCTTGCTCTTAAGAATTTAGCGGGACTACATTTAGAATTAAGCAGGAAAATTAAGTTTATGTGAGGCTTTGCTCTAGCCAGGTCTATTTGTCCATTAATATTCAAAAATATTTAAACTAAAAATTTTAACGAATAATTATATTAAGAAGCTTAGCTTTAAAATGAATGTTTAAATTCTACATTTGATTAATATTTATTTAATTTTAATATTTTACAATTAAATTAAAAGAGATTCAAAAGAGAGATATGTAACAACAAGTTATATATAGTTTTGAAGAATATTAGCACAGCTGCAATATATATTATTTGAAGCGATTCTTATTAAGTTGTCTAACAAAATATTGATTATATCGTCATAAAGTATATTTCGCAACCGCGAAAATATAAATTCATACTAAATAATATCATTTAAACAGTGATGTACTCTGTTAAAATCATAATTTATTTTATAAATAATTGATCTCTGGTTAAATAAAACCAATAAATTTATTTATTTTTTTTTTTTTTTGCTTTATTTGTAAATAATTGAAATGAATTTTTCCCTTCCAGGAAAAGATGAATGACACCAATTTACTGCAACTTTTATATTCTTTATCCTTAGTTAGCTTGCAATTTTCACAGTTCTTTTGATTCTGATAATGCTTTAGGAATAATTGGGTCAACACCAGACAACCACTTCAATGGAAAAAATTGAAGCCAAAAAAAAGCACTAACATTCACAAAAGCAAAGAGCAATAAATATGAATACATACGAGTAACAAAAATTTAAAAATGACATTTACTTTATTTTACGTCACCAGGGAAAAGTATGTTAGTTTTTTATACTTTAAGAGCGACATCTAGAAATATGCTTTAATTTATATTTTGAAGTTTTTTTTTAATGTTTTTCATGCTTCTTTAATGCAAAGTAAATTTAAGGAGATGTTTTTTTTATTATGAATTTTAGGTTAACATATGAGAACTTTAATCGATATATATGATATTTAAAATATACTTATAGAAAATAAGCAGCGAATACAAGGTTGCTAATACTGAATACTAAGCATGCAATGTTAAGCTCCCCTCCCTTTTATATATTTTCACGTATTATCATTTTAAATTCAGTCACGGTAGCATTTTCGTTTAAATTTTACTGATTCTTTTACTATTCCTTTCGAATTCACTTTGTCTTAGTAACGATATATGTATATTCAACTCTTCCAACTCTTTCGAAAAAATATAATTTTTATTTATTATTATTATTATTATTATTATTACACTCTTATGGAATTAATTCTTAGACTAAAGAGATGAGAGCACTAGAGCAGCAAAGGCTATCCCGACTCGTTGGTCTTTTTTTTTTCATTTATTGGCTATGAAAAAATTCTACCGCAATGAGATTTGAACCCACATGTACTGGTTTGTTAGAGGCGCTTCTTAACAATTCAGGTACAGTTGCGGCTTAAAAAATTATATATAATTTTTATTTAGGCGCTAAATGAGGAAACTTTTTTTATTTTCAAGAAGAATATTTTTACTTCGAATCGAATCCTAGCATTATCGAATTGGCTTTAACTCAGTTTATTATTAATTTTGAAATCATTTTTGTATAATTAAAGGAAGTAGTTGGTTATACTTTGGCTTTGGTTTTATTAAACGAAGTACTCATGCCCTATAAAGTTCCCCGGCTTACAACTCTTCTATTTTCAGGAGCTTGTCAAGTGTTTTATCCTTTTATGTTTATAAGAATTCCAATTTTATAGCTTTTGATTAGATTTTTATTTTTTTTTAATTAATTTTTTTTTTAAAAATTAATTATTTTTAAAAATTTTTTTTAAATTACTTTTTCTTAATTTTTTTTAATTATTATTTTTTTTTAATTAATTACTTTTTACTTTATTAATTAATTTTGTTTTTTCAAATCAATTATATTAATTTTTACTTTTTTACCAGCGCTCTTTTTTAAGCGACAAGTTTTGAGGTTCTAAAGATACCATGCACTTAAAAAATTTAACGGTAACTGTATATATATATATATATTTATATATATATATATTATATATATATATATATATTTAAACAAAATCTTATTTTATTTCAAAGTTTATTATTTATTGTAACAAACTGAATGATAATTTGAATAAACTCTCATATGCGATGGTGAGAGCTAGCATGAAAGTTAAAAGGAAGATCAATTAATCAACATTACTTTCAAGTCAAAAGCGTGATGGCTACTTGTTTCATTGAAATTGATGATTTTATATTAAACTACATGTCTGAAGAGAAAATTAACTTGCAACTAAGTTCTCTCTGATTAATGAAAAGTGTTACACATAGTTTCGTCATGTCAGAAACGCCAAGAAACATAGATTAATTTAGATTGTAAAAGCAAAAAGACCATATATTTACGGCTAAATAGCATTTTTTAATTATTATAAAATGTATACTTTTTTATTAGTTTTATCATATAATTTTACTTGGCAAATCTTTGAAATAAAAATTCCGTTTAAACCGAGAGATCTAAAATACGAAATAGTAAAATCGTAAGACCTTCTGTTCTTTTTGTCATCAATAACAGCAGTAGCACTGTTAATAAGCAGTCATTTCAATGGTAGCTCTTTCATTCTCGTTATGTTATATGGGCAAAAATTCTGTTAAAGGTATGTGTCAAATGTTTATAGAGCAAAAGCATAAAAATTGCATACTATCTTGTTAAGTTAGTTAGTGCATGTGCTTAGCTTAGTGTAAAAGTTGGTATGTATTTATGGAAAAAAAAAGACGAAGATTGGCTAGTAAATATAACTTGTTTTCGTTTCTTCGTTCGTTTCATATTGAAAAATTTAAAATTTTATGTTCACCCAATGCTTTAGTAAATTCCAGTGAAAAAGTTGACTACAGGAAGTACATATGCATTCCCTACAGGAATACATGCATGCGTAAATACGTACACAAACATATATATATATATATATATATATATATATATATATGAGTGTGTGTATGTATATATATAATTAAAAAATACATTTATGTATAATTAAAAAGTTATATTGTACGAATAATTTATCTTTATTTAATATAATATGTTCGTACATAATATATATAATGCATTGCATGCAATTTTCCATTGCACTCTCTTTTGACTTACTGCACAAAGCGCTTCATCTATTTATTTTACATGATTGATTCTCCAGAGTGTATTCCAGGTCTATCCACTATAATTTCCTTAATTTAAATATAATGTTTGCACATATAATATAATTACAATGAAAATAAATAAATAAATATACACTTAAAAAATTAAAAAAACTCATCCTTAACCCTAATTTACGCAAACTGAATTGTTTTCCAATTTTTCAATTAGCATGCACTTGCCTTTGTTGGCGTAAATATTCCCTTCTCAAAATGCTGTTGCTGTACATAACATATGACAGCATTTTTTATGCTGAATCATATATATTTGAAAATATAATAAATACCCTCACAATAAAGTTTTTTTTAAGCGTTTAATTATAAAGCACTTATAAGCTTAATTAGTTCTTATATAAAATTGAAAAGTTTTTTATTATAAAGAATTTTTATAATTTACGAACAAATAAGTGATCCATTTAAGATGAATATCGCTGATTAAGATAAATATCTCTGATTTGATCTGAAGGAATTATACAAGATATCGTTAATTCCAACGTTATCAATTCGTTATGAATGTTTGATGGAAAACTTAGTTGTGATTATTTCGTGCCAAACACATTAGTAAGAATTCTCGAAGCCGTAGTGAAAAGTAGTGTTATATTTAGTTGCAAAAAATAGTAAATATTTTTACAATGCATTGTTTTTTTTAAATGCTTAATTAAAGTTGCCTTTAGATGTTTAATTAGTGTTCAGATTGAAAACTTTTTAATTTTTAAGAGTTTCTATAATTTAACAAAAAGAAAATACGCGCTATACATATACATATCGAAAGCCGCTCTTTTTATTTTACGATGTTACATAGAGCATCGTTGATTTTAAAGTTATCAATTTGCAGTGAGTGTTTCATTAAAAAAAATTTTTTTGTAAGTATTTCATGAAGCGCGTTAGTAAAGATCTTCGATGGCGTGATAAACAGCTGTTCTGAAATACGTGTTAAAAAATTTGTGAAATAAAGAGGAGGACTTTTCCTTTATTCGAATGTGAAGTGAGCTAACAATAAATACAATATTAACAAAATATTAGCAAGAAGCTCATCGCCTACACTACATTAAGCGTAAGGAACAATTGGAATTTACATATTTCGTGAAAAAAGTTGAAGGATATAGTTTTTATTGCTAGTCCAGGGTTTTTTTTATTCATTTGTCACTTTTTATTCGCCAATCTCATATTGAGATATTTGAAGAAATTTTTTTCTTGAGAAATATTAGGCCACAATCGTTACCTAGTATAGAATTTCGTTTGGAAAATGTGATTAATTGATATGATGTGTGTGTGTGTGTGTGAATGCGTAAAGAATTTTCGGTCGGGCATTTAGATTGTGATAAATTTCGTTAATTTCTTGGATTAAACGGGTAAAGCATTTAAATCATTTAAAGAATTTGCTGTCGGACGTTTTGATTGTGATACGTTTCGTTAATTTGTTAGATTAATCCGATAAAGTATTTAAGGTATTTAAAAAGAATTCTCTGTCGTGCGTTTTGATTGTGATCTGTTTCCTTAATTTGATGAATTAACCGCGTAAAGTAATTGAGTGTCATTTAAAGAATTTGTGAGAGAGGGAGAAAGCGATAAAAAGGGAAAATGGGGGTGTGTAGTGAAGAGATTTTAATAAGATAACGTTTTCGTTTTCGATCCTGGGGTATGATAATCATTTAACTTACAATTGGCATGAAATTAAATCAAAGTAAAATTTAAATATGGAGAAATTTATCAAGATAATTACAGGTAAATATAAGTTTTATTTATACATATTTATTTGGTTTTTTGTTTTTTTTTATGTTCATAGTTAGTAATCCGTATGCGTAATATTTTTGTGTTTTGAAAGCAGTTTTTTAAAAAAGCGAGATAAGAATTCTAGAAAGTTATTTTCAAAATTTCTTTTTTTAAAACTGTAAGTAGAGCTCCCTTCTCCGAGTCTTTTTGGCAAGTTGGATTAATAATGAAAAAAATCTTGCCTACTCTGTCTTTTCATACAAGCGTCTTATTCTCCTTTGATAAGTGCAGGTTACTTCTTGAAGTTTGTTGTATTTTTACTCTTTAATTATAAATCGGGTTTAATGTAAATTGACGTTCACTACGGATTCAAGTAAAATTGAATTTGTTGTAATATAAAACAGAATTAGAAAATATGTAACGAAGATAACAAGAAGTGAACGCAACTATTAATCACTTTTTAGTTTACATTATACATATTTATATTATTCATATCAGAAATGCTTTGTTGTTTAAAATTTTACTGAATTTTATTTAAAATATATTAAAAAATCATTTCACATAAACAAATTTTTTTTTTTTTTATATAAAGACCATTATATTTAAGAAAGGGCTTCACCTAAAGATTCATAATTAAGCATAAACCAATCTGAGTGCAATAACCTGACTGTAATCATTGATTAGAAGACATTCATAGCTTCCAACGGAAGTTGAATACATTGAATAAGAACAAGCCTTTATATTAGTTTGGGGAAAAAGAAATCCATCCAATCTTATATGAACTTCAGGACTTTATTTAACATTTCGAATTGGAAAATAATCGATTTCTTTTTCCCCAAACTAATATAAGAACAACTTGTAAGTGAGACTAATAAACTTGTAAGTGAAATTAAAATAGTTTGAGTAAATGAGTAAGTGAGTTTGTAAAAGCATTTGAGTGACTGAGTGAGACTAGAGAAATGGTTAAGTAAAGCTACATCATATGCATTTAAGTGAATCAACAAATCTTTTTGTTCTGCGGAGAAGAATTCAATAACAAAGAGACTTTAAACACAGAAGAGTTATTTAGTATTTGTGTAATCTATACTTATTATCACGACGTATTATTATTAATTATTTATTCGGTGTTTGCACATGTTATACATATAGAACGTTAACTGTAATCCGATTATGAAATTTTGTTTTCAATTTTCATATTAATTATAATATTACATTTGTAATTAATTAACGCACACCAGTAGATTAATTTGCTATGGTCGACCGCAGTCGATGTATAGATTTTCAAACATATATTAAAATCATTAAAGAAACAAATTAATTTTATATTTTTAAAGGTTGTTTCATATAGATTTGCGTAACGTTTACAAAAGCCTCCTACATATCTTAATTTGGATGGACTAGGTTTTCAAATCCAATCATAGCTTATATCAAGTTGCTTTCCTGCCGGCGAAAATTTATTTGTGGCGGAAACTACCGTTGCGCAAATAAATTCCTGCCAGCGGAAACTTGTTTGTAGAGGGAACTTTTTGTGGCGGAAACTTTTTTGTATAAATAAATTCCTGCCAGCGGAAACTTTTTTGCATAAATAAGTTCCTGCCGGCGGAAACATTTTTGTGGCTAAAAATTTTTGTGCCGGGAACTTTTTTATACAAATAAATTCAATGCCCAAAAAGTAGCGTCAGAGAATCCCCTAAAAAGTGTACATATTCTCGACCAGCATCAAATTTGCAATCGGCTTATGCATGTCCCGCTGTCCGTCTGTCCATGTGTTCGTATGAGCTAAACACTCCCCTGGAAGCAAAAATAAAGATATTGGTTTCAAATTTTGGTAGAAACATCAGAAGTTTTTGCACGTTTCCACAAAAAAGTAAATTTCCAATATTCAATTCTATCCATCGGGCTTGGTCGGTTCTTTACAGTTTTGTACCGATTTAAATGATAGCCAGCGCAATAAATGGGGAAGTTTTTATAGACAGGCATCCTATGGTGTTTATGTTTAATAAGCAAAAATTCGAAGTTTTTTTTCTCTTTCTCAATAACTGAGATGTTCTCAGTTTACTATGTACTGTGCGCGTGCTCTTTTTGACCGATTTGGCACATTTTCAACTAATGTGCGTGCAAGAACTTCTGATGTTTCAGATAAATTTAAAACTGATATCTTTATTTTTGCGACCAGGAGAATATTTACCATAGAAATTACATTAAAGACGGACAGACGGACATGCTAAAATCGATTCTAAATTTGATCATCATTTGATGTTTCTGCGAAGTTTAAAGCCGATATCTTTATTTTTGCGACCATGGGAATATTCACCATAGAAATTACATTAAAGATGGGCAGACGGACATGTTTAAATGGATTCTAAATTTGACAATAACATATATACTATGTAGGGTCTCTCAAGTTTTCTTAAGGGTGTTGCAAGCAAAGTGACAAAATGAATACACCCCCATTCTTGGGTGAAGGGTATAAACAATAAATTGCATCCATATCCCACACGACGCTGTAAATGTAATTAAACTTCATAGACATTGAGATTTCCGTTTAATATCTAATCAAATTCCATATAACATAAGAGATTTAACAGACACGTGAAAGAATAAACAATAGGCAACAACATATGTAAGAATTCATAACAATTTAATAAGGGATTGTGCTTAGAACTCATAACATAAGATTTATTTTGCTTTAAAAGGATCAATGTATTCATTTAGTTCAATCATAATCCCCATATTAATTTAAATTGATATAAATTAAGTTTTATGTGTGTGTGTGAGATGCTTTGCTATATTGTATGTATTTGTAATTTATTGAAATGTATGTTATAGTCATAACATCAGTTACCTGGTGAGCGTAAAAAAAAAACTCGAATTGTAGCGGAATGAATGAGAAAGAAATTTCTCGTTTATTATTAATCGATTTTATGTTAAAGTAAAGCATTATTATATCGTAAGCATTACTGTAAAATTATTGTAAAAGAGAAAATAGCAGCACGTATACGTGCATGTTCGCTATTAAGACATAAGATTGAGTGGAAAAAAAATTCATAAAAGCCGCCTATCATATATAACTCAGACATAAAATTGAGTGGTATTCTTAATCTCTTTGCTTCTTAAAATGTAATATCTGATCTAAGTGAAAGTGTGAATTGATTTTCTATACAATCAGTTAGTTGTATTCAATAGATTTAAAGATGAAATCGTTTCGCTTAAATCGTTTAATAATTTTTATAACGTATCTTCTTACTAATTTAATGGCTGACGAAAATTTAAATACAATTTATTTAAATCACATTAAAGCTAACATGAATTTCGAAGCGGAACCATGTGAAGATTTTTATGAATATGCCTGCGGCAATTGGTATCGTAATTATAATTCTTCTTATTATTTTGACGCGGCCGGTTATATGGAATACAAAGTCAATAAACAATTACAAGAGATTTTAAATGAAACGAAAAACAACCAAAACAACAACAACAACAATACTATTTATAATATGATAAATAATGCATACGAAGCATGCGTCAATCTTGATATTATTTCAGTAAATCCAATGCTTGAATTGGTACAAAAAGAATTACAATTTATTTGGCCAATATTTACGGAAACACTTGGTTGGCATAATGAAAGCGACTTCGATTGGCTTAAAACTATAGCAATTCTAAGAACCTATGGTTTAAATGGTGTTTTTTTAACAACTCACGTTAATGTCTTGTATAACGATGGTAGTCAACGTGTATTGGAATTACAGCAGCATCAATCAAGCCTAGAATTACTTTACAATGATATAGAAGAAATTTTTATAAATTTTGGTTTTAATATTAATCAAAGTCAATGGATTACAAATAATGTTATAGATTTTCAAGAAGAATTAAAAAATATTTCATTTTTACAATATATATCGGAAAACTTTACAGCGAACTTAACCTATCAAAATAATTTTAAATTATTAACAATTCAACAATTGCAAGAGATGATGCCTCAAATAGAATGGTTTAAATATTTTGAAATTATTTTAAATCGTTACGAAAATATTACTAAATTTCAAGTGCAATGTTTTGCTTTAAATCCAGATTATTATGAAAATTTAATATATCTATTACATAAAACTTCGAAAGATACTATCATTTATTATATTATGCTTAGATTTATATATCATTTAAACAGAAATTTACCTTTTAAAAGACCACAAGATTGTTTAACTTATTTAAGAAGTTCGATGCCTTTAATTTTAAATATCCTCTATGAAGAATATATATTCAAATCACAACGTTTTGAAATTGAGGAAGTTTTAAAGGAAATGTTTAAAAAATTGAAATTTAATTTTGAAAAAATAATTCAAGAAAATTATTTACATTTAAATGAAATTGAAAAAAGTTATATTCTAGAAGAATTATTAGATATGAAATTAAAAGTAGGTAATGTTCCTTTAAATAGATCGAATGAATATTTTCAAAATTATTATCAAGATTTGGAACTAAATAGAACTGATTTTGCTAACAATCATTTGAATTTATTGAAATTTTATCATAGAAAAGACTTGGCGAAATTATTTGAAAATTCTTCTTTAACCGATTTTTATAGTTACGATTCCGTATCATTGGCAACGTCTTCACCGGTAAAAATATTCGATAATATCGTATTAGTTCCTCATGGTTATTTACAAATGCCTTTTTTTCATCATAAACTAGCAAAACATTTCCAATATTCTTTATTAGGCTTTATATTGGCTCATGAAATAATTCATGCTTATGATCTTTTTCATATAGTTTACGATCATAAAGGTAATTATAATTATATGGGTTCCCTTATAGCTCAACACTTCTTACCTTATATCGATTGTAAATATGACACGAAATCTTTTGATAATATCTCTATATCCAATGATTTGTTATCCGAAAATATGGCTGATATTTCGGGTTTACGTTTAGCTTATCAGACCTATATGGAAATGATTGAAAATGAAATTTTATCGAATCATATTAATCTAACTAGTGAACAATTATTTTTTGTTAATTCCGTTCAATTTCTTTGTGCCAATATGTGGCAAATATCGATTTTAAATTTAACTATACCCGAGAGATCTCATGATATGCACGACTTAAGAGTACGAGAAAATTGGAAACATTTTGAAAATTTTTCTAAAGCTTTTCATTGTAAACCGGAATCAAATATGTATCCGTTACAGAAATGTAGACTCTGGTGACTGTCATTTCCCTACGCATCACCTACTTAAGATGACAAGCTTTTTTTTTTGTTTTTTGATTTTTTACCTTCTGGTACGTGTTTAAGTGTGTTTCTTATAAATAAGTAATTGCAACTCTCACCTTAGTTTTTAGGTTCGCATTCATGCATAACTTTTATAATTATTCTATAAATAAAAGAAAAAGAAAATTGTTTTTAATAAATATACATACATACAATCTTTTTGTGTTATTATTAGTGTGTTTATAGAAATTTTGTATATATAGGGGCATCTAGAAAAAAACACATGTTTTTACCCAAATTGAAACTTAAATGTTTTCAAATATACTCATCATTAGCTTTGTGCTGAAAATAGTTTAAACAAAAATTTTTTTAAATACACTCTTGCCTTAATTTACACACAGTAAGCATTTATCTTACTGGAGACATTTTGCTCAATTTATTCTGCTATCGAAATCCATATTTCCTAATTCAATGAACAAGTCATCGATCTAAAAAACGTAAAAAAATATATCGATCTAAAGATCGATAACTTTATGATAACTTAACAGTAATTGTGTGAGACATGAAAATTTCCAAAAATATTTATTCCTCTCCTCGTTAATTGTACAAGCGTAACAGGCATTGTCAAAAGTAATGGGAAAAAAATCTATCAATAACTTGACGATAACTTGACAATAATTGTGTGATATAAAAATTTCCAACAATTTTTGTTTCTCTTGTCTTGTCATTAATTAAAGTGCAAGCGTAGCAATTATTGTCTAAGGTAATAGGAGGAAATGTGTAAGCGTAACAGGCTTTGTCTAAGTTAATGGAAGAAATCACAAATTGATGATATCTTGATAATAATTGTGTGGCATGCCATAAGCTTTTATATCTCTTGTCTCTTTTATATCTCTTGTCTTGTCATTAATTGTGCAAGCGTAACAGGCTTTGTCTAAGGTAATGGGAGAAAATTTATCAATAACTTGACGACAACTTGACAATAATTGTGTGATATGAAAATTTCCAAAAAATTTTATTTCTTTTGTCTTGTCATTAATTGTGCAAGCATAACAAGCATTGTCTAAGGTAATAGAAGGAAATGTGCAAGCGTAACAGGCATTGTCTAAGGTAATGGGTTGGAAATTTCTTAATAGATTTTGTTCTACTAATTAATATACAGTTTTTTAAAAGGAAGGAAAGTACTTTGTCTCCTCGCATGTTATAGATTTTCTGAACTGAAAACCATATAAGAGTAAGAGAATTTAAATTTTAAAGTATTACGCGAAGCAAGGGATAGATGTCTATATTGAATTGAAAAATTTACTTACTCTTAATAACAATAGATTTAATTTAATTTACTTTTTTTTTTATTTTCCTAAGCAAAACTGACGAGTATATTAAAGCTTTTATTTACTTCGTGACATTTCTAAAAATATATTTGAATTATATAAGTGATAGAATGGGAAAAGTTAAATTTGATCGTAGTAATCTTGAAACAATTCTTTAGATTAATTGAGATTCAAAGATTCAAAGCAAGCTCCATATATATTCTAAAAAATTTAAAATTTCCTCAAGAGAAAAAAATGATGATATTCAAAATTTATTTCATCTGAAAATATATTTCAAGATTTATGAGAAACTTATATAATATCGTTCGAATTATTTGCTTAATGTAGTAGTAGTGTAGTATATACTCACGTTAGTGTATACTCAAGATATGTGCTATGATGACTATTACATGCATGTTTTATTGTTGTAGTATCTAAATATTTGTAATTTCTTTGAATCACATCAATTATAGATGAGTTTATGATTACGAAAAATTAGACCGCACAACATACTTGTTATACATACTTGAAAACATATGAAAATATACGAAAAGCAATCAAGTTATTAAAACAAAAGAGAACCATCTATAACTGGGTAATTAAAGAAATAAATGAAAGAAAGAATTCGAAAGAGAAGGAAAAGCACAAACGACCATTTATTTGGCTGAATTTTTTTGAAACTTTCAATGCCTACACATCTTATTGGAATTTGGAATTTCCGACAAAAGTTTGGTAAAATCAACATTATTAAGTGCTATCTGCTCATTTAAAAGTAAAGTTTCATGCTTTTTGCAATGAATGAAAATTATTTTAGTAAGTTTTTCTTTTTTAAAACTTTCCGATTAAATTATAATAATATGCCCCCTAGATATTTTTAGTTTAATGCGCGTTAAAAATAAGGGTTATAAAGATAAATTCGAATTTAACTATCAAACGCATTTACCAATTACGTTAACGGAGCTCTGTAAAAGGATTAACATAGATCTGTAAAGGATCTGTAAAGGAATTAGTGGCAAGCTATTGTTGGATTTGGAAGCATGCTCCGCCTCAATTTAGATACCTAGGAGACTTTTGTAAACGCCTTATGAAACTATATGAAATAACCGTTAAAATTATATAAAAAATTAATTCGTTTCTTTAGTGAATTCCTTTCGATAAAGGCTAGAAAATCGATATGTTGACGTTAGTCGATCAACGCAAAAATAGTAAAATCTGAGACTCAATCGCGGCCAAACTAAAAAATTTCAAACATATTAATCTATATCATATGAAACTGTATGACTGTACCTTTCAAACAAGTTAATCAAATTCAAATTTCGTTTTCCAGAACTATTTTTATCAATTTTTTGTGTAGTATATTGATAAAATTAGTTTTATATTTTCATTTATTAAAAATATGTATTTATTGGTGAGGACCATTAATTTTCCTATTCGAAAACGTTAATGCGGTCCAATTCTGCTGCTTGGTTCCGCTCCTCGGATCCAGGAGTTCTGACTGTTTTTCCCATATGACAATTAAACCGCCGCTTTATGTAGTATTCAGTATAATTTGCTTTTTTATTCAGACAGTCTGAATCCAAATCCTTATAATCCTATGTCCTCCCATCGGTGTCATGTAACCTAGGCACAATAACTCAAAGGTCGACCTTCAAGACCCTCATACAATCGGATGTCTACGGATAACAATTACCTACGCGCGATCAATCTCGCCGTCAGTCAGAAACCAAAAGAGGCAAACGATCTTCTCACTATTCTCAACTTTGGTTACTAAACTTAAGCTATCGCTTACCGCTTATGGCAGTAACCCATACAGTATTCTATGGTATAAATTTATAAAATTAGGGAGGGACAGTATGGATCAAATTGAGTGCCCGACTTTGGTCTTTACATATTTGTAAATGAAGCTGTTGAAGGGGCACAACCAACTTCTTGTGGTTTGTACTGATTTACGGAAGGTATTATTTCTACCCACAAGCATAATCTCATACAGATACAATTTTTCTGTAAAACATGTAAGCTTTACGCATATAGAGAGGCAATCAAAAAAAAAGTTAACTTGTAGAAGCTTTCTTTGATTCGATAGCAATCAAGCAGTGAGATAACCAAGGTACAGTTTCTTTTGAATTTACGTGACGAACATAGTAAGTTTTCACGGACAATAGCAATAGGTTCAAGGTAAATAGTGAAAGATTGACGAAGTTCACCCAATAGCATCGCGACTTGGCTTTCCCTTCTTCTTCTCTGTCTCGTCTTTCTTCTTCTATCTCACTGCAATAAACTGCACGGTACTGTAAGGCTGATTTAATCTCAATAAACAATTACCAAATGGAACACACACGAAAGTTCCTTGTAATTCAAACAGATTTTTCTTGCAACGCATACCTGGATGTAATACACCAGCTCTGAATCAATATGACAATGTTTTACTTTTGCATTTCTACCTTTTTTCATATTTTCAAAGCGCATTTTCAAATGTTTTATAATGTAATGACATGACAAAGCTGCTATCAGTTAGTGGATAAAGTAAAGAAAGAGATATTTTTAAAAGCATTATGTGTTTACATAATTAACTGTAATTCAAATTGTGTCTCACTAATACTTATATCATCATCATTTTTGTTACGGAAACAAACAGAAATTACATGCTTGATTAAACGCTTAAGTAATACGAGGAATATTTAATGTCTACTATTATGCTGCTTGCTTGAGATTCACGATTTGAGAAGTACAGTATTCTTTTAAATTTTGAGTGAGCAAGAAAATTAGAGAAATATGTCATAGTTTTGCGAGTTTTATATATCTATCAAAAATAGTATTGTGAACGAAGTGAGACTTTAACTGACTTTAACTAGGGTAGCAGTTGCTTTTAACATAAATCTCTGATTACGATTAAATAGTGTTAGTATTTTTTGGTTACTGTAATAATCAGGCATTAAACTTCAACTAAGACAATTCGGAATCTTTTGAAAAAAAAAGCAGGATACAAAAAGAAGTTCAAAAATGTACCCAAAAACCGCGGGAATGTAACATATTATCCAATAAATAATCAAGGGTGTGAAGTTATATTTAAATATAACTAGCAAAGACACAATCAAAAACTGTTAACAGAGGTTTGTTAAGCAATTAAGTTTTGGTTTGTGTCTTTGCTAGTTATATTTAAATATAACTTCAAACCCTTTAAATAATCGTGAATAAATCTCAGGCAGACTGACAAGTTTAAATCGATTTAGAAAATAATTCTGGATCAATCAGTGTAATAAAAGCCTTTCTGGATGTTACATCACAATTAGTGTAGGATGGCAAATTGAGATGTTATAGCAATGTATAGTTTTTTACATATCGAACTGCAAATCTTGAACTATATAAAATGATGTATTTCAAACTTTTTCAAATACAAAATAGAAGTTCTCTTTACACGATGCTGCCGCACATCTGCAGCTCACAATTTTGCATCTAAAACAAAGATTTCTAACGAGTCAGAAGCGGAAGACTTTGTTGCGCAGCGCTTTATACAGTGTGAAATTTCAAATATTAACGACATTTATGAGCCAGATTTCAAAGTTAAAACTCGTCGATAGTCTACACAAATCTTAAATATTAGGTGTTTGCAAGAATTCTGGTTATTTTTGCACTTGAAAAAGTCATTTATTGAGAAAAATTGCTGCAATATATATTAAGCATTAAATGCTAAGGTGTTTGAAAATCCTTTCAGAGTTTAAGCTGGGTTTTCGTTCAATAAGTCTTGCAATTCATTGTCTTCGAAATTTTTTATTTCTCTAGACCGTTTTTATTGCGTTGACATCAAATGCATCGGTTTTAAAGCACATTGAAACCGACAATTGAGATACGTTAGAACAGCATCGTCATAAATTTTAAAAAATTTTTGACAGCAGATTTTTTGAAATTATGAATGTTGAAGATGAATGTCGATAAAGAATGTCGAAAATAAATGTCGATAAAGAATGTCGTAAATAAATGTCGATAAAGAATGTCGACAATGAATATCGACAATGAATGTCGAAAATGGATGTCGAAAACGTATGTCGAAAATACAATTTGGAACGTCCCATGATTAGCATCTGTACACATTGAATAAAACTAGATAGAAAGTGTTTGGTTTAGATGGAAGAAGGTCAAAATTGTCGAATTCAACCTTTACGGGCGCTAGTGTTTCCCATTACTTTATTAATTTTTCCGTCGCTTTCCAAAATACAGGCAGACACCTAATATGTATTAGACTAGGGAATTTCAACTGTACACATTTATCCAATAATCAGGAAAAATCTACTTTTTGGATTATTTAGAATTCTTTCATAGCCTATTATTTAAGACTTTCTTTAATATTTGGAAGAATCACGTCGATATGTTCCTAATAAGGCGTATAGTTTATCGATTTTTTTAAATATCGTACCTGCAAAGGTACAAGTTCCAAAAAAAACTTCCTATCAGTGAATATAGTGATCAATAAAAATCGAATTTATTTGCCAAATAAATACTGTGATCGCCGCTAACTTTCAAGAACATTTAAACTTTCTTATCGTGAGAGAGAATTGAAACTTGGCAATGAAAAATTTTTAATTGTTGATTTTAGAGAATGGATATGATCACAAAGGGGCATGACTAGCATTAAAATTTTATAACCAACCAATAAGGTGGTGCGTTAATGACTTCTTAAATTGACGGTCAGAGATCCACACTTCTAGGCTAGATATCTAGGTTCAGAATTTAAAAAAGATAAAATATCAAATGCTTATCAAAACTTTTGTCTTAAGACAAGAACTTAATTCTTCTTAATCTAAAAAATGGCCAAAAGAAAAAAATATTACTCATAACTATCAAATATTGAATATATATATATATATATATATATATATATATAAATATATATATATAGCTAAAGAGGTATAATAATTTCCATAATAATTTTGCACATTGTATTGCATACATGTTACATTCATACATACTTTAAAATATTCAGAATTTTAATGTTATGTACAAAAATAACCTAAGTATCGCTTGGTTGAACTATTATGCTGCAGGAAGTTAGCTAGAATGGAAATGTTTACTTAATAATGCTAGCAATTATAGCACACTTTTGTTGTGAAGTTACGTAATGTTAAAGTTTTTTGTTTTTTTTTTTTGTTTTTTTAGGTTAAATGATTGTAAATTCGATTTAAAATTTTGCAAAAAATTGTTCATTTTTCAGAAAAAAGTTCGACCACAGTTGGATAGCTTCAGTTTTAGAAATAATCCGATAACTAAACATCTTTTAATCTCTCTATAAATATGATTTATTGAATATAAAACCCTAAAAGCAATGAGAGAGACAAAGGGATTTAGGTGAAATGTATAAGTTTTGCAAAAGAAAATACCGCGATTATTACGACCAAAGTCGAAAATAGAGTCACACATAAATGAAATGCAAAACTAAACAATTAAGAAAATTACATTCGGTTGTGCAGAATATTTTATATCCTCTATCCTTATCTTAAAAAAAAGGGGGGAACAACAAAATTTTAATAGGTGGGCGTGGCAGCCTTTTTTCGTTTTTGTGGAATGCCGTGGAACACGGCCAGCCACGGAATACCGTGGAATACTGCCAGAAAACAGACGTGCTTTCAGCATTACTTAACCGGCTTTGGCTTCGGCTTTTTGAATGTCATAATTTCCATAGCAGAAATATATCAAATTTAACCCAATTAACAAAAATTTATGTTTTGTTTATCATATTCATTCAAAAAAGTTCCAAAATAGTGATATTTTAACTATATTTCATATAAATCCTTCCAAGACTTTGGTTAATAGAATTCTGTTAGTCGCTTAATAGGCCTCTGGTAGCAGTATTGGTTCGTGACTTTGCTAGTTATATTTAAATATAACTTCACACCCTTTACACTGAATATACTGAATTATTGCAAAGTTTTCATTCATCATTTGTAATCTTCCAGGAGTTATTATTACGTCGCTAAGAACCCTGTGCCATATAGGTTTTAATTTTCCATTATTATCTGTTATTGACTTTATAAAATTTCCTTAACTTAATTTAGCTTAACTTTCCTTTGTAACTTTGTAAGTCTTTTTGTTGTGGTTTAGGTCTCTGAATCAAACCCATATTCCTGCCTAATTTTCGAACAAAGTTTCTAATAAGTTTTTGATCGTTACGTCACAGTTTTTGCTATGAAAGCCATGAAAGTTTAACCACAGACAAGTTGGGTGAACACGCATGTAAATTAACTTCATTTTACTCAATTCAAATAGTTTCTGTTGCCGTTATTTTTTTATTCTGCTGCAAACAAAGTTTAACGCAGCCTATATACCTACCACCCTCCTCTACATTTACAAAAAAAGAAAATAAATAAATTATCTTGACAAACTGTTTGGAAATTTTTCGTAAAATCATTTGTACTCAGTTATTCATATGTAATTGAAAATAACTGCGTACATTATCGGTAATTAATTGAATTAAAATATCATTTATTTAATTAGGTCAGAAAGTTAATCACACTACTAAAGTATATGACAGACAATCCATTGCTCCAACATATACATGTTTATGTGAGAGACAATGTTTGTGTGTGAGTGCAATAACATTTCTTTTTCCGCAATTTAATAATACATTATTAATATGATACCTCTTTGCTATTAAAAGAAAGAAAAGATTTTTTACAAAATGATTTTATATTCTATTACTTTGATCAAAAAATAACGGGAATTTGTAATAAAAAATCGAAAATCTTTGTTCTTTTAAATAACTTTTCATTACCTTTAACGCCTTTAGAATAATCAAAAACAATTTCCACAGCCACTTTAGCCTGGCAAAAGAAGTTCATAATGCCCAACGGCGCCAAAATTGAACAAAACTCTTAGCATATTAGTTTGATTTTTGAGCGACTTTTGTGTGGGTTATTTAGTTTTACAGGACATTCGCATATCGGTTGTTTGCGGATTGTATGTATAGATAGATTCAATTGTTATTATAATTATAAATAAAATTTGAAAACAATTTTTTGTAATATTCACAGTTTGCACACTTTAGTTAATATGCGGAGTAGACTCAGATTTTAATGCATTAAAGGATGTGGAGTTAAATTAAACTAGCAAAGCTACAAACCATTAATTTAACAGATGCCTGTTAAGCGATTAAATGAGTCTTGTTAACCAAAGTCTTGGAAAGATTTATAACAAAATATAGATAAAATAGAATTAATTTAGCATTTTTATGGTCACAGCGGCCTTCTAAATAATCTTCTAATTTTGCCCTATGTAAAGAAATTGTCAGAGTTCAATAAAAAATTTTTCTGTTCAAAACTTAATATATGGTATACAGAGTACGAATGGGCATGGACCAAAGATTTATCCATAATCAATTTCATTTGTTCCCAACACTTGATTTGGCCACAGTGGCCTTCCAAACATATTCCTTATTTTTCCGTATATAAAGCAATTTTCAAAGTCCAATAAAAAATTTTTCCGGGCAGGACTTAATATATGCTATAAAGCGTTGGAAAGGGTATGGACTAAAGAATCACCCATAATCAACTTCATTTCTTTTCAATACTTGATTTGCCCACAGTGGCCTTCCAAAAATTTTTCTTATTTTTCCATATATAGAGCAATTTCCAAAGTCTAATAAAAAATTTTACCGAGCAACACTTAATATGTGGTATACAGTGTTGAAAAGGGCATAGACCAACGATTTAGCCAAAATCAATATCATTTTTTCGCAGTACTTGATGGTGCCACAGTGGCCTTCCACACATTGTTCTTATTTTGCCCTGTACAGAGAAATTTCCAAAGTCCAATAAAAAACTTTTCCGAGTGAAATTGAAAACATCCTATTCGGAGTTGGTAAGAGCATGGACCAAAGATTTACCCATAAAAAATTTCATTTTTTTGCAGTACTTGGTTTAACAAATTTCTGCTTTTTCAATCTCATTTTTAATATAGCAGAAAAATATTTTTATTTCATGTTTTCGCAGCCACAGTGGACAATTAAACTTCTTTTGAATATAATATTTGACATAGGAGAAAAACTTTTCTGTATCAAATTTTAGTTAATTAACAAAAATTGATCTTTTGTTTATTATCTTCGTTCAAAAAAAATTCCAAAATAATACTATTTTAATTATACTTGGTTTAAATCCTGCCGAGACATTGGTTAACAGGATTTTGTTAGTCGCTTAACACATATCTGTAACAAGTTTTGGTTTGTGACTTTGCTTAATTCCACACTTCTTGAATTATTAGGAGCAAACGATAGAATCGGATTGTCTAGGGTCTGAGCGGCAAACGCGTCAAAACTACCTGTCTGATGATCCTTCCAACTTTAGCGAATCTTCAAAAATATGTGTAGACTTGGATTGGCGTTATGGAAGACGACATTTTTCAAGTTGATCAATTCGGATTGCTTTACCACAATTATCTGCTTTTTTCTCACTAATTGTTGAGAGAATAGAGAGACTGTTATTCCCCGACAAAACGACTTACTTAGCGTCAATTCGGGTTTTGCTATTGTTTCTACGAATTCCTCCATCTCGAACTATCTTGGTTTTTTGTAACATTATTATTCAATCACCATTATAAGTGATTCCATTCTGTTTCGTTTCAATAGTAATCCGTAAATGGAAATTCAACTCGTTTAATTCACGTAGTATCCTCCAAATATAAAACTTCTTGTTATTGCACATATATTTTTATGCAAAATTTTTTTATATCTGCATATAATTATTGGTTATTTTTGTGGTCGTGAATATACATCTCTCTATGAACCGACAATTGCAGAAGCGTTTATAAATAGGTATAAGTAGTGAGGGGAAAAAAAGACGAGAACTGTTCATGATGCTCTACTAAGTGAAAAAAAAAACTATTTTACAAAATTGTCTTTTTTTATTTTCTTCTTCTTCTTATTTGTTCTGAGTTCTTGTTCTGTGGAAATAATTCTTACACATTGTGATATTTGATACTAGCAGCAGTATAGAGGCAAAATTAGCAAAAGTAAATATAACTCGGAGCTCGTTCTGTATGTGGTTTAGTCTAATGTATATGCGGCGGCCGGCCATTGTCTGTTCGTTGGTTAGTATTGCACATATTTCTACAAAATTTTTTTTTTTTTTTTTTGTATATAAATATCAGTTTGTTTGTGTGTTGTCTTAATGAACTTATTTTCACTCTCTCTCTCTTTAATCAAAAACTTGCTAAACTCGTAAAAGCGGCTATAATGATAATATGCTTCTTCTTGTGGTTTTGCCGATAGTCTAAGTAATTATATAAAATCGTACATGTACAATGTGTGTATACAAGTACACAATGGAAGGACTGTGACTCCATTAGCATATATACCACACTACTCTCATTATGTGAAAACATTTTAGTTACATATATATACATATCTATCACACACACACACACACACAGGTTTGTATTATAGAACAAAAGTGAGCAAAAAAAAAAAAGAAAAAATCATTTTATACTTATCTCAGGAAAATTCAATTAGATTTTATATAACCATCATCTAGAGTTTTAACCTAAATTTCTCATTTAAATCATTACAAACTCCTCTATGCAAATATTCATTAAAGCGCACAAGAATGATATTAAAATTGTCATCACGCAACTCTAAGCATAATATGCGCTGAAGACAAACAAAAAAAAAAAAAATGAAAAAAAAAAAAAAATG
>KK351151.1:156628-171145 GCA_000671755.1 Glossina brevipalpis
AATTGCGTCATGTATATACATGAATAATGTTTTAAATTTCATTGGCAGAAAGAATAACTTATGAAATTATCTTAAGAAAGAAAGTTTTCCCGTCATAATAAAAAGCTGTAAAACAGACAAAAAAATTTCAACTCAATATGAGAAGTTAAGACAAATTTTATAGCTTTTGTGCCAAACATTACGATAGACACAACGAATCATACACCCATGAAATTTAAAATAAAGTGCTAAATATTATATTAAAGTTATAGGAGGATTAAGATGACATTTACATTTTGATAGCGTGTAATCTTTGCATTATTGCTGAAGTATTGCTGAAGAAGAAAAGGACAAAACCGTGATAATATATTGCAAGAATCATAAGTTCTCTGTAGCCAAAGAGATAATATATAAATAAATATGTGTTACTTTTTAAAAAAAATTATCAAAAAATTACAATCATTTTAAAAGAAAATTTAGAACGCCTTTATATTGATTCGTTACTACTAAAGTCACAAATGATAGTTATAGAATTCTCCATAATAGCGTTGAAAAACTCTTTCGCTCTATTATATAATTTCACTTCGAAGTGTTTTTTTTTTGCTTTTTTATCTCAAATAGAAAATATATTTTAAAAGCTGAAGAAGATTACAAGTTATTACGATTTTATACGCTTTTATGCATTTTATGTAAACTTTTAGTTTCATTATATACGAGAGAACAATAAAATAACACATTTGCGTTTATCTCTTTGTACATCGTTTATCATTTTAGTTCAACCTACCGATGAAAGAAAAAAAAAATATATATATCCAGTAGATATACTACTGCATTCCATGATGCAATTGCACGGAAATAAAATCAGAACTATTGTTGAATGAATACACGTATGTACTTTAAAGGAAGTTCTTTTATGTCACAATTTATTTAGAACGCATACACGAGTACGCTACATATAATTAAGGCGATTAATAAATGACTATTCGGTCTATCATAAATTAAATTTTATGTTTTAATATAAGAAGAGAAATTTTTTTTGCTTTATTCTGAAAAGCTCCCCCAACACATAGGTACAATATGTAGGATGACTTTAAATTTTCCACTTCTTCTAAGAGAGAGACATAAAGAGACTTAAAAAGAATTTATCTATTACCATACTCGGAATATGATTTAGGTTAGGGATTAACGATCCACAGTAAGAAATTAAAAAAAGGGCTCATTTTTGGGAAATTTTTTTGGTGAAGGCGAAGGGGTAAGAGCAGGGGAAGAGCAACAATATTCAAATATTAAATGCATATTATTGAGTATTAAAAAAAATATATATATACTTTAGAAAAATATTAAAATATGGCAACATCGCAAGCACACTCTGAAGCAATCTTCAACTGAAGCATCTTAGTAGCGCAGAGTGTAACTGATCTACATTTGCTTTAAAAAAAGAAAAGAGAAAAAAAATTTTTTTCATCTCCATATGCTGATGTTTAGAGAATTACGTAATATTAGAATATTACTAGAAATGTTAATTTCTAGTATATAATTAGCGAGTATTTAAATGAAGAAACTGTAAAAAAAAAAAAATTTTTTTTTTTTTAATTTACGCTCACGTTAACCCTGAAGTGCTTAAGCAGGTTATTAAGCAAGAGCCAAATTTGAATAGATTCTTAAACTGTTCTTCCCCTTTGAATATCTGTAACTCCGAGTATAATTTTGAGTGGTTTTAATGTTGTGACCGTCCTCTTTGAAATGCTTAAGGTCGCAAAAATTGATTTGCCGAAAACCGAAATTTGATATATGATTTCTTATATAATGGTTAAGAAACACATTTTGAAAATAAGTGCGGTTCGCTCATATAACTGCGAATACACGATATATAATACAGGAAAAATTATAACTTATGATATCGTATGTAAGATATAATGAAATAAACTTTTAAGTAAATATTTAGTGGGAACAAAAAAGGTAAAAAAGTTACAAACGACCAGCTGACATGTCTCCATTGAAAGAAATACTTTTTTTACACTTTTATATATCGATCAGCTGACAAGTCTCCATTTCTTTGCACTTCTAAATATCGATCAGCCGACATGTCCACATTTAAAGAAATACTTTCTTTACACATTTAAATATCAGCTGACAAGTCTCCATTTCTTTACACTTCTAAATATCGATCAGCTCATGTCTTCTTTTCTCTTTACCTTTTTAGATATCGATCAGCTGACATGTCTCCATTTAAAGAAATACTTTCTTTACACTTTTAAATATCGATCAGCTGACATGTCTCCATTTAAAGAAATACTTTCTTTACACTTTTAAATATCGATCAGCTGACATGTCTCCATTTAAAGAAATACTTTCTTTACACTTCTAAATATCGATCAGCTGACAAGTCTCCATTTCTTTACACTTTTAAATATCGATCAGCTGACATGTCTTCATTTAAAGATATAGTTTCTTTACACTTTTAATTGTGAAGAGGTCAGCTACTTCTTTTCCTTAGAAAAAAAAACCGTTTGCTTTAAGAAAGGACAGAAAAACTATTCCATTTCCCTTTTTTAGTGCGAATTCTGTACAGTTGAACTAAGGAAAAAACAAATCCATAAAAAGTCGAGTCAACATTTTATCTTAACATCTATTTTATTGCATACCCGTTCTGCATATAAAAAAACCTATAATACGTAAAAAATTACAATATGTAAAATTCGAGGACATATGGATTCAGAATTCTAAGTCAGCTTACACATTAAAACATTATGCCGTTTGAAAAAGAAAAATAATTACGGAAAGTGCAGCAGAATATATATTAAATATTGCAACGTATCGTCAGCATGTGTTCACATTATTCAGTAGTGATTTGTTAACAATTTTTTACTGCATTACAAGGTCGGTTTTGGTTATAAATTTAAATTAAAATAAATTTTAAATAACTTAAAAGATAACAATTTTATGCAATTTGCTGACATTTTCAATTTATTTTGACAGACCGTCCTTCTCTAAGGAATACCGTTTTTCATCAGAAATATATATTTTTTTAAATTTTATTTACGCAAAATTTGCGATATTATGTTTATATAGACTTTAATATACCTCAGCCTCACATCGGCATTTTAATGTTTTTTAGTAAGTATCGCTTTAGTCCTCTTTTAAAACATGATATCGATTGTGAGGTTTTAAGGAATTTCTGTTTTTTTTTTTTTTTTGTTTAGTACTTTTTTCTTTTTGCAAACTAAATAAGAAGGAAATTTGAAAAAAACCGATAGATTAAATAGCCAGGAAAAGGACGACATTTGGCTATGGTAAGAGGTCTTAAGAAAAAGGTGAGGATTCACCTTTTCCATTCCTTTCGCACCAAAAATGTCTTTGCTTTTTATTCGATTTTAGATTTAAATTAAGAATACTTTAGAAAATAGATCAAAAATCTCGAAAAGAACAGTCACTTTGCCTGATATGCTCGAACACTTCAAAATTAAATTAAGGCGGAAGTGTGAATAGTTTAGAAAATAGATCGAAAATCTCAGAATGATTCCTGATTTTTTTCTGATATGCTTGAGCGCTTAAGATTCAAATTAAGGCAGGAGAACAAGAATACTTTAGAAAATAGATCCAGAATTTCGGAAAGAACTCTGACTTTTTTTGGTACGCTTGCACTTTAGCACTTAAGATTTAATTCATGGTAAAACTGAGAATATTTTACAAAACAAATCCAGATTTGTCACTTAAGGTTTAAATTAAGGCACAAGTAAGAATATTTCCAAAATTTTGGAACGTTTCCTAGAATTAAATGAATAAATCTTCTCTTCCCATGAAGTCTTAAAAACTTATAAAGTGCCCATTGAGAGACACTGAACAAATTTAATCATCTTTTTTAAATTATGTTCATTCTTCTAAAGGGATGTTAGAATCAATAAGCCTGAATAGACATTTCATAGGATAAAAAGTGAGCGTAGTGGGGAAAAAGATTCTAGTGAAACATGAAGAAATTCATATTGGTTTACCTAGGTAGTACCAAAATAGCCCATTAGAACTTAGCAGAATTTTGCATTGATAAGAAGATAGTTTGTGCTTTCAAATAGAAAGGAACGTAGATTATGCGAAGGAACTGAATGCATATATACGTTTTGAAGTGACATGACAGTAATGTCTGTCTGCCTTTTATAATGTGACAATAATAATATAATATAATATATTATAATATATTGTAATAATATAATACAATGTATTATAATATATCATAATATATATAACATAATATATTATAACACAATATATGATAATATATTATAATATAATATATTATAATATATATAATATCATATATTATAATATATATGATATCATATATTATAATATAATATATTATAACAATATGATAATAATAGTATAATAATAATATATTTCTTAACTCATATAAAGCTCTTTCAAATCCATTGGTCAAGTTGAGAATCATACTCTTAACAACGGGAATACTAATACACTTTAAGAGAAGAATTACATAATACATTTTGCTTAATACTTTTGGATCTAGATTATAGATAATGATTTAAATTTTAATAAGTCAAAGCCGTATAAAGTCGTCGTATAAATGTCCATCGGTGATCATCAAAAATCCCAACAATATTTGCAAGGTCGCTAGTCCACATTTGGCAAAAAGTAGGTCAATACCGCTTCGTCGAACAAAACTCCATTCTAAGGTGAATTAAAGTCGTCTTTACACAAGCATTTACAAGCACTACTTCAAAAAGTTTATTGTTAAAAAAAAAAAAAAAAGAAAACGCCCGTTTGTGATGAGAAACAGAAAATAAATTATTTTACTGACTTTGCATATTTACCAATACTAAGGTATTAATTAAGCAGAAAATTAACACATTATTTTTTGTATTTTTTAGACATTACGGCAATCAATCGTATTACATTTTCATCATCTTTAGTTTTTACACCTTTATCGAAGAGAATGGAGGAACTATTGTTTGTATTCCATTTGTAACATTCAGAAAAGTCTAGAAAATATTCAACACAGAATACACAAGATAGTTTTTGATCTGTGAAAGCTATTTGAGATGATATGTGCACAAGGTTATATGTCCGTCCGTTCGTCCGTCTTTTTAACATTTGTTTACGTAAGTTCCAATGATATAGAAACAGAATATATGTGAAATATCCGGTTTGTATCCATAAAGTTTAAATAGCTATGGTCGGCCTATAAAAAGACTAAAGTAGCCAAAGTAAGAAGAAGCTTCGAAANTTTTTTTAAGATAACGATGGTTGGCATAAAAGATTCGGCACAGCTGTACATCATTTCCTTACTTGTTATTATTATAATCGGATTGTTTCGCAAGCAGATTCGGATTGTTACGCAACAATTTTTTGCTTCCTGGCCTTACTTCTTTCATTTTCTAAACAATACTTTATGTAAGAAAGAATACAAAGAAAAGCATTACAAGTTAAAAGAGAAATCTCAGGAACGAAAAACTTGAACAAGGGATGATACTCTACCTATCACAAAGTACTACTTTGTTATATAGTAGGGAACTGGTTGCTTAGGGACTGTACGAAAATATCTAGTTATGAAAAGTGTCAACTCACGATGCATCTAAGCACAGGACTATTTTTCAAGTGAACTATAATCGAAGTCCCCTAAGGTGTAGAACAAATAAAGGAATATTTTTCAAGCGAACTATAGTCTCGACGTCTCTCAAGGTGTGGAACAAATACAGGATGTCTCGACGTCCCTCAAGGTGTGGAACAAACTAGAGTCCCATAAGTGTGGAACAATCCTCAAAGCGAAAGGGGGCTCCACTACAGTCGAGATTCCACATAACCAACATTCACTAGATATAAGTCCAGAGTTTTGCTCTGGTTAGAAGATATTCCTATTCTGCTACTCTCACAACCTCGACGATCCTCCACAAAGGGCCATACTCAGTATTCGGAATGTAACTCCCTTTTCAGTGTTGCAAATAAAATGAAAAAATTAATATAAACCCAACATTCGGTGATAGCGATAACAATTAGACAATTAGTTGTCTTAGAAAACCAATTCCAAAGATATCAAAACTTTTTGGTCGTAAAAGTAGTCGAATTTTTTATACCCACCATCAAAGGTGAGAGGTATATTTCAGTTTATTCTTTAGTTTTTAAGTATCAGAAGGAAATTTCGGAGACCACACGAAGTATATATATATATATTCTTGACCAACATCAAATTTGGAAACGATTTAAGCATGTTCGTTCGTCCGTCTGTCTATCTGCCCGTGTATTGTCTGCGGAAAACATTCTCTTGACCGCAAAAATGAAGATATCAGCTTCAAACTTGTCAGAAACATTGGCAGCTCTTTCACTGCCACGCCCAACTATTACAATTTAGTTTTACGAGCTTTTTTAAAGGTAAACGTGGTGAGTATGAAAGATTCAGCACAGACGAATACACTCGTTCCTACTTAATCCTACTTCTTCATATTTTTTTTANAAATGGTACCGAAAAATTGTATGACCGCTACAATCCTTGTGTTATCCTCGAAGGCAATTATATTGAATAATCAAATGAAATTCTACCATAAAAAAAAAGAATTTGTCTATGTTAGCCTATGAAGTATTCAGCCCACCATATATGTATGTATATATGTATATGTACATTTATACATATATATGCATGTTTATATCCTTTATGGATTTGAACAAATCATTATTGTAACATTAGACGAATTAAAATAGGGGTTAGGTTCGGTTAGCATAGAATTTTATATATAAAATCAAAAAACCATGAATTAATCGAGAGCACTAACAAAAAAAAAAGATTAGTTTTTGCTTTCTGTTTGCATTCCCTCATGAATTCCATCTTCCCCTTATTATTAAGCAGCATAAGCAAATAAAGGTTTATAAGGTATAATAGAACAAAACTATATATAAACCTTCTAAAAAAACAAAAAAAAAAAATCACTTCAGCCATTAACTCTATGATTCTAAATATTGTATTGCAAGTACTTAAATACGCTTAGACTATGAAAACAAAAACCATTAACATCAGTATTTTTTTTAGTTATGAGTATGCCTAAGATTTACAGATTGTTTATATATATATATATATATGTGTGTGTGTGTGTGAATGTATGTATGTATATATAACATTTCTAGTTTTCCATCTTCATAAAAAATATTGCACAAGCCCGGTATGCGTGAAAAAGTTAATGTCTTCAAAATACAACAACAACAAGAAGAACAACACAACAGCAGCAACATAAAGACAAGGAAAAAGATTATATCATGCTTTCTGGTTTGATGTTCTGCTGTCGGTGACGTTGTAAGTATTAAAAGTGTAATGCCTTATGTGCGGCCATTGACCATGAACGAAACACTTTGCATTGCACGAAAAATGCTGCTCACAAGGAGAAAAAAAAAAGAAAAGAAACCGAATTATTGTACCAAAAAAGTGTGATTATTCACAAGATGAACCAGGATCAAAGAAACAGTGTTTTTTTTTTTTTTTTTTGGAAAACTAATTTAAATTTCCTGGGCTCAAGTTCTTAAATACGCGTTAAAATTCTGCAAGTTTTCGTCAAACAAATGTAAGCTAGGTTCAGTGTTATTACACATGGAAATTTCAATTTGAAATAAATTAAGTGATGACAATAACCTACGGTAACATAAATATATATACATATCTATATATATATACATATATTTTCGTGGTTTTCATGTGCTAAATAACAAATAAGAAATTTGCTTTAGGCCGACTATTCAATATCCATCCGTCACTAATGATTGTTAGTAACGGTGTTGAGTGAGCGTTAAGTGTAATACCTGCTGCTGTCGAATTGCAAATTTTCCTATATACATTATGAATGAATGGCATGTATTTTGTCGTGTCATTCCCTTTATAATACTTCCAAATACGCACTTATCTCTACTCAAATGTATATAAATTTTGTTGGATATGGGAGATTGAAAATCGATTTATCCATGACTTTTTATGTGAAAGCTTGAAAGTGGCAAAAAAAAAAAAAAGAAAATAGAAAAAAACGACAAAGAAACCAATTTCCAATATATTACTGCCAGAGCTGGTGATTGCAATATTTCTTTTAAACAACAGACAGGCAATGTCATAAGTCCAACGGCATATAACTTTTATAATTATTAACAAAAAGCATTTTTGGAAATTGATTTAAGGTGTAAACCATCGTATTCGCTAAAATTAACAAAGTTTTTCTGCTTTTATCATTATTATAATAATATATAATATCATAAATTATATAATATATATTATCATATATTATATTATATATGATAATATAATAAATGATATATTATTATATATTGTACAATATCATATAATAATAATGTATAATATATATTATCATATATTATATAATATATAATTATATAATATATATTATTATCATTATTATAACTATATATATAATTTATTTAGACCAATGAAATGAATTCTTGAATCAAAAAAACCAGCCAGAAAGGTATATTCAGGTATGCCGAATCAGCTTTATCTTAAAGAAAGAGAAAAAAAATAAATTTTAATAGGTGGGTGTGAAGTGACCAAATTTGAAGCCGATATCATCTTCATTCCTTCGACCAGAAGAATATTTATCCCAGACCTTATACGGACGGGCAGACAGACATGCTTAAATGGATTCTAAATTTGAAGCTAATTAGGAATATATATACTTTGTGGGGTCTCCGAAGGCTCCTTCTAGGCATTACAAACGAAACGGCAAAATTTCAGTTGTGGCCTAGCAATTAAGACTATCCGCTCTATTTTTTGAGAACGTAAGTAAATGCTTGGTCTCGTAGTTTTAATAAAAATAAATATTTTCTCGATATTATGTTCTACAGTTATTTCCAATTGGACTTAAGGTCAAATGCTCGCATTCTATGTTTCATTGTAATAGTTTGTCAAATTGCAAATTGAGGGAATAGATTTCTTAAGGATTTATTGATCTGTTGCAATAGTACAACTGAGGCGAATTCTCACCTTGATTGATCTTGATCTTGTTCTTGATTTTACCCGACATTGGTTGGATATAATGATTGCAACGAGTTTAGGATGAACATGAGCATAGTGTGGATAGTAGGACTTACAATTTTTTTTTGTTAATTTTCTCTTTAATTTTTTTCTAAATATATTTTTGATGGTCAATCTTTTCCTTTTGTAATTAATGTTGCTAAAGCAGCAGCTGATGGCTGCTAGATCTGCTTGCTCATTTCCGAGGTGGCCAATATAATTTGGTACCCAAAAAGAATTTTAAATTTTCCCCATTAATGGTAATGGTATTCCCTATATTGGTAATGCGGTTTTAACTTGAATTTGAGGGATTTTGGACAACCTTTATGACCGATAAACTTTGTGTGATAATAATCGTTTTGAGTTTAGTTTTTTCGAGCCAGTTTTGTGGCTTGAAAAAGAGCTCTGACTTCACTTGTAAATGATGAAGCGCTTTCGTTGAGAATATGACTACCCTATGGCATCTATGATTGCGTAGATAGGGTACAGTTCGTTACTTTTAGAACCGTGTATAAAAAGACTGAGCTTTCTCTGCTACTAGTTTTCTGACAACGAGATTTGATGTCTTTTCCGTAGGTTTTTATGTGTCGGCATATAACATTTGTGGACAAGGTTTTGATCCTTATAATAATTATTAATGATACCGTAAATGATAGTGATGTTATCAATAATCTAACAAATAAATAGAGCAGACAAAAGGAATCGATTTCTATAATAGGGAATAAATACTGAATAATAAGTTACGCCTCCACAATTTTTTAATACACTTTTAACCTTCTTTTTGTAGCCTACTCTTTTCAAATAGTTCCAAACAATCAGACATTTCATGTTTAGTCGTTCTGCTATTTCCTGACAACTTGCGTGTCGGTCTTGTTCCATCAATTAAAAAATTTCAACGACTCTTTCAGTGATTGACCGACGGACGACCAGAGCGACGTGAATTTTTGACCTCAAAACTTCCGGAACGACCCTTGGATCCTTCGTTCACTCACCGTGTACTTCACCAATTTTGTTCCGTTTTTTACCTCTTAATCATCTGAGACAATCAGGTGAATTTTGGAAGATATATAAGCAACAACACCATTTAGTGACAAAAAAAACCCGCGAAGACTTTTTATATAACCTCTTTTTTTTTTTTGAGAAAACACTTTCGCTCTATTTTGTAAAGCTTTAACATATGTTGAAGTAATTGGAAAAATTTTTTTTTATGCGGTCTGCTTCCGCCGTATAAAAAAAATTTTTTTTTAGTATGTTATGAAAAATGAATAAATTTTTTCTTCATGCAATCGCTATCTATCGCAATAAAACCCCTATAATTAAATCTATTAAAAAAAGACAAGGATGAATGGACATAAGTAGTCCTCAATTTAATATTGTATACCTGTCATAAAAGTAATGACAAGTTTATTATTTCCTCAAGGACTTGATTACGTATAATTTAGGTAAATGCACTGTCAATTGAGTTTTAAAATTTATTTACATGGATGCAATTATCATAATTAGTAAACACATATGTACATATATATCCATCAATATCCATATCTATCATATTTGGAGAAGTTATTATGATTTTTATATGACGCTACATATTCGTGTTTTTGTTGATGTTAATATTTAATTGTGGTTTTTTTTCTTCTTTTTTTTTTTTAGAATGTATTAGACAAAAATAAAGCTTAACTAGAGCATGAACATTTCGATATGTGGAAATACATACAATATATATTCATATATTCAGTGAATATATATATAATGTCCGTGTGTATAATATATAATCTATAATACTTAACGTGAGTGGGTGTGTTTACTTATAATATATGAAATGAAATATGAATTCATTTTGGCTACACACGTAAACATGATATTTTCAAAGGGAATCAATGTTTTCATTCCAAATTAAACCGGTGAAAAATGTATGATATGACATCAAAAGTGGAAATGACTTAATCGATTTTCAATCGAAACTGGAATTAACTAAGACAACTTTATAAAAAAAATATACGACACTTTAATACGGAAAAAGTAAAAGTAAAAGGGATTAACAAAATTTTACTTAATATATACAGGAAACCTTGTGCTGCCAATCTTTAAGAAAAATATATAAAGTCTTAAGGCGGGCAGCAACACTATTGTAAATTTTTCAGAGAACTAATTATTTTTTATTGAGTTATTAGTTGACTTGAATATTCTAGAAGGTGGGGAAAAAAGTTCATTACCTGAAAAATGTTCTATTTTTTTGTGGAAATTTCGAAATATTCTCAAAATGCTCCACAAAGATGATTTGTATCATATAAATACTTATTAGGAAATTCGAGTCTAATGTCTCTGAGGGCGATAGATTCTATTAAAAAATTTTTGAGGAAAGAGATTGAGGAATAATACCTGAACAGACAAGGTCATGATTTTATCGCTCTGGAATTGCGGATTTGTGGGATTATATCTATGAGAATAATATGCTGAACGAAAGATAAAATTAAAACCAATAAAAACACATTATAGATCGGCAATGCTGACTATTAAATACTCAATTGGTTAATTTATTTACTATCGTCATTATACCTCGGAAATTATACCTTCTTCTTATGTTAAGATATACTCCTCGCGGGAGCCCTGTATGAACTAAAGATAAAATTAAAACCAGTAAAAACATTATAGATCGGCAAGGCCGACCTTTAAATACTCCTACTTTGGTTAATTCATTTACTATCGTGATCATATCTCAAAAATTATAACTTTTTTACTTGTTAAGGTAAGCTTTTCACGGGATTTCTTATAGGAAAGGAAGTCTAAAGCGTGAATTGATTTGATCCAAATTTAGCAAATTATATTTTTCTCTCAAGGATCTTATTCTGCATCTATTTCTGGTACGAAGTACTAAAAACTAAAGTGTATTGTAATATTAGATTTGGACGGGACATACGCGGTCCAAATTTGTTGCAATTTATTTTTATATTAAATTTCTAATAGGCTCTACTTTTCATTATAAAATATGAAAAAATTTTCTTTTTTCCATATAAAGGCTTACTTTTCATGGAAAATCTTATATGAGGTGGGGTCCAAATAAAAATCAATTTTTATCGCGAAATTTTAAATATAAAATTTGTTTTTGCCATATAAAGGCATGAGGCCATAAAGCACTAAAAAACTAGACTTCATTGTTATATGTAGACTCACTTCTCATGAGAAGTCTTCTATAGGTAGTGTGTTACAAAAAGTAGATCTATATGGTCAAAATCTAGTACAATTAATTTTTACATCAAATTACTATTAGCGTCTCATCTTCATTAAAAAAATATTAAATATTTGACTTTTTTGTCATATAAAGACTTAGTTTTAATGGCAGCTTTTGGACGAGATGGAGTCCAAAAAATATACTTAGGCAGTTCAAATTGGATACAATCAACTTCTATTTCAAATTACTATTAGAGGTTCATTTACATTCTAAAATATTAAAAATTGGAGCCTTTTACTTTATAAAAACTTACTTTTTCTAAGAAAGATTATATGGCAGGGGGTCCGTCCGATCCAAATTTTCCACATTTATTTTATATATCAAAATACTGGTTTTTAAAGATATTTCTCGAAACATACTAAAACTTGAAATTTTTGGCATATAAAGATTTTAAAAATTTGCAATTTATAGGTTGAGTACAACAATACGTGGACTTACATCAGACTGATATACAGACAGGCAGGCTTAAATCAATTATTTTGAATCGATCAGTATAATAAAAGATGGACCTATCTTTAGCTATTTCGCTATTTTCCAGGGATACGGACGACGACTCATTTACGAAATGTTACGCTTACACCTTGAACTTCCTATTATTAGAATAAATCTTTGCAAACTAGCTTTAATACAGAGAATTACCTTCGAAAAAAAAGGACAGTTAATGTAGGTGTGGCCAGTGTATGTGAAAGAAGTTTAAATTTCATCCCGATATTTTAATTTTTACGACCGCAAATATGGTTATCGCATACATTACACAGATAAGCAATACAGACAGATGGACAGGTAGACGGATGGATCCATCTATTCGAATTTTTACTGATCGAAAACATATAGATTTTATGTAGTTTCTTTTGTTATTAATGTTACGAGAGTTTCCATAAAAAAATAAAATTCAAATATACTATTATATTCAGTGGGCGTGGCTTATCCTTTGCATTTTTGTACCGATACTAGAGAATAGCTAGCTCAATAAAAATCGATCTGTTTGCTACGCCAAAAAAAAAAATTTTTTTGTTTTATAGCAGCGATGTTCTCAATTTGCCTCTTACTGAGAGCGTGTCCTTAGACCGNTCTGGCGAGTCTACCAGGTGCAATAGAAACTCCCATTCAAGCGGTAGCCATGCATCCTTGACAGCTCTTGCAACGTGTGGCCGAGCATCGTTAAGAGGATGCAAGAGGATAACTTTGCTAAAGGTTATTGTTGGTCTTTTTTGTGACAATAGATCGTACAATTTGTTCATGTAACGTTGGTAGACATATGCAGTAACACTTTTATTTAATTTTAGCAGCTCATAATGTACTCTATCTTGCTATTACGCCACCATGGGAACGTCCCATAGCGTGTTTGCATCTGACAATCGGAGCCCCCGCGGCGTTTCACTCCGTGTGCCATCGGACACCGTAGGGTTAACCCTACGCGGCAGGAACCCACATTAAACCACCAGAGGGATCTGTTTCCCCCATCATATGCAATTATGAACCTTCCGTGATTGGCATCGTTATACACTGAATAACTCGGAATCATACTGAATGGAAAACTTTTATTTTATGTACAGAGAAAGGTCAAAACCATCGAATTTAACCGTTAGGTATATTGATACTTCGCATTATATTTTATCATTTTCATTAATAGATGCCTCTGGCCAAAATACATTCAAGCACTTATTATTACGAAAGAGAGAGAGAGAGAGAGAGAGAGAGTTTAGTAGTTACTTTAGCAAATGAAAATTTCCCTAAATCGGCATTTATTCGCGGCATCATTTTGAATATCTTTTCTACAAGCCTTTGCTAGAATAACGGGTTTTTATTAAATACTGAAGTGCAACTTTTGAAATACGCGCGCGATTAAAAAGTTGAAATTAACTCACTCAAATCGTCTCTAGCGTATATGATGCTATTTATTAAATTATATTATATTATTTTTATCAGTAAGTAAGAGAAACCATTGTTTCAGTATATAAATGAAACATTTCATTATCGCGATTAGCATATTTAATTTTTTCTTTTTTTCGTTTTTCTTTTTCTTAAACAGAAACAATTTCGCAATAGTTTATATAAAAGGCAGAATGCGGAGAATGTGTGTAGTACTGCGCAAACACTACTGAGACTTTTTTTTTTGTAAATGTATTTAATCCTCTTCTTGAATGTGAAATGTATGTCAATTTGAATGTTTTATTATACACATGTGCATGAAAAATAATGAAAACAAACAGTGCTGACTTTGGATGATTTGAATAAATACATGGTAAATGCACACACATCCACACTCGCGTATATGGATGATTTGAATAAATACATA
>KK351151.1:192305-229406 GCA_000671755.1 Glossina brevipalpis
CTAGCTATCCAAGTAAGCTATAGTATCTACCAATGGCAGTGTCGCTAGCTAGCTAGCCAAGCAAGCTACAGTACCTAGCAAAGCCAACATCACTAGCTAGAAATCCAAGGAAGCTGCAGTACTTAACAATGCCAGCATCACTAGCTAGCTAGCCAAGCAAGTTACAGTAGCTAATAATCCCAGCGTCCCTAGTTAGCTACCCAAACAAGCCACAGTGCCTAATAATGCCAGTGTCGTTAGCTAGCTATCCAAGCAAGCTACAGTACCTAACAATGCCAGCGTCACTAGCTAGCTAGCCAAGCAAGCTACAGTAACTAGCAAAGCCAACATCACTAGCTAGAAATCCAAGGAAGCTGCAGTACTTAAAAATGCCAGCTTCACTAGCTAGCTATTCAAGCAAGCTACAGTACCTAACAATGCCAGCTTCACTAGCTAGCTATCCAAGCAAGCTACAGTATGTAACAATGCCAGCATCACTAGCTAGCTTTCTAAGCAAGCCACAGTACCTAATAATGCCAGCATCATTTCAAGCAAATTTCACTTTTTTCTTCTAACTACAATTTTCTCCCTTATCTGATGATTTTATTCAACGATCATCAAATAAAACTTGATCGATTCCAAGTCTTCTATCTACTATAAATATCATTTATAAACGTACAGGGATTGATAGCTTGATTAATTATAAAAAAAAAAATTAAAAAAAATGAATAGCAAGAAACATCAAAATGCAAGCACGAGGTGGATGTACCTTGTCGAGATGAGACGAAATTAGTAATAGACATTTAAATAGAGAGATAAATGGAGTCTAGCTAGCAGGTTAAGAACGTATAGAATATTCTTTCTGTACATACATATTTAGCATAATTTTATTTATTTATTTTTTATTTTTTTTTTTTTGGTGATTAAGCGTAAAAAGTGATACAATCATTTAATATTAAACGATCCGACTCAGACTGAAAACAGACGTTACGCTTTGTTTATTGGAAAGATATGTGCAAACGAAAAATAACAAGAAAAATTAAATTAACATTTTAAAGCTCTTCACACGAACGTGAGTTACATACAAAAATAATAATAAGTAAACCGTAATCCATAGTCATCATAATAATGAAGAAAGTCATTATTCCCTGAAATTGTTCTTCTTTTATGGATATGAATGAACATAAAAACGTTTCAAATTCAAGAACTTTTTACTTTACAGACTAAAACATAATTTCGAAAATGTATAAATAGAAGTTCAATGTCATCTGATATTTCAGTTACGTTTGAGTATTTTAGAGAATAAAAAAAATAAATAAAACAAAAAACAAAATACAAAACCTTACCTTCAGAATCATATTTCAAAGAAAAACGAGCGAAAAAAAAAAATTAATAAGAAAAAAATGAAAATTTTTCAAATTCTAATCTTTTTATACTTAGGCTGGAATATCGCCATCATATGCGCTGTTAAAAGAGATCAATCGTCGTCAAGTCGAACGTATACAGATATAGCAAGAGTTATAAATCCAAATCAATACGTTCACGTTAAACAGAGACCGTATCCATTTCAACCATTCTGGCCAATGGGTTAACTAACATGCGAACGTTAACATTTAATTAATGTGTGATATATTTGTATTTATTTTTAAGTTATGATTATATTTAAAATAATTAATCATTTTTTTTTTTTTTTTTCATTATAATTATCTCGAAATGTGCTAAATAATTTATGCATTTTCAATAAATATGTCATGTGATAGGAATTTAAAAATTCCTTTTTTTTTATCTTCCTATCTTCTCTTTCTACTGCTCTAGTGACTTAATTTCATTTGTCTTGCATTTTATGATGCAATCTTCGATATGATTTGTAATAGCAAAAAATGAAGAAGAGATCCAGATTGATTTAAGAGAGAATTTCTATTGTATTCGTAACAGTTGGTCTTGGATTTCTTTTGAGGAAACCATCGCGATTGACTGAAGAGAATTACTCCTGCGTTCGTAACAGGAGGTCTTGGATTTCTTTTGAGGAAATCATCGCGATTGACTTAAGAGAATGACTACATTCGTAACTGGATGACTTCGCTTTCTTTACGGAAACAAGAAATGAAGGGTTACAAATTTGATTCATTGTTAAATTGATCACCATTCTGAACTTCACGGTTTGGTAAAATCCACCTACTAAAATCGGTTCAATATAAATTGAAAGCGCTTCCCGATTAACTTGCAAAAAAATGTTATTTCCATCCAATCGAATGGAAGAAAATTAATTTATTTCTCCGCTTAAAATAAATTTGAATGTCCTTTCTTTAGTTAGTGACAATCGTCTTCTTTCCGAAAGTCAGTGATCGATTCAAAACAAATCTGCCCGTTAATTAGTTTGCTTTTCCCGATTATCCTTCTCCGCTTGTACGCGTATTCATTTTAAAATAAATTTGAATGTCCTTACTTTACTTAACGATCGATTCAAAACGTTTGCAATCAGTCTTTTCCGTTTTTCTTTCTGAATATCCTTACTTAAATTAGTGAAATTTATCTTCTTTCCAAAAGTCAACAATCGATTCAAAACAAATTTGTCCGTTAATTAGTTTGCAATCACCCTTTTTCGTTTCTCCATCTGAATGTCCTTACTTTAGTGAGGGACAATCGCCCACTTTCAAAAAGTCAGCGATCGATTTAAAATAAACTTATCCGTTAATTAGTTTGCAATCCGCCTTTCCCGATTCATCCTCTCCGCTTGTGCGCAATCATTTTAAAATAAATTTGAATGTCCTTACTTTAGTTAGTGAAATTCAATTTCTTCCGGAAAGTCATGATCGATTTAAAACAAATTTGTCCGTTAATTAGTTTAGAATCGGCCTTTTCTGACTCTCTTTCCCCATTAGTATGTATTCATTTTAAAATAAATTTGAATGTCTTTACTTTAATTAGTGTAATTCTTCAGGAAAGTCAGCGATCGATTTAAAATAAAATTTCTTCATTAATTAGTTTGCGATCAGCCTTTTCCCGATTCTCCTTCAAGCAATAGGCCATCTCTGTATACTTTATATTAGATCTAAAATCGAATTTGAATTCTTTTATAACTTTTTAATCTACTAAACGTAGACTTTTCTGGAATCCGTAAATAATTTTCGATGTAAGCGGAAAAAATTGAACTTATTTAGACGAACTATTTTTCCCAATGCTACAAGCATTTAAACTTTTTTTTAGAACAAACATTCTGGTTATAGCAAATTTATTTCTTAAAGGTATAAAAGGCAAGCATTTGTTGCGAACTCACTTTGAATTATTAATTTTAAAAAAAAAAAGTATTTTTTTTTTTGTTTTATTTTAAGCAAAAATTTGCAATAACAATTTCATTAAATATAATATATTTTCTAAAAAATTTAAAAAAAAATTTTAAACTTATTTAAACATTAAATTTAAAGTCCAACTGCCAATGTTTAATATATTAAACGTGTACTTTCCGAAAATTCAATAACTCCCGATGTAAGCTGTAATTTAAATCAAATTTTTAAAAACTAAACTTAATAAACAAACTTTTTTTTTTTTAAAGGAGGTTGACAAGCCTTTTCATATGCACTATCAAAGGATAGTTGTGTTCTCCTTTTATCATAATGTATATAAGACCTAAAAGGAAGCTTCAGAGATCCTATAAAATATATACATTTTTGGTCCGAGTAAAATTCTGAACCGATCTAGCCGCGTCTGTTTGTTAATATGTCTGCCTGCCTGTATGTTCTTGACAGTCGGCTTGTGACAAAAATCAAGATGTTAACTTCAAATTTAACATAATTATTTTTTGCAAGTTTTTACGCGCCAAACGATATTGAAAATGGGCCAAATTATTGGAAGGATACGTAAACTGAAAAATCTGCATTTTTTTCCTCATTTCCTCGTAAATTATGAGAAACAGGAATTTATTTTATGAAAAACCTATAAAATGAACGATGTTGGGTAGAGAAAATTCGGCGCCAGTCGAATATACTCATATACTTGTACTCGCTATAAAAAACTTAATACTATCGCTCGCAGTAGTATAGTTTAAGAGGAAAGAGCAGTAATTGCGAATGATTTTTCAATTGTTTATTTAAAAAAAAAAAAAAAAAAAATAATAAGCAAAATTTTGTAAAAATATTTTACAAACTTTTTTCATTACATATATTAAAATATAAAAAAATTTATGAAAATTTTAAAATTAAGAATTGAATTTAAAATCCAATTGCCAAATCTCCGGTACAGTAGTAAGAAAATTGCAATTATAAAATAATCCTATAAGGCGATATAATAAATGTGGTACATCTTTTAAGTCCGGTACGGGAATTTCTTTTAAAATTCCAATACTCTGAACAATTAAAGGTTTAACTTCAATAAATTTTTTATTCGCTAATAACATAGATAGTTCACGTAAACTGGAATGATACTCCTCATTCGCTCTAAGCCAATCCTCAGAAGAGCTATATGGAAAAAAAAAGAAATTTTTTGGTTTAATTATATAAATTAAAATATAATTATAAAATTAAATATTTTTTGCATAAAATTAAAATTAAATGTCACGTACTTTTGTAAAGGAAACAAGGCAAAGATGACAATAGCCAGGCAACGAGTTAAAACTTTTCGTCTATAATATTAAAAAAATTAATTTATTTATTTCAAATTATAAAATACGATTGAAAAAGAGACATACTTTGTTGTTACTGCTTCCTTTTTCAGGCCCACAGCACCCAATAAACTATCACCCCAACTTTCAGTTTGTGTAGACAATATTTGCAGATGTTTGGCCAGCATATATAACGGCTTTTTTACATTTTGTGGTTCTTTTACGCTTATCTTACAACCCCACGATATCATCGCACCCCATACTAAAGCCATGTCTGATTCTGAATCGGGCCTAAAAATATCAGTTTTCTAATTCAATGATCTAATAATAAATGGGAAATATATTCTCAACTAACTCTGTCTTAAGATTCTCTATAAGTTGACTCAAATCTTGTAGAAAAGTAATTTGTGCACCCGCGTCCGGTAACTTTTCCATTTTATTCAATATATATATATGTAGAACGAAAAAGCATGAATTATGCATAATAGGCATTAATTCAAGTTTATCCAATGACATACGCAAAATATTTAAAAGATTCAACCATGTTGGATTATGCCATGCGAGACTTTCTTCTGAAGAACGAAAATAATAACGTATAGTAGATTCCAGCAAACTATAAATGCCGCCGATGAAAGCTTTCATATGTCCGATCGCATTTAAAATGCCACACATTAAAACATTGCCGGGTGAAGCGCAGCATTCCATTCGCATTCTCATACATTCAATATACAAACTATAATTCAATAGTAAATCATTAAAAAAAAAAAAAAAGTAGAAACATTATAGTCGGAGAAAGCTGACCGCATTAAATGCCTTACCTACCCCATCTTGCCTAATATAATTCATCATTTATTTCCATGAAAAAATACTAGAAATGATGCCTTGTTTTCATGGGAGTCTTTATAGGAAAGGTAGCCTAAGCGATGAATCATCTTGGTCCACACCTATCAAATTTAATTCTTCTGTCAAAGATCTTATTGCTCTCTTATTTCTAACACACTAGACTGTTTGTTGCCATATAAAATATATTCGGAAAAACCCTTATTAGCAGTGGGGTCCAAAAAATATGCCTAACTGATCCAAATTTAGTGTAACCAAATTCTATGTCAAGTTATTATTGCAAACCAATTTTCACGATGATTTCATTAAAGATACGATCTTTTTGTCAGTACACAGGCTTACTTTTATTGAGAACCCTTATATGTGGAAAAATAGATCTACGTGGTCCAAATGTAATGCAGTTAAATTTTATGTCACATTATTATAATCATATAAACGCTTACTTTTTATAAGAACTCTTATATGAGATTTGTTTTAAAAAATGGTACTATCTGATCCAAATTTTTACGATTACTTTACATATCGAAATACTCGATTTTACCGATTTTTGACAAAAGATATTAAACTCTCTTCATTTTAAAACTCTTTTTCAATTGTTTTATATGGGAAGTGATCGTAGAAGTGGTTCGATAAAATTCATTTTCAACAGTGTTCGCCCTGTGGCCAATATTCGCCAGCAATCAAAATTTCGTCACCTTATCTCAAGAATTTGAAACGATCGCCATAATAAAGCATGTGGCTATTTTAGGCCCTCCTATGTATTATATACATTCGCAAACACAAACTTAATGCACCCTACTATGCCACATGTAGGGTAGGGGTAGGATATAAAAATTTTTTTAAATTTCAATTAAATTAAATCTTACTTGGACGTTTCTTCGCTCTGAGATTGCATGGGTAATATAATTTCCAAAATCAAATTAACAGCATCACGTTTTACTTCTTCAGGACTCTTTCCGTTTGTCGTAATCGTACAAATCTCTTCTAAGGTCTCAAATAAATCTGTAAACGCAGCTATAAAAATTTTACGTCCATTTTTACTTGTTAGTAATTTTGAATTTTTCGATGCACAAGTTCGTTGCAAATATATCATAGCGCGAATGTATAAAATACGTTTAGCGGTACTTTGACTTAATTGTTCAATTTGAATATCTTGCGGTATCATGATACAACTTGCACGTAATAATCTAAAATTATAATATAATCATTATAAGCTTCTTCTTTTTCTCATCACGATTTTGAAAACTTACTCTAATATTGCTCTGTCAACATAATTTGATTCTTCAGGTATTTTTAAGACAATGGTTGGTTCAACAGTTTGAATAAACCATTTTAGAAGATTTTCGAATTCTTTATATTCCACCATGTACCACGGATAATTTATAGCATCTTCTAAAATCTTGCTAGTGTTTACATGCATATGTATATTCGGTTCAAAAGCGATTTTAACGAATATAGTAAACAACCGCGATATCGTTAATGTTTTCGAAGTCGCTGGTAGCATAGTAAACGTCTCAACAAACCAATTTACCCAATTGATACGTATAAAAATGTGTCCTAACATTGCATGGCAATCCGGAATAAACTGAAATTATTCATAGAGAATGAAGAAGAAATATATATATATATATATATATATATATATTATTTCTGAAAAGTTCGGAAATAATTTTTTTTTTTTTTTTTGGTTTGTTAGATAAGTAGGGATAAGGGAAGCCTTTTTTGACGAAGGCTTATGTCCCCAGTATCTTGAAGTATAGTTAGTTGATTTCATGGTTAATCCAAGATATTATACAGCTATGCAGCAGATTTTTTGGTCGCTCGACGGGTTGATTATGGCGGAATTGTTGTTTGCAGCCGAGGCTGTCGGTGTGAATTTTTTTTGAAAAATCAAAGAGATATAAAAAAAAAATAGGAGGACCACACTGGTTAGAGTGGAAATAAGGACATGGAACTGTATAAAAAAAAGATAGAGGGTTTGGATAAAATATAAAAGTGAATTAAAATGAAAATTCGGCAGTTCTGCTAAAGGAACTTAGTTCCTTAATATCTGCAAAATTGCGAGCACGCGAACGAATTTAAAGAGATTGTGATATATAGGGCTAAAGATTGATTTATGTTATCAAAATTTTTGGCAACTAAAGATAAGATGCTCAGCCGATACAGCCCTCGACCAGGTAACATATGTGTCATTGTGTAAATAGCTCGAATTAGTTTAAAATAAGTTTTATCAAATATGCGATCTTGATTTTCCAGATCGTAAAGAAGCGAACTGGAAATCGTTTGATGGAAATTGACGAATTTCGTAAAAAAGCCGATCTGTTTTACTTCATGTAATATTTTGACAATTTGCATTTCATTCTCTTGATAAGGTTTTGCGTATGAAACGTACTATCTATTGAGGAGGATATTTGACAGTTTGAACGTCTCCATCCATCTGAGCCTATCTTGCATACAGATCCGACTTCTCGTTTAAATGGAACTTAAACTGGCAGGGTGTCCATAAAAATTGACAAACTTCAACGAGTGAATTATTTAGCATATATAACGGGTCTTTCCTATCGATGAGAAGAAGATACGAGTTTACAATTCTGTTTGGAATTAAACATGCACTTCTCGCAAACCTTTTAATTCTCAAAAATTAAAATGTTATGATCGCCATCTAATTAATTTCTTAATTGAAATTGTTTTTTTACCTTCTGTAAACAATTATAAAACATCTCTATGTTATCCACATGAGGCGTAAAATGTTCCCATGGTAAGCACGCAATACCCTCATGTATGGGCTCATAAATATAGCTTTCAATACGAGTAACAGCGAAATGATGAATGTACCATCCAAAAGTATGAGTAAAAATTTGATTAGAAACTGCAAATTGTATAGAACTACATAAGAAATATTTTAAAAAACATTTTATAATTTTACTTGGGAGATTTTCCAAAACGAAAATTAATGTAGTGATGAAAGATTTCACAATAATTTTACTAGTTTTCGCATGTTGTTTGCTCCATGGAAATAACATTTTGCCATGACCAGTATCAGCTAATTGATGTATCCAATTTGATGTAGGATGTGGCATCGTTTGCTCAGTATAAACGATAAGCCATGGACCATACATTTCGATTATCGAACCGAAAACAATGTCACAAACTATGAAAAATTATAAAATCTTTATTAGAATTTCCCATTTTTTTTTTTTTTTAATCTAAATATAAGGCATACTTTGATCAGCTAATAATTCCTGATATGTGCAAATAGCTTTTACCACGACAGAATGACCGAAACAGCTAAACCACATAGCTAAGGCTGAACAATAGTTTTGATGTTTTGGATATAAACCATGAAGACCATGATGTAAACGTTCTTTTTCAAAGTGACGAGCAAACAATAATATTGTATCAGTAGCAGCTTTTAAATTAAAAAGATTTTGCTGTCTTGCGAACTGTGCCGAAATATCTTGTACCTTAATACTATTACAAGTTAATTGTAATTGTTCGCAATTACAATTAAAAAGCAATGAATTTAAAAGATCCAATAAAATTTCAGGCAAAAGTTTCTGCTCGGAAATATGATCTAAAACTAATTGCATAACTTCACCATAATGTTCAGGAAAATCATAATTAAATATATGAACTAAATGACGTCTGAATTGATCTTGTAAGACATTAGAACCTGGTTGAGACCAAGATTCTAAACCTTTTAAAATCAATTGCAATAAATGACTTATGTCAAAAAGTTTTGGACGATAATTTTCAAACCATGAAACTAAATCGAACTGAAATTATAAGAAAAAAAAAAAAAAAAAATATAATTATTATTATTTGCATAAAAAAATTTTAAAAAATTTCAAAATTTACTTTCGAGAATAATACAAACAAAGTATTAGTGTCGCACTGTCTTAGATGAGAATCAATTAAAAATTTATACATATTTATAAAAAAATCTGGTGCAGTACGACAGGGCTCAAAGGCAGCAGATAATTGTTTTAAAAGATCTGTACGTTTTAGGCATAGATCTAAAATAGTTAATCCTTGCTCTTCTTGATTTTCTCGTATCAAAATCTGTTTTAAAAATTAAAAGTAAAAAGTAAATTTAAAAAGAACAAAATGTAATAAAAAAAAAAAAAAAAATAAAATGAGAAACAAACTTACCGCCAAATCATTTAATATTTCGCTATAAAATTTATTTGTTGCATTAAATTTTAACGTTACATCCGTCATATTATCAGCGATATAATAGAAAAACTTTATACCCGTTTCATTTTTCAATTTAATTAGAGTAGAATCCGAATTTATTTCATGTTGATGCGTTAATAAAAGTCTTTAAAAAAAAGTTTGTTATAAATCAAATTTATAAACTTTTAATTTTTTTTTTTTTATATTATACTGCTTGCTGCTTACCTTATAATTTGTCTAATTTGAACAATATATTGAGCAAATCCGTCAACGTTTTCGTCTAACATTTCATTAATAATCGTTTCGTGACGTTTACGACAATTGTCTACCTTATCTCGCACATTTTTATTTATACGTATTTTTTCCAATATTGTGACTATTGTAGCGGGATTCCCGCACTTGTGATTGTAGACCCAATATTTACAGCTTTTAGTTTTAATCTCTTCATAAGGCACCATTTTATAAAGGAGTACAATTTGTTCCATATAGGTACGACTCAAAGCACTCAGTTCAGATGTTTTGATATAAAATTTTCTAGAATAAATAAAATATATAAAATTTTTTGTGTCCGTTTAAGTTATGTTACGAGCACAGCTATAGAGAGTTATACACGGAAGCTACCCAAACAATCGGGCATTTTCGGATAATAATGAAATCAAAATTTATCAAAAGGATTCCGATTTGTTTGTTGTTTGGTAGATGCGACCAGAATTCATGTTTTTAATTATTGGGTTAGCAATTAAGTAATTGCCGATTTCTTGAATAAAATAAAAGGTTTATAACATTTACGAATGGATATCATAAATATGGAAGTGAGAGACATCTATAAGTGAAATCGGCAGTTACTTGAGACATCTATAAGTGAAATCGCCAATTACTTAGTTGCCAACTCATTATAAGTTGATTTTTCTCGCCTTTCGTATCTACAAATAATTCTGTAGCGAAATTTCGACTAATACATCGTGTAGTTAATTTCCTCTCGGTTTCACTATCAAAAACACGTAGATATTAAATAAAAGTTGAAAACATTTCATGGTGTTTACGAAAAGTTTAATCAAATTTTAAATATTTTACATGGAGGAAGACTGTTCTAGAAGCACTTCGCTCTTTCCGAAACGAAAAAGCGAAAGAGCGCTCTTTCCGAAACGAAAGACCAAAGTATATGAAGATTTTGAAAAATTTGGTTGTGTGTTGGTTTTCATTACTTCGTCACAACCGACAAGTTACCCAACTCTGATCGACATTTCACGACTAAGTAAGAAGTAACTATTTTGAGACGTTGCAATTTGATATTTTAATAATAAATTTTGAGTCAAAAAAAATGCATACGAGAGATATAGTTTTTTACTATTAATATAAAAAAAACAACACAACAACTTACTGTGCTGTGGCTGTTAATGTTTCCAATCTATCTATAAGCTCCTTCAAAGTTGATTTAGTTATTTTATTTGGCAAATTCAATTGAGGCTTTACATACGCTGGCGGTGATAAATGTTGATCATATGAACTCAAATGCATCTTAATACGCTCCATAGGTGTTAGTTTCGTTTTAGAAACTATAGGATTACGTACGGGATTTATAAATTTCGTGCGGAAACATCTTCGTGCCCATTGTTCAGCTTGTTGACGTTGTTCTTTACGTATAGCTGGTAGATATAAGAATTCAGTCCAATGGTTCTAAACGTAAAAAATTGTTTATTATTATATAATAAAGAAAAAATAAAATGAGAAACTAAAAACCTACTGTATTGCCATTGAAAATTTCTTTCAATTTTTCTCCATTGTATTGAGATGGGAAACGTTCTTGATCTTTAAACACTTTATTAAGAGCAGTATCTTCTAACCACAAAGCATAACTGTTCATAATTCTACAAAAAGAAGCGAATAAATTATGTTTATTTTACATCGTTTTTTTGGGTGGGATATCTAAGATTCGTTTTCTTTCTCTTAATATTAATTTATAAAAAAAAAAAAAAAAAAAAAAAAAAAAAAAAAAATGGAAATGCACCGCCAAAAAAAAAACGGCAACTCTGGCTGACCTGTTAAGAAGCGCCTCTGGCCAGCCAGTACACATGGATTCAAATCTCATTGCGGTAGCCTATAGTCTAACCTGCTAGTGCTCTGAACTCTCTAGTCTAAGAATTAATTTCATTAGTCTAGAGTACAATAATAATAATAATAATAATAAAAAAAAAAAAAAAAAAAAAAAAAAAATAATTCTCTTTTTTCGTTAATTTTAAGTTTATCAACGGGTTAGCAATATTGAAAATTTCCATATTTTTTTGGAAATTTGAATGAACGGCCGATCTGATGGTAATTTTTGTTACTTGTGATCTGAGTAATCCAATAAGCAATGTAAGGACGCAGTCAATTTTAATAGGCAGTCCAAATTTGTACTTTTCCTTAGATATTAATTAAATTTGTCAAGAACTTTTTACTTACTTCGAACAATTTGTGCAATAAAACACAAAAGCTTCATCTCCCTGTTTCCCAGCTTCTAAGGAATAAAAATTTTCAGCGGCTTTCAAATTACACTTGAGTTTTTTCATTAACGGTACATTAAACTCATAGAACTTATCAGCCACTCCATAGGCTTGTTGAAAACTGCAAAACACATTTAAATCTTATGAACAGAATTTAAAGAAATTAAGTCGATATTAACCTGTGAATATCATAATGCGAAGGCAGTCGAGATAAATATAGTTCGAAAAATTTCTGATTAATTATGGGGAACAAAGCATGTTTGATATCCATACCGACCAATAAATTAGCGTATTTATATAAGCACAACATTTGTGCTGAAAACGTGGGTTTTTTTACGACATTTAAAGTTTTCTAAAAAAAAAAAAAAAAGAAAGAAAAGAATTTGAATTCAAATCGATACTTTTTGCATTTCTTTTCTTTGTTTTTTTTTTTTAATTTTTACTTTTAAAACCGCATCTACATTAGGTTTGCTACCTCCCATATGTAATTGCCATAAAAACTCATTCCATATATGGGAATCTTGCGTACGAAACTCAATCTCCAATAAGACTAAAGCTAGCCAAGGCAAATCAGCTGACAAGTGTAACAATTTAGAATTGTTGTTACTAAAAAAACCTTTCAAGCCTTTATTTGTGTTCTTCCAGTCCGTTGACTCTTTATAGTAATTAGTAAAATACTCTATGGTTTGATGATAAGCATCAGGAAATTGATAAGCCACACGTAATATTTTGTCCAATAAATAAATCACATAAGTATTTTGCCAATTGGGTAAAGATGTTAAACAATTAAGCCATACATTTATTAGATTCAAGGGAGTGGAAAGACCGTATCTGTTGGGAAAAAAAAAACGAAGAAATTAATTAAAACTCACTCACTCTATTCGTATTTGTATTAATTTTACTTACTTCATATAGGAAGTTATTTGATAATGAATCATATTTTCTAGTAATTCTAAAACTGGACTAATCGAATTCTGATATAATATATCTTTAGTCATTTTCATATACGTTTTATCTGCATTCAATAAGTTGCTTAAAATGTTCTGAAAACTAAAATAAAAATTGAAAAAAATTTGATTCAGTTCCCAAAAATTCAAATGTACGATAATATCGTAAATGTACGATAATATCGTAAATTGTGTAAATTTGATTGAAATTAAAATGAATGATTAATAGACGACTTTTACTTACCTCTCTACATTTGCCAATGTATCCGGTATCTCTAAAAACAAAGGCGTTATCAATTCTAAACATCGTATTACCGCAAAATGTCGTTGATCGTTGAGGAGACGTTGCATCAAATCAAATCCTTTTTGACATATCAATGGTATTGAGTGTCCATGTAAAGATACTAGTATAGCTACATATAGGGCCAATGGTCGATTTTCGTTAACACCTTGATATATTAAATCAATACCATCAAGTTCAGGTACAAACATTAAATATTCACTTGGATTTTGTAGAACTTTTTTAATCGTTTCCAAGTTTTGATCCATAACATGTAAACGTAACATTGAAATAATACACCAGCACCATGCACTAAATTGTTCTTTAGTCGATTGTGAGAAATCAATAATACTAGATACTTGGCGTACACTTTCCGATATACCCGAAATACCAACCACTTCGGGTGCATGCTTGCTTAAAGCTTCACTGATCAAACAAGCCATACGTACATGTATGTTATGAGGTAAAAAGAGACGTTCATCGCTATCAAAAGACCAATTTAAATGACTAATGATAACACGAGCTAAACGATTCTCCGACGATGTATACTCATAATGTAATAACCAATTTGAAAGTATTTCAAAACAATCCATATTGGGTTTCCAACTTTCCAATGCCAAAGATTTGTATAAATAAATAACATTTTCGGTCTCAGGATAACAAATTTTCAAATGTATTAATAGGCAAGACATTAAATCTTCATAACACAAGCAAAGATTAACCAGCATATCACGGGCAGCTTTATAGCAACTATCACGAGTGTTATGATTAATGAAACCAATCTAAAATAAGAGCAATAATGTTATAAATAATGTTAAATAATATTAAAAATAAATATTTTTCTTACCTGAAATATATGTAAAAATATAGTTTTAATTAAATCCCAATCTTTAAGTTTATCACGATCATTAGCCATTTCGAAAAATGCTTGCAACAAATAATATAAATCCTCTTCTGATGAATCAGCATTGGCCACATTGAATTTTGACCAGATATTCGATGAAGTTAACAATTCCATATAATCTGAAGGATGATTGGGAATATTATAAGCAAATTATTTTTATTCACAGGTTTTTTTTTCCTTTTTTTTTTTGGTCTTACCTTCTTCAGGCTTTGAGAAATCATTAGGAAATCCCACATTTAAATAATAGAAAATTTGCCAAATAGTATCACTATCCATACTAGGGAAAGGCAAAGATGAAAAATATTGCCATGTCGATAAATTCCTAGTCTGATATATATATGAACAGGCTTTTAACAATAATACATTATACTCTAAAAGTAGTCTCTCCAAAAGTTTTGCATCTTTCGATATATTATTGTTTCTAAATATACGTATATATATTAATATGTATGCAGAAATTTGAAAAATTTTCAAAGGACATTACCTAAAAAGTTCATGATAATCCGAAATATATTGCAAAGAATGTCGCATCAAGCGACCCAAACGTTTCGCCAATTGTTTATAACGTTCTGTATTATAAGTGAGCATACCTCCACCGAATAAATCAATAAGTTGATTGAAAAATGAAAAAATTCTTAACAAATGATGTGAACTAATCATATCCATTTGTATAATATAGTCGTCCAAAAACTTCTCTATCGTTAGAACAGATCTATTAGTTAAGAAAAATAGAATTAAATAAATGTAATAATAAGAATAAAATAATAAGTAAGTATAAGCTTAGCATAAAACATTTGAAGAAAAATAGATTTAATAATTTAATATTACAGTAACGACTTCATAGGTAACTTTTATTGTACCCAGTAGGCGGGAAATGTTAGACTTTTTTTTGGTTACATTTAAAAATGTACCTAAGTCAGCTGATAAATTTAATTAATTTTTAATTAGCGTGAATTTTAGAATCAATCTAGCGATGTCTTTCTCTCTCTCTCTCTCTCTCTCTCTCTCTCTCTCTACATGTATTGTTATTACGATTACGATATCAAAATTATATCTAGAAAAGCTAAATTGTCCAATACTTAAGTCCATTAGTTGTCCCCTCTTTTTTATTTATCAAGGTCAAATGAAACTTAAAAGCTGAAGTCCGAAGTTTGGGTCAAGAATTAGGTTAGAACTATTCAAAAAACACAATATAAACAGAAAGGTGGATATGGATTTTAGTCTGCGTAATCACTTATATGTTTCCCAATCGCTCATGAGTACGAGCCATATAGACAGAAAGGTGAATATCCGTTTTAGTCTGCGTAATCACTTATATGTTTCCCAATCGTACATGAGTAGAATTTGAAAGATTTTCTATATATTCTCTATTTACTATATATTTATAATTTAAGATTAATAGTATATACCGCGATCATGGTGATTATTGAGAAAAAAAAGTTTATTATTATTTACCTAAACAATTCTTCAAATGGTATTTGATTTAACAAAGCAATTAAATCATTTTCTCTTAAGCCGACACAATCTCCCGTCGATGTATGTTCATCCTCGCCATCAGAATCGATTAAGATCCAACGTTCCTCCTGAATCGGATCAGTTACTTCCTTTTGAGACTTTAAGTTAGTAGTGAAATATGATTCTAAAAACAAAAACGCCGAAAACTTTTGAACCATTTTTTAACTTACCTGTGTAAATTGTTTTAAATATTCATTACGTTTTTGAACGGGTGTCAATAGAATTTTTAGAATCGATAAACATAAGCTAATCTCAGGAGAATCAATAGATAACGGTATATTATATGTATGTCCAGAAGATTTTTTATTATTCTCAAAAAGACATGGTATTTGCAAGAATTCACTGGCCCAAGTGCTTACACCGCTTGGACATCTCAATATATTGAATATTAAAAACCAATGATCTTCTTTAGTAGCCAAATGCAAATGCAGGGATACTAGTTTTCTTATCCAAACGATTAAGTCATTAGTGAAATTCTATCGAAAAATTCGATTGGAATGAAGAATATTTCTCTTTTTTTTTTTCTGATAAATTTTCTTACCTTATTGGGTGATAATTTTCGGGCGAAATGGAAGAGTATAGATAAGGCTCGACGAATTTTAGCTAAACACTGCAGGCTATCATTATCCAATAAAGATTGCAGTTTTAAAGGACCCATTAAATTGTTATTACTTTGCAATGGAAAATTAATGATTTCATCAATCATTTGATCAATCTATAGTTTAGGCAGAATTTAAGAAAATAAGAAAGACACATTCGTAAATACTTTGTGTTAAGAATTAGTGTGTGTGTGGTGTGAAAAAGCCGATCATATCTTGAATATATCTTCGTGTGCTTAAGTGCTTTCGTTTATAAGAAGAAGAAGGAGAAAATATGAATATGTAGCGTCTCTTAAAAAGTATATCTAATTATATAATTAATTAGTTTTGAATATAGTTTGCATAGTTTGCGGAAAATGCGGAAAATTTTTAAAATTTACATCCAGAGTTGTTTACATTATATTTTCGATAATTCTAACGATAATTTATGCATAATCTCGAATTGTCGCAAAGAAAATGTTTTTTGTTTTTTTTTTTTCAATAATGACTCCATTTATGAAACATGTGTTAAACATGAAAAGAAATGAATTTACCTTGATAAAGGCCCATAACAAAAAAAAATTCCACATTTTCGCAAAGTGTTAAGGAAAAAATGTTTTAAAACTTTTTTCACGAAGTTACTTCACTTCTTCATGTTGTCTAAGAGTGCATTTGTGTCAAGCCAAAACATAGGCTATAATGAAAAGGTGAATTTTCTACTTTACGCGAGCGAACAGATAATCATAGTTAATTTCGCTCAAAATCAACAATATGATAACGAATAACAAAAGACCGCTGTCCGATAGCGGATAACAAAGTTCTTTAATGTTGTGTTAAAATTTCTTTATATATATATATATTATTATTTATTATCTTGCCTGAATTTTCGTTATCTTGGCAGTTATTAAATTAGTTGTATATGTATCCGATATTATGTCAAATAAAACGGTTAAGGCTGCAGTAGCTGCTTCCAAATTTTTACCATTTACTTTAATTATTCTGTAAACAACAAATATATTAAACATATTTTTATTTATTCTTATTATTAAACTTAAAACTTACTCATAGGTAACAGTCTCCTTTAATTCAACATTATCACCACATTTGGCAGAAAACGTTCTTGTTACTGGTTCTTTTATCCATATATGATTTTGAGCTTTTTTTGCTTCTTGGCGGAATTTATTTACATCATGTATATTCATAGTTAATTTAGCTTGTAAATGATAATAACTTTTCAAGGCAGCATACAGAGGGTCGGATTCATATGTTTCCAGTAAAGAATTTTTCAGAAATTCCAATTCAAATTGTTGCACTTGTTGCAATTCAGCGCAATAATATAATTCTTGTAATTGTTCACAATTAAATGGTTGTAATTCAATCAAAGCTAAACGAAATCCGGGTCTATGAACTTTAGGTAATTTGTTAACTAATTCAGTCACGGTTTTTTCCTCATGCTGTCGCATAGGTAATAAATTTGGATATTGTGTTATAACAACCGGAGCAATGGGCTCATACGTTGTCATTTTTAGTGGTGCAGATGGTAAAGGATTTTCTATTGAACTTTTTGTACTCTTTAATTGAGCATTTGCAAGTTCTTCCTCATTTGATACTGCTTCCAAAGAAATCGGATCAGAATTTTGTTCTGAATTTTGTTTCTTCTCATCATTTTTTTCTTCTTCTTCTTGATGGTTTTTACAATTCGAAGCTATAAAACATTCCTTAGTTTCAATCGTTGATTTAGACGCATCGCTTAGTTCCACAAAATTATGCATTTCTTTTATTAAAGTGTCTTTCGTCTGGGTTTGATCCGCAGCGTAACTTGTAGAAGTATCGTTGCCATCTTCTAAACTGCCTCTATTGATTACTTCAACTATTTTCGTTTTCTTTGTTTTCTAAAAGATATTATTAAAGATGTTAATATACCTAGTAAAAAGTGCTTTTATAACCCACCTTGTTTTTGGTCTTCTCTAAAGTCGCCATTTTTTTAACTCTTTACTTCTTTTTTCTTACATTATTGATAAAAATTTACCGATTCCCTTTGTAATTGACTTTATACTTATATACGATTCGATTGTTTTGTTTTTTGTTTTCTGTTTTTCTTTGCTTGTTTGTGGTCGCTTCTTCTTCTAAAATTTCGTCGAACCAATGATAGATAAATCGCCACGCAAAGGGCAAAGGGCGGGCAAGGGTTGAGTGTGAACACGAACTTCTTTGTCTGAACTTTCGTAAAGTTTGGGATTACTTTTGATGTTAATGTTTTTTTTATTTATTTTTTATTTTTTGTAAATCTTTCTTTATTTCCATTACATTTGCGTGTTAAACGTCCGCCATATGATATTATATCTAATATAAATATATTTTGTTTTGCACCGGTATCTTTTTGCCCAATATTTATATAAAAAACTCTACTTTGATTAAGATGTGTTGTCGTTATCATTTGTGAATAAAATAATTCTTCTTCTTATTATTAAATTATTCAGCAAATAATCACAGTAAATTACTGTTTTGCCGTAGGAAGAAAAAGCTTAATGTGAAGGCAAAGTATTTTGTTCTACATCTTGAACATTTTATAAATGGATTAATTAGATTATCAAATATTTTTTGAAGGCTGCAATAAGCGTCAGAATCAAATACTTGTTGAAATAGGCCCTTTAAAAATATTCTTTGAAATTCGCGGATAATTAAGATATTTTTTAATTGGCAACCTTTCAACGTTATAGAGAGCAATTGTAATAAACTCAAACAGCTGTTTACATAATCACACAACGGCAACATAGCAATTATTATTCTTATTTGGTGAATACTTTGAAAAAAAGAAGAAGAATCTACTACAAGATTTTTTGCTACGATGTTATAAAAATATGAGCAAAATTTAGTATAATTAAAATAAATTAAAAATAAAAATGAAAGTATTTAATTTGTACATATTTGATAAATATGGAGCACTTATGTATTATGCTGAATGGAATCGCACAAAGAAGTCGGGATTAACTAGAGAAGAGGTATTTATCGTAACAAAAATATTCTCAGAGTGTTTAGTGTTAATTAAAAAAAGCTTTTTTTTTCAAATATAAAGGAAGCGAAGTTGACTTATGGTATGGTTTCCTCAATTAAGTCATTTGTTAGAATAATGTCACCACATGATCCTAAGGAAGGCTTCTTATATTACAAAACCAATAAATATGCTCTGCATTATTTGGAGACACCTTCTGGCTTGAAGTAAAATTAAAATAATTATATTTGTTTACATTTCCTCCTAAGTTATCTTTTATAACGTTTTCTAGATTCATTTTAAATACGGACGTTAATGCTGCTAACGTTAAAGAACTATTACAACAAATCTACAGTAAAATATGGGTAGAATATGTAGTCAGAGATCCATTGTGGTCTCCAGGGACGCCAGTTACATCGGAACTATTTCAAAATAAATTAGATGAACTTGTTAAACAATCACCAATATTTGGAATAAGAAATATATAAAACTTTTTTTTAATATGAATGAAAGTACGATGAATAATTATTATTTGCTTGCGAATGTTGCCACCTTTTTTTTTAGGTAGTATAGAAATTTAATACTAAAGTTTGCAACTGTTGATGAAGATCACATTTTCTCTTAGTTACGCGGAATTTTAATACATATGAAGCGTCGTGATAATTATTTCATGGAAGTTTTATAAATTTTAAGTTTAATTAAAAAGACGATTCGCCCAAAATGACCAAATTATGTAAAATTTCTTTCGAAAGATCAAATAAGTGAAAATTAAAGTTAATTTAAATGCTACTAGTGCGTGTTAGGTTTTTGTTGGTATTTTTTTTAGGTGTCGTTATAGCGGTAAATCTAATAAAAAGTAATAATGTTTGGAGTTAGAAAGGCTCACATTATTTATTATATAAAGCGGTTGATGGTTTTTTTTACAATATATGTCCCGAATTATTTACAATAGTGGTGGGTGTTTACTGATTCATTGATCATAGCGTTCATTATTATGCTGCTAAATATTTTTTTTTTTTTTTGGAATATGAAAAAATTTAATATATTCGAGCCTTTTAGTTTTGTGTATGTTCAGTGTTGTTAGTATTATGTGTAATATATAGAGAAAGTGATGTAAATCTTATGTTGCAAACTTTGTCTGAAATATAAGAATAAAAGAATTTGATTATAATGATATAAAGGTAAGGATATAATATAAAATTTCAATCTAATATATATATATAAATTACATATTTAATTAGGAATATATTATATTTAATTAAAAAGAGAGGTTTGTTTTTGTTTTTAATGAAGTATATGTAAACTCTCCAAGATGTGGTGGTACATTGGGTACATTATAAAATGATCAAAGAAGTTATCGTATATTCTTAAAAGATTTGAGGATCTTGAAGGAATCTTGTGGTGATCAGCAGATACTCTCTTGAATTACAAACATTAAGCATATCATTTGATATGGCTCTAATCATTTTTCGATATTTTAACTTATCATAAATGTAATCAGTTAAGAATTTATTAAATTCGAAAATGATATCATTTTTTTTTATTTTAAATTACCAAATAACATTTTTTGATATTTAGAATAATTGCATAATAGTATGTACTAATCTCTTTTCATACTTGACCTTTTTCATCTTAAAAATTAAATTATTTAACAAACTCATATATTATTGTTAAAAAAATATGTTGACAATTTTGTAAACGGAGTATGCTGCTCCACAAGCTGATAAAATGAAGTTAAGACATAATATTTGAGTGGCACGATGAGGAATTTATGAATGATTGAGTGGCACGATGAGGAATTTATGAATGATTGAGTGGCACGATGAGGAATTTATGAATGATTGAATGGCACGATGAGGAATTTATTAATGATTAAATGACGCGATGAAGAATTTATGAATGACTGAGTGGCACAGCGAGGAAATTATGAATGATTGAATGGCACGATTAGGAATTTATTAATGATAGAGTAGATTGATCGGTCTGACTTCGTTCGAATGTTAAAATTTCAAATGACTAAAGATTTCTTTGACGAAATGACAATATAGCTTCAAGGATATATTGCATTTTTTAAATCTCGATATTGAAGCTGTGACAAGACCCCTTCATAAATGAGGGGTGCCAAACTTTTATTTCATTTTCTGGGTATTTGAAAATTTTAATACTTAGCTCAAGATATCTGGTGAAGATTATATATTCATTTCTTTGTTCTAATTCACACATAGTGATTCTAGGATTAGTCCATCTTTGTTGTCAGTTTTAATTTTTTTTTTTTAGCTTAACGTCTTATAACGTTTGAAGTATATAACATAAATAAATCTATAAAAAAAAGATTTTCAAAAATGTTAATATTTTTATTGAGCAGTTTTCTTCTTGGATTTTTTCCATATTTTTCAAGAGAGTTAGGAACTTTTCTGTACATTGCAAATTTGAAAGAATTTTATGTTTAATTTTATAACCTCCACGGTATATGTTTTTCGATACTTGATCTTTTTTTCAAATTTATTATACATAAATGAACACATATTCTTCATGTATTCAAAAAAATAGGGGTAAACAAAATAAACTACAAATTTTATTTCACTTCAATTTTAAAAATTTTAAAAGTTTTGACTCGATCTTAAAAATATTTCAATATTGATTTTCCTCATCTAGTAGACAGACAATTCGTTATTGAAGTAAATGAATATAAATGAATATAAATATTAGTAGTAATATTTATGTAATCATTGATAAAATAACGAAGATGTTAAATGTTTTAGCATTTGTTTTAAAAGATTCAATACTATCTTATGTTATTGTCAATACTTCATGAAAAGACCAAAGATTTTACATCAAATAGGAAAAAAATACCATAGTGACTGATGTTTGAGAACGTCGCCGCAAGAGATATAGACTGGGACGATTGGGTCGTTGCGATGTTGAAGCAGTGGCAGTAGCAGCAGCAGCAGCAGGAGTAGCAGTAGCATTAGCAGTAGTGACAGATCCCTGTGTCACAGCTGACCTTAGCTCAGACGCAGGGCTTTCTGTGAGATTATCTTTTCTTTCTTTTAATTCTGTCATTGATTTTGTTTCTTTTTTTTCATTGTCCTGTCCATTTTGTTCTTCATTGTTTTTAGAAGACGAGGGACGCGCTTCATTGTAAACAGTTGCTTCATCAATTTCTTCTTTTGTATCAACCAATTCACAAAAAGTATCCGAACCGTCTTCTGAGCTTTTCTCTATGTTTTCCATAACGGATTCATTTAAGGACACTTCATCAGTTTGTTCAAACGGAGACTGTTCATTTTTCTGAAATTTGTCTTTTTTCTTTTTTAAATATATCGTTTTGAATAAAAATTTTATCTTACTTTTGTTTCGCTGATAGATGACATTTTATTCTTCTAAATTTTCTCTTGAAAAAAAAAAAAAAAAACTTCATGTGTTTGTGTCCCGTTTTTAAAATTGCCACTTTAAACAGAATGAGTTGCCATGATCATGAAAATTTTTACCAAAACGCTTTAAAAGGGGATACGTATGATGTACGATAAGCGTACTTAACAAACCGGAATATAGTGAAATATCAATAGAAAATGAAACAATAGAATAAATTTCCGCGCAAGTACTCTTGTTTATTCAATAGATTTGATAAATAAAGAAAGTAAAGTTAAAAAAAAGTTTAAAGAAAGTATCACACCTTGAATAAAAACAATTATTAAATTTACATTCATCATTTAGCGTTCCTACGCATTATTTTTATGTGCCACAAATAAGTTTTCGCCACAAAAAGTTCCTGCCACAAATAGTTCCCGCCGCAAAAAAGTTTTTGCCACAAAAGATAAGAAGAAGAAGTATTAAAGTGTACTTTACACGTAATCCGGCAAAAGGTAACTTAAGTATCTACCAAAGACTCAATGAAAGGAGATGAGAGATAGTAAATTTAATTGGGATCATGTAAAAGAATCTTTAAGTTTCCAATAGAGTAAAAAGTTTCCACCACAAAAAAGTTTCCTCCAGCAAAAAAACAACTTGATATAAACTATACATCGTTGGAAAGGGTCTTCATCAAGGATTCCCCTAGTACTTGTTTTGTATTAAGAAAAATTTGAAAAGGTTTTAAATTAAAAACGTTGTCATATTGTGGCACAAAAAAATAAGGTGGAGGAACGCTCAATGGTGAATCTAGATTTAATAATAGTCTTTAATAATCTGCCGTGTGACTGTTTCTTTAAACGTTTTTTAATTCTACTTTCTTTACTTGCCAAACCCATTGAATAAACAATACTACATGCGCAGAAAATTTATTCTATTGTTTCATTTTCTCTTGATATTTCACTATATTCCGGTTTGTTAAGTACACTTATCGTACATCATACGAGTCCTCTTTTAAAGCGTTTTGATAAAAATTTTCATGATCATGGCAACTCATTCTGTTTAGAGGCGATTTGAAAAAAGAAAAACGAACAGAACAGTTCACAAATATATGAAGCAGATTTTTTCAATAGAAAATTTAGAAGAATAAATTCTCATCTATCAGCGAAGCAAAAGTAAGACAAAAACTTTATTCGAAACGATATATTTAAAAAAAAAAAAAGAGACAAATTTCAGAAAAGTGAACATTCTTCATTTGATCAAAGTGAAGAAGTATCCTTAAACGATCGCATTATGGAAAACGTAGAGAAAAGCTTAAAAGATGGTTCGGATACTTTTTGTGAATTGATTGATACAAAAGAAATGGATGAAGCAACTGTTTACAATGAAGCGCGTCCCTCGTCTTTTAAAAACAATGAAGAACAAAATGCACAGGACAATGAAAAAGAAGAACGAAAATCAATTGAAGAATTTAAGGAAAGAAAATGTAATTGCACAGAAAACCCTTCATCTGAGCAAATGTCAGCTGTGACACAGGGACCTGTCACTACTGCTACTGATACTCCTACTGCTACAGCTGCTGCTACTTCTGCTGATGCTGGTGCTGCTACTTCTGCTGCTGCTGCTGCTGCTGCTGCTGCTGCTGCTGCTTTAACAGAGCAACGATACAATCGTGCCAGACAATACTTCATGCGACGACGAACCCAAACCTCAGTAACCATGATTTTTTATTTCATGTAAGACCTTTGGCCTTTTCATGAAGTATTGACAATAACATAAGTTAGTATTCAATATTTTAAAGCATATGCCAAAACGTTTAACATCTTCGTTATTTTATCAATGATTATATATATATTACTTCTAATATTTATATTCATTTATATTCATTTACATCATTAACGAACTGTCTACCAGTTGAGGAAAATTAACACAGAAATATTTTTAGGATCGAGTCAAAACTTTTAAACTTTTTAAAATTGAAGTGAATATATATATATATATAGTTCTTTTTTGTTTAGCCCTACTTTTTTGAATACATGAAGAATTTATGTAATATATTTGAAGAAACGATCAAGTATCGAAAAGCATACAACGTTGGAGGTTATAAAATCAAACATAAAATTCTCTCAAAATTGCAATGTGCAGAAAACTTTGAGAGAGTGAGAGAGAGAGAGAGAGAGAGAGAGAGAGAGAGAGAGAAAGAGTTACTCTGGAAAAATATGAAAAAAATTCAACAAAAAAATTGTTTACAAAAAAAAATTTAATTTAAAAAAAAGGGTAATTTTTTTAAAACAACAAAAAATAATGAATTTAAAAAAAAAAATAATGAACTTAAAAAAAAATAATTTTTTTTTTTTAATTCACTCAAGGTTATTCTTATGTACTAACTTAGTATTATTTTTAGAAATTTCAATAACCTCATTCTTTTTTTTCTTTTTGTTTTTATTATTATAATTATAGTTAATATAAATACATTAATAATTAATTAATATTAATATTATATAACAAGCATTAATTTATATAACAAATTCTGTACTAATAACACTGCAAGGTCTCATCCGGCACGAATAAATTTGGAAAAAGAATAAAGAAGAATGCAAATTAAAGAATAAAGGAAGAATAAACAATATACCGAGGCAAATTAAGTAAATTAAGAAGGAAAAATACAAACATAAATAATTAATTAATATAACAATTATTATGAAAAATTCTGGTTATTATAAAAAAGCTCTAATCGCCGTGCTACAATCTATTTATATTTACAATAGACTTAATATTAAGAGGTAGCCCGTTCGATAACCTGACCGCGTTAACAAAAAATGCTCTTGAAAATTTCAAATTTTAAATATGGTCCGAAAAAATTAATTTCATTCTATGTCTAAATGACGCAAAAAAACTTAATTTGATTTTTAATTCAATCAAATAATTGTCGATATTATTATTGGCTTTTCATTCTTATATGGACTATCTAGCCAGCTATACATACGATAGTTTTCTGTAAATAAGTTCAAGAGATGTATAGTTTGTTGTATGCAAAGATAAAAAATATGGAATATATTCACTAAAAAAAAAAAAAAAAAAAATCCAATTTTATGCCATTAGTACATGAATATATATATATAAATGAAAATTATATATAATCTAATTTAATAAAATAATTGATTTTCGTTGTGAATGAAAAATTTCATTCAATTACTACCGTGCCCCCCATACATATTATAACCCATCGGGTGATTAGGTTGACAATGTGGAGATATACTAAAGGCTTGCATGCCAAATGATGATTGCATTTGTTGAGATCCATTACCCCATTGCTGATAACCGGAAGCAGTATATGCATTTTGATTATAGCCACCTGGATGGCCAGTCGGTGTCGTCATGTTATAATATCCAGGATTATTCATTTGATTGTAATTGTAAGATGCTGGTTCCTGCTGGTGTTGATGAGGATAGTACGGCATATTTGTCATATTTTGAGTTAACATTCGATCTCGATCTCCACCAATGGCAGATGTGCCATCACTAACATCACCACAACTGCGGCTACCATTATCAACGCCACTGGCGCTCCCAGCATTACTCTTTTCAATTGTGTGTGCTATTGGAATAGTTGATGGAACTGGCTGCGGTTGTTTAGGTACGGCTGGCACCGTTTTCGGTACTATAGACGATTTATTATTACTATTATTATTATTACTACTGTCAGTATTGCATTTTGAATTAGAATTGCTTTGCTGTAAAGAGTCCATTATATTAGCTATAAGATGCTGTGCATCATTAAGATCAGTGATATTAATATCGGCCGGGTTGAAAGTTAAAGCCCGGGGTGAAGATATTACCGGTATAATTGTCTCATGAGTATTCTTTGAATTTTTATTTTCGTTTGATTGACGCGAATGTTTTTCCGGTAAACTATTATTAACGTTGCTGGAAACGGCTTTAAATACTTCTTCGAAATTATAATCATCGTCTTCTTCTTCCTCATCGTCTAAGGTAAATTTCCTAGGATTAATCTGTAACGAACGACGGCGACACTTATCTTTTTCTTCGGTACCTGGGACAGTAATTTTATCCTTTTTACTGATAACAGCTGATTGGGTATCATTACAATTGAAATTTTTATCCCGAGAATCCACGACAGTTGATGTTAACTTTGACTTTATCGATTCTGTTGTTGATCGGGAAGTTGCTATTATATCAGTAAAATTAACAAATTTACGCAATTTTTCCACACGTTCAGGATCGGCTAATTCCAACTTCTTGAGATGATCTATTAGATGATGTTGCTCCTCATTAGATAGATGTTTGAAATTTTTTAATAAAGTTTGCAAATCTGAATCCGTTAAAGATTTCAACATGCTACTGTTGTCGTCATTACGTGATTCTTTGTCTAAAGACTTATTATCAATTTTCTCCTTAATTTCCTGCACTGGATTTGTTAGGTTTTTTTCAAAAAGCTCATTAACTATGCCAGGCAAAGTGGCTACAGCCGCATTAATTGATTTATTGCTAACGTCTGATGTTGAAAGCGTTGATGAATCCAATTGCAATAAAATATCTTTAACGTACATAGGTTTGTCATCGACCAAACGTTTCGATTTCGATAACTTTATCATTAATATGAACATAAAAATCAACTTATCCATATCTTTGATAGAGACATTTTCGCGTCCTTGTATAACAAGCGAAGCCGCCAACTTCGCTGCGACAATCTGACGATCAAATGGTAAATTGTTAATGCTTGGACTCGATGAAACTTTAGAATTAGTGGACTGTTTTGTTGATTCTTTGCTGTTTTTTTTATTCTCCTTGCCAGCTTGAATTGTTGTAACCGTTTGCGGACGTTTAGCGGTCACTTGATGTATGAGAGCTGCTATATTTTTAATGGCTTGTTTTACTGCGCATACTTTTCGCTGATCGTTGATCATATCGGCTATCAGCAGACCCTTGAGTTTTTCCTTAATTGTTTCAAAAAAGACACAATAATCTTCATTCATTACAAGTTCATCGGAGGAATTCGCTTTGCGCCTCTCTAAAGCTAAGGCTTTTCCTAATATATCAACCACTTTAGGTCCTAAGCTACCCAAATGTTCTTCGAGAGCCGTTAGAAGACGTAAAACCGCTACTACGGTAAGTGGACTTTCGGGGCCTTCCTCTTTAGATGGTTCTTCTTTGGTTCCTTTAATCGTTGATGATGATAACTTGGCATTAGTTCGCTCTTCATATTTCGGTATTTTATAAGAATCGAGCACTCGATAACGCTTTGATGAACTAGAATAACCATAGTTACTGTTTATACCGAAAGCAGAGGTTGACATTGCAGTTCGATGACGATGGGTACTATAATGCTTATCATCAAGTTCATAATCATCAGAAAACGGACTTAACGAACGCGAATTAGAATGCGATCTTTTGTAACCACGACTACGACTACGAGAACGGGAGCGACGTGACCGTTTTGGTGAATCATTATCACTGATATCAATAACATCTTCTGAAGCCCTATCTTCGCTTAACTTTTTTTTAACAGTATTTACGCGGTTAACGGGTACTTTATACTTTGCTTTTAGTTGATCTAACTTCTCTTCGGCATTTTCTGGTAGACCCAGTTTCAATTTAATCTCTTTCTTTTTCTTCTCCACTTCCACATTAAAAAGATCTTTCATATGTCCGGTCCAATAAACAATCCAATCCGGTTTATAATCATATTTGTTAGGATCAACCTTTTTTTCAGTTTGCAATTCTTCGTAACGGCGATTCCAAAACTTTTTCCACTCTTCTTGATAAGATGGGTGTCTTTCGGGACATTTTTCATAATTTTTCTGAATTTTTTCCATTTGCTTGAGTTGTACCTCCAGCATACAACGATATTTTTCCGATTTGTAACGCTCTTGTGCAATATGCGATGCTTGCATTGACAATTCTTTGGGTGTTGGAAGTTTCTTTTCCATCTTTTTTTCGCGCTCTTCTTCAAATGGAAGTGGACGTTTTATTCGTGGTAAAATGTGATAGGCTGGTTGTTGTTGTTTTAATTTTTTATTAAAATTTTTATTATCATTATCTGAATCACTAGATATTTCATCCAAATCATTTTTATTATTTATATTCATTTCATTTAGACGTTTCGGTGCTTTTCTAATTGTCTGAGTATTCGAATCTTTCCTTTCCAATCGCCTATTTTCCGCTTGAATGCAATCTGTGGTGTCAATGAAATTTGAACTATTACGTCCGCTAAAATGATATTTATTGTGGACCTTCTCCGTATAGTGTGAGTTTTTTTTTTGTGACGAAATTTTTCAGCACTCATCAATAAATTTTTACTCTTCTTCTTCTTTTTCACTAACAGAAAATAAATATAATATTAGGAGCGACAAAAACTTTTTTATGGCAGAAAGTTAGCAAAATTAAGTAGATCTTCTGTGTAGAGATATCTACTAACAATTCCAAAAGAGATTTATGAAAATTAAAAAAAAAAAAAAATAAAATAAGTAAAAATACTATAAATTGCATTGAAATTTCAGAAATGTGTAAACGAAAAAACTTTTAAATTATTACACAACAAAAACTCTCATATATAAAATGTATACTCGTAAGCTAATATCCCAGCTTAAACAGAAAAAAAACTAAGAAATCAAAATAATGAATAATTATTATCTGTTTTTCTCTAGTTAATAATCATTCATTATTTTGGGTTCTTATCTTTTTTATGTTGAAGCTGGGATGCTAGCTATTAAATGCCTATGACTAGGCAGGAACAAGCGAAAACATATAATCTCTGTTATAATAGATCTGATTTTTCTTGTAAAAAACCATTACATGGCGATCCTGCCAGGAGTAAGTAGTATTTTGTAAGCTTAACGAAAGCGAATGTATCTCTGATTCTTCGTCTTTAGAACCAAAACTGTTAACATTAGGATCTTTACTTAAGCATTATATGATATTGCCATTCCGTCAAAGAAATCTTTATAGTCATCTGTGGCGGGAACTTTTTTATGGCGGAAACTCTTTTGTGGCGGAAACTTTTTTATGGCGGCAACTTTCTTGTGGCGGAAACTTTTTTGTGGCGGCAACTTTCTTGTGGTGGAAACTTTTTACTTTTTTGGAAACTTAGAGATTCTTTTACATGATTCCAATTAAATTTACTATCTCTCATCTCCTTTCATTGAATCTTTGGTAGATACTTAAGTTACATTTTGCTGGATTTTTTGATTTATTATTATTAACGTAATTCCTTTCACTCTCTCTAATGAAATGAATTCTTATACTAGAGCAATAATTTTTCTTCTTCTTCTTTTTATCTTTTGGGGTATTATTATTGTTGTAATTTCTCTCGCTTTTGTTATTGAAATGAAGTCTTACAGACTAGAGCAATAATTTTTCTTCTTCTTCTTTTTATCTTTTGCTTTCTTATTATTATTTCAATTCCTCTCACTCTCTCTAGTGAAACGAATTCTTAGTCTAGAGCAATAATTTTTCTTCTTCTTTTTATCTTTTGGGGTATTGTTATTGTTGTAATTTCTCTCGCTCTCTTTAATGAAATGATTTCTTAGAGACTAGAGCAATAATTTTTCTCTTCTCCTTCTTTTTGTCTTTTGGTTTTAATATTCAAAGTGATGAAAACAAAACAAACGTGTTTTTTTTTCAATTAATTTTAATTTTAATTAATTTGGAATTAATTGTTTGTTTTTATTTTTTTTATTATTATGATAATATTTGTTAGATTTCCATAAAGAAATTTAGGGTAGGAGGAGCACACACACTAGAAAGGGTATCATTAAAATATGATCACAGTGTCTTTACTTTTTAGTTCTTCTCTATTCATTTCTTTGCTTAATTTTTTACTTATACAATAATAATAATAATATAAACTAAAAAAAAAAAAATTCTTAAAAATTAATGTAATTAATAATTACTATCTGTTTAATAACTGTAAACGATGAAAAATCACAAGTTATTTTAGTTGATTTTTGTTTTTTTCTATTCCTAAGCCAAACAAGATATTTTTTTTTTTTTTTTTTTTTTATAAATTATTTGCCTTAATACATATACATATGTGACGTCATATTCATATTTTCTTTTAAATGACATAAATAACTATATACTATTAACTATTAACAGGTGGTTGGTAGAGCATGATATTTCACTTGATTTAAATAATTTAACTTAATATTAATGTCATTATAATCATTGTCAATATTTTTTTTTTTTTGTATATGTTAAGTAACTAGGACTTATACTGAAAAGTAAGAGTTGCGATAAGGAAACACAAACACAACTTATATATATGCTTTGTCAACTGCTACGAATACATATATATATATAATGTTCTCTTTTTCGACTAAGAGCGTAAACAACGCGAATGTTTATATACTAGTTGTTGTTGTTGTTGTTGTTGTTGTTGTTGTTGTTTGAAAGATAATCACAACGTTTCCTTTTCGGTGATTTGACGATATATCCCTCTTGGTATTGTTATTCTCGTTGCTGCTGCTGTTATTGTTGGTGTTGTTATTGTTGTTGTTGTATTTATATTTGATAGTCCATTGTGATGGTCTCTCTCATCAGCACATTTGTTAAAAGCGAACGCTGAACAACCATTAGTGAATTTCGTTGTTATTGGTGTGAAACTAACATCCATTGGATTTTTGTCTTTTTTTTTACCATTAGCATCTATAGTAGAAGTAGTAGTAGTAGTAACTGTAATGGTAGGAGCAGCCGTAACTGAAGTTGCAATTATTATATTGCCTTCATTTTGAGGCTCAAAAGCATGATTAATTTTGGCAGCAGTGCCAATACCGTTGCTAACATTCTCAACGCCACGATTACTAATACCACCACCACCGCCACCACCACCGCGACCGTTACTAACGCTATCGCAGGTAAATTCAACATCTTTCACATAATAGGGTTTTTTACCGGGAAAATGTTGATAGAGTTTAAACACAATTGGATGCAGCAATTTTGCGTCGTACACGTCCTTGGGGTCTTGTGTCAAATAGCTGCCTATAATGCCAATAATCACTGTCAGCGCTGTACCTATAAGACTGTAGTACATGTAGCTAATGGAATAAAAATACTGCAATGGCGTTCTGTGTGGTAGTAGAGGAATATAAAGAAGAAGAACAAAAAGAAGAAGAAGAAGAGAATGAGAACAAAAATGTGACAAAGAAAAAAGTTTAAATGAAATATATAAGACATAAAGTAATTTATTATTATTGGAGTCAATTTTGTCGATCACGTCATATTGCTAATGTTTTTATACGGTTCAATAGACATTGAAATAAAGTAAAGTTCTCGGCAATAAAATTTCTATATTTAATCATTAATCTTCCCCCGAGAGTAATAAGGGAAGGCATGTTCAGACATGAATCAAAAGATTCAGAAGAAACTTGGATGATATTTTGAATAGAAAATTTTTTCCCAATAATACAAAATGTAAAACAGCAGTACGCTGGTGAATAGCGAGCAGAGTTTTGTCTTCAATAGAAAGGGCGTCTTTCAATAGAAAGGGCGCCTTAGTCGTGCGAGATTTCTTATAGAGCGTATTTGATTGACGACTTTGAGGAAGCTTACCGTGCAGATAGTATAAGTTAGACTATCATGTGCTTCTCTGTCCCTATAAGTACGTTACGTTAACTTCCGTCCTATAAATATGTTACGTTAACTTCTGTCCCCATAAATATGTCACGTTAACTTCTGTCCCCATAAATATGTTACGTTAACTTCCGTCCTTAGAAGTATGTTACGTTAACTTCCGTACCTATAAATATCTTCCGCTAACTTCCGTCCCTATAAATGTGTTAACTTACGTTAACTTCTGTCCTTATAAATATGTTACGTTAACTGCTGTCCTTATGAATATGTTACGTTAAATTCCGTCTCTATGAATATGTTACGTTAACTTCCGTCTCTATAAATATGTTAACATCTGCCCCTATAAAAATGTTACGTTAAATTCCGTCCCTATGAATATGTCACGTTAAATGCAGTCCCTGGAAATATGTTACGTTAACTTCTGTCCCTAAAAATATGTTACGTTAACTTCCGTTACTGTAAATATGTTACATTACTTCCGTCCCGTTAATTTCCAAAAAACTTAGTTTTCAGAAAAGGTAGAAGTTTTTTAGGGATGTATTCATGATGTTGCCCGAAAAATGTGAATTTTACTTTTTGTTATTGAGAAATGACAATACCTTTTACGATACTTATCGTAAATATAAGTAAACTTTTTGATTTCTTAGTTTTAAATCTTGAACAACTCATCAGAACCAAACAAATCCAATATGTGCAAATGACTACGTGATCGTAGAGATGAATTACAAAAAAGTGACTAAATTATTTTTCATTGAAAAGGGTATTCACTACTCGTACATCGTTTAACATTTGAAATAATAATTCGCATTTGCTGTTTATAATTTTATTACCTCTCTGCCATAGCTGCCGTTGGTATAAGTGTTGTAACTGATGACGAACTTAAGAGTAACGTATCATTTGCAATTTTTGTAAATTTGCTATTCTCGGGGGGAATTTCCCATGGTGTGAATTTAGGTAGAATTGAAAATTCATTTGTTGAGGGTTTATGTATCGATTGTGAAAATGTGAAATTCGAGCAACCCTGTAACGAATGTAAATTTTATGAATTTTTAGTTTGATTTAAAGTCATCATTATCATATCATAACGATGTTGTTTGGCCGACTTGCGCGGATATAATGTTACAAATTTACAAACCTCCGTTGTTGTTGGTAGTAATTGATTACTTGCACTCTTGTCAATAGTAAATCCACCTACAGTCATCCATACAACGATAGCACACGACGATATCATGCCAATGGATGTGCCCTATAAATATTTCATAATTTGATGATAGTGAAAGTATTATATAAAAAAAAAGAAAGAAGATAGAAAATTATATTCGCGCCGTCTTTCGAGGGCCTAAATAATTACTTTACAAAAATGTAAAGTTCACCTTTCTACCGAAGTTCATCTCTTACTACTGAAAGTTCATCTTACTATTGAAAGTTTATCTCTTAGAACTGAAAATTCATCTTACTACTGAAAGTTTCCATTAATTGAAAAGATTTTTTTTTTTGATGAAAAATGCAGCTTTCCATTGAAAAGTGAAGAGCATACATGATGATCCATTTCGTGGTCCGGATTTGGCGACCACGTTTCACTAACACTTATGTAATACAGAAATCTCATCCAGGACATCAAGTGTCTACTGTACTGCTTGCCATTACGGACAATATGTAGAATATGGAACATTTAATAGTCTTTGAATGCGTTCAAGCAATGAAAACTTGGTACTGATTCTGTTCTGATTCGTTCATTACGGGCAGGTTAAGGTGAACTTAATCGTCCATTTGAGCGCACTATAAACAAAACAAGTGAACAAGTTTGTAGAGAGGGAGATCTGTAGCAGATTTGTTAAGGCCCATACGTCATTGAAACGCGCGCTCGACGGAATAGTTTGGTACTGTTAGTGCAAAAGTCGAAGAAGTTTCAAATCTATTCATTGCACGGCGCAGACAACGTTTTTCCTTATCGTACGGCACATTATGGCGTACTTTGCATTTGAATTTGCATGTCCAACCTTGCAAAATGTAGTCAATACAAGAACAAAAGCTAGCCAGTCGTGCACTGAGGATTTAGTGCTCGAACAAACAGCACGTTTGGAAGACGGACTTTCTCACTGAACTTTTTTCAACGATAAAGTTGATTTTCCGTTCAGTGGATAAGCCAACAAGTAAAATGGGTAATGGGCCAACAAAAAAGTATCAATGGTAGTCAAAATTTATAAGGAAGTGTCGGAAAATCGTTGCATTCCCAAAAGGTCACTGTGTGATAAGATGTGATAGGCCCCTATTTTTTTCAATATGACGAAGGTGTGACACAAACCGCCTATTGTGATTGCTGCAGTCATATGATTACCAAGCATTTTTGAAGATATGGATGTTGAAGATCTGTGATTTCAAGAGGACGGTGCTACCAGCTGCACAGCACACTCCGTTTCCGCATTATTGTTTGGGGAATTTTCCCGGATCTGTAATGTCAGGTTTTGGGGATGCGGACTTTTTTGTACGGTTACGTAAAGGATCGAAGTTATGCGAGCAATAATGGAACTCTGGACGCTTGAAAAACAAACATTCCCCAAGTCACGGCCGAGCTATTGCCCGCTCTATAAGCAGACATCGAACATTATTTCAAAAGGGCACAGCCCTGTAAGATGACATTTAAATGATGTTCTGTTTCAAAATCCAAATCTCAGTTAGAAGAGCGCTTTATTCACGTTTACTTTCGTAACCACGATGTGGATAACCCATCCTACATTACACCGAGTATAGACCCTGCACTAGGCAGGGGATTTTTCCTAAGTTCTCTTAATTTCTTCCTGCTAAATCTCTTGTTGATTGAAGTGCCTTGTGCTAGACTGTTGCCTTTGAAAGATTGTCATCAAGGCTGGAAGCGTCTTAAAAGCCGGTTTTACCTTTAAACTTATATCTCCCGTAAGGAATTTCTAACTACCCGATCGCCTACTGGACCTTCGCTGTATACATTGCAGATTTTTTTCAGTTGTCATCTAAGCATTATTGCTTTCTTTAAGTCCTTAAGTGGTGAATAAATATTTTTCATTACCTTTTAGGGCTGGCATGGATGATAGTTTAATAAAATCTACAAAACATTTGTCACCAGATTGATTGAACCATTTATTTAGTGAAAGGAAAAGGGCGTATGAACCGGTAGTTTATCGTAAGTAAATCCGAACTTAGACTCACTTACAGTAGATAAACATAGATTCTATCTATTTATGGATATCATTTATGGCTCATTATGGAAATCATTTATGGCTCCACCTAATAAATAACTCAGGAGATCTCTGACTAATATTTCAAGACGTTCTAGGAGGAAATGGTTGGCAGCTATAAGCGACTTGCCCAATTCTAAACGTTCTAGGATGCATTGGGCATACTACTACTTTTCGATGGCTTTGCCCTAATTTCTCTTTTGATAGTATAGTGGTGAACTTTCAAATTTTATATGATATAATTTACCTTCCAATTGGCAATGGGTACCAACATGGCCAAAATGAAACAACCCAACAAAGGTCCCGAAGTAGCTGAGAACGTTAGCATTGAAGATTCAGTAACACCTGACAAGAAACCAACACTGAATGCTACGCCCATAACAATTAAACCAAAGACTGCTGTCACTGTTTTAATTACGGCCAATTGCTGCTTATCACTAAGACCTTTAAGTTGGGGAAGGAATGACAAGAAATCCTCCCAAATGACAGTAGCCAAAGAATTTAAATTAGAGACCATCATACTGTAATGATATTTAAAATTGAAAAGAAAAAAAAAAACAAAAAAAAAAAGAAAAGAATACATTGAAAGAAGATTCAATAAAGTAGGTCATTATAATATAAATTGAATCTTACCACAAGGCACCATTAAATAAAGTTGCCATAAAAATACCTAAAAATCCGGGTATAAAAGCCAATTGATCTTCAACATAAAATGGTAAAATTTCATCAGGTTTCTGTATATAACCTTCGGCTAAGGGATCACATTGATTATAGGATGCATAAATAACTAAACCGCATAACCAAGATAATGAGAAGAATACAAATATTACCGGAATATTTGATAACATTGCACTGTAACGGAAAATGATTCGCAAACAAACAAACAAACAAAAAAAAATTGCAATTGAAATATTAAAGATATTGTTGTGTTCACTTACCGTTTAACTTCTGTTGTTGACTTTAAACTAACATAGCGTTGCATGAAATTCTGTTGGCAACCAAATTGAGATAAAGACATAAATAACTGGCCCAACCAAGCGGATGTAGTATCCACTCTTACTGTTAAATCACCGGTAAATCTAAAGAAACTAAAACGTCCTTTAAGAAATGAAACGGAAAAAAGAAAAAAAAACGAAAGGTATTTATAAAGCAAAAAAAAAAAAGATAGAGAAGAAATCATTTTGCCAACACGGAAGGAAACCTCTATTACCATCACCACACACACACACAGACACAGTGACTGGCTACAGAATTTCTTTTAAATAAATTTAGAGTTTTTCTTTTTTTTTAATTTACTTTCTTCTCTTTAAATTTGTATAGAGATTAAGACTGATTGTGTTTATATAATAACCACAAATCTTACGTAAATTGATCTGACAGGTTTTGCAAAAAAAGAAAATTTATTTATCATTTAAATAAATAAGAAAATTTATTATTTAATATTTCGTCTCACTTTGAAATGTTTTATGTGTGAAATTCAATTTTTTCAGATAAATTCATTAAGCTCTTAAAATAAATTCCTTAAGGTTTAGGAAATGCTTTCTCATTCATTAGAGTTACAAAAAAATTTTAATTTGAATATAATATCATAAATATAGATAAATTTATATAAACGTGTATTCATATATATTTCTGTGCATTCTACATTTATTTTTA